>OZ035836.1:40222637-40562637 GCA_964034765.1 Knipowitschia caucasica
AGGTCCTTCTTTAGCCCTTCATGGTCCTGTGTAACCAGTACCAGGCCCTTCTTTAGTCCTTCATGGTCCTGTATAACCAGTACCAGGTCCTTCTTTACTCCTTCATGGTCCTGTGTAACTAGTACCAGGTCCTTCTTTAGTCCTTCATGGTCCTGTATAACCAGTACCAGGTCCTTCTTTACTCCTTCATGGTCCTGTGTAACCAGTACCAGGTCCTTCTTTAGTCCTTCATGGTCCTGTGTAACCAGTACCAGGTCCTTCATGGTCCTGTATAACCAGTACCAGGTCCTTCTTTAGCCCTTCATGGTCCTGTGTAACCAGTACCAGGTCCTTCTTTAGTCCTTCATGGTCCTGTGTAACCAGTACCAGGTCCTTCTTTAGCCCTTCATGGTCCTGTGTAACCAGTACCAGGTCCTTCTTTAGTCCTTCATGGTCCTGTGTAACCAGTACCAGGTCCTTCTTTAGTCCTTCATGGTCCTGTGTAACCAGTACCAGGTCCTTCTTTAGTCCTTCATGGTCCTGTGTAACCAGTACCAGGTCCTTCTTTAGTCCTTCATGGTCCTGGTTCTATCCAGGCCGAGCTGGTACTAAAGTGTTCTAACTGACAGTGATTGTCAGAGTGCTGCGGAAAGCCATGGTCACCAAGGAATTTCCCTGGACACTGGTTTGCAGTGGGGCGGGCGATAGAATATGGGACCAATTACTAAACACTCTCTCTCTGGTCTCTCTCTGGTCTCCCTCTGGTCTCTCTCTCTGGTCTCTCTCTGGTCTCTCTCTGGTCTCTCTCTCTGGTCTCTCTCTCTGCTCTCTCTCTGGTCTCGCTCTGGTCTCTCTCTGGTCTCTCTCTGGTCTCTCTCTGGTCTCTCTCTGGTCTCTCTCTGGTCTCTCTCTGGTCTCTCTCTCTGGTCTCTCTCTGGTCTCTCTCTGGTCTCTCTCTCTGGTCTCTCTCTGGTCTCTCTCTGGTCTCTCTCTGGTCTCTCTCTGGTCTCTCTCTCTGGTCCCTCTCTGGTCTCTCTCTGGTCTCACTCTCTGGTCTCTCTCTGGTCTCTCTCTGGTCTCTCTCTGGTCTCTCTCTGGTCTCTCTCTGGTCTCTCTCTGGTCTCACTCTCTGGTCTCTCTCTGGTCTCTCTCTGGTCTCTCTCTCTGGTCTCTCTCTGGTCTCTCTCTGGTCTCTCTCTGGTCTCTCTCTCTGGTCTCTCTCTGGTCTCTCTCTGGTCTCTCTCTGGTCTCTCTCTCTGGTCTCTCTCTGGTCTCTCTCTGGTCTCTCTCTGGTCTCTCTCTGGTCTCTCTCTCTGGTCTCTCTCTGGTCTCTCTCTGGTCTCTCTCTGGTCTCACTCTCTGGTCTCTCTCTGGTCTCTCTCTGGTCTCTCTCTGGTCTCTCTCTGGTCTCTCTCTGGTCTCTCTCTGGTCTCCTCTCTGGTCTCTCTCTCTGGTCTCCTCTCTGGTCTCTCTCTGGTCTCTCTCTGGTCTCTCTCTGGTCTCTCTCTGGTCTCTCTCTGGTCTCCTCTCTGGTCTCTCTCTCTGGTCTCTCTCTGGTCTCTCTCTGGTCTCTCTCTGGTCTCACTCTCTGGTCTCTCTCTGGTCTCACTCTCTGGTCTCTCTCTGGTCTCTCTCTGGTCCCTCTCTGGTCTCTCTCTGGTCTCTCTCTGGTCTCACTCTCTGGTCTCTCTCTGGTCTCTCTCTGGTCTCTCTCTGGTCTCTCTCTGGTCTCTCTCTGGTCTCTCTCTGGTCTCTCTCTGGTCTCTCTCTGGTCTCTCTCTGGTCTCACTCTCTGGTCTCTCTCTGGTCTCACTCTCTGGTCTCTCTCTGGTCTCTCTCTGGTCCCTCTCTGGTCTCTCTCTGGTCTCTCTCTGGTCTCTCTCTCTGGTCTCCTCTCTGGTCTCTCTCTGGTCTCTCTCTGGTCTCTCTCTGGTCTCTCTCTGGTCTCTCTCTGGTCTATCTCTGGTCTCTCTCTCTGGTCTCTCTCTGGTCTCTCTCTGGTCTCTCTCTCTGGTCTCTCTCTGGTCTCTCTCTGGTCTCTCTCTGGTCTCTCTCTGGTCTCTCTCTGGTCTCTCTCTGGTCTCTCTCTCTGGTCTCTCTCTCTGGTCTCTCTCTGGTCTCTCTCTGGTCTCTCTCTGGTCTCTCTCTGGTCTCTCTCTGGTCTCTCTCTCTCTCTGGTCTCTCTCTCTGGTCTCTCTCTGGTCTCTCTCTGGTCTCTCTCTGGTCTCTCTCTGGTCTCTCTCTGGTCTCTCTCTGGTCTCACTCTGGTCTCTCTCTGGTCTCTCTCTGGTCTCCCTCTGGTCTCTCTGATGTCACATGTTGTGGTTGCAGGCGCACACTGACCGCATCACGGCGCTGAGACTGACCAAAGACACCATCATCTCTGCTTCTCTCGACAAAACCATCAAACTGTGGGACCGGGAAACAAAGAAACAGGTCAGCAAGACCTTCTGTAGACCCAGGACTGAGGCTGTGGACCCAGGACTGAGACTGTGGACCCAGGACTGAGGCTGTAGACCCAGGACTGAGGCTGTAGACCCAGGACTGAGGCTGTGGACCCAGGACTGAGGCTGTGGACCCAGGACTGAGGCTGTGGACCCAGGACTGAGGCTGTGGACCCAGGACTGAGACTGTGGACCCAGGACTGAGACTGTAGACCCAGGACTGAGGCTGTGGACCCAGGACTGAGGCTGTGGACCCAGGACTGAGGCTGTGGACCCAGGACTGAGGCTGTGGACCCAGGACTGAGGCTGTGGACCCAGGACTGAGACTGTAGACCCAGGACTGAGGCTGTGGACCCAGGACTGAGACTGTGGACCCAGGACTGAGGCTGTGGACCCAGGACTGAGGCTGTAGACCCAGGACTGAGGCTGTGGACCCAGGACTGAGACTGTGAACCCAGGACTGAGGCTGTGGACCCAGGACTGAGGCTGTAGACCCAGGACTGAGGCTGTGGACCCAGGACTGAGACTGTGAACCCAGGACTGAGGCTGTGGACCCAGGACTGAGGCTGTAGACCCAGGACTGAGGCTGTAGACCCAGGACTGAGACTGTGGACCCAGGACTGAGACTGTGAACCCAGGACTGAGGCTGTAGACCCAGGACTGAGGCTGTAGACCCAGGACTGAGACTGTAGACCCAGGACTGAGGCTGTGGACCCAGGACTAAGGCCTTAGACCCAGGACTGAGACTGTGGACCCAGGACTGAGACTGTGAACCCAGGACTGAGGCCGTGGACCCAGGACTAAGGCCTTAGACCCAGGACTGAGCCTCCTCTCCCCCCCTTCCCTGTGCTGCAGCTGGGCATGTTCGTGTGCAGTTCCCCTGTGGTCCTCCTGGAGGTCTTCCCTGAGGTCCAGACTGAGGTCCAGACTGAGGTCCAGACTGAGGTCCAGACTGAGGTCCAGACCCAGTTGGTTTGTGGAGACCGTCTTGGGAACCTGTACTTCCTCTCCTGGACCAAGTGAAGCTCTGAGTGTCATGCGACATCACAGCCTCAGCACTACTTTGATTTATTTGCACTTCACCCTCACTATAACACTGTTCACTCCAACATCAGGTCTCACAGGTATCACAGGTACCACATGTATCACAGGTACAACACGACAGGTACCTTTGTTTGAAGACACTAGAACACTGTGTGTCACAGCAGTGATTGTTTCAGAGGACTCTCTGGTCTCTCTCTGGGGTCTCTCTCTGGTCTCTCTCTGGTCTCTCTCTGGTCTCTCTCTCTGGTCTCTCTCTGGTCTCTCTCTGGTCTCTCTCTCTGGTCCTCTGGTCTCTCTCTGGTCTCTCTCTGGTCTCTCTCTGGTCTCTCTCTGGTCTCTCTCTGGTCTCTCTCTGGTCCTCTCTCTCTGTCTCTCTCTGGTCTCTCTCTCTGGTCTCTCTCTCTGGTTCTCTCTCTGGTCTCTCTCTCTGGTCTCTCTCTCTGGTCTCTCTTTGGTCTCTCTCTCTGGTCTCTCTCTCTGGTCTCTCTTTGGTCTCTCTCTCTGGTCTCTCTCTCTGGTCTCTGTGGTCTCTCTCTCTGGTCTCTCTCTCTGGTCTTTCTGTGGTCTCTCTCTCTGGTCTGTCTGTGGTCTCTCTCTCTGGTCTCTCTCTCTGGTCTTTCTGTGGTTTCTCTCTCTCTGGTCTCTCTCTCTGGTCTTTCTGTGGTTTCTCTCTCTCTGGTCTCTCTCTCTGGTCTTTCTGTGGTTTCTCTCTCTCTGGACTCTCTCACTTCCTCTGGGTCTAGAACACATGACCCCTGTCCTAAAGCCGGAACCAGTGCATTATTGTTTACAACAGACACAGGCTTCTTCTAGAAACATCTGCTACAGTCTGCTTTACCAAAGAGAAACCCTACCTACAATCTGCTTTACCAAAGAGAAACCCTACCTGTGTGTAGAAAACTAATAAATATATTGGAAAAATAACCGCTCTCATTGTGTCTATGTTCTAGAGATGAACTTGAGCTGGAGACCAGAGAGAGAGACCAGAGAGAGACCAGAGAGAGAGACCAGAGAGAGAGACCAGAGAGAGAGACCAGAGAGAGAGACCAGAGAGAGAGACCAGAGAGAGAGACCAGAGAGAGAGACCAGAGAGAGAGACCAGAGAGAGAGACCAGAGAGAGGGACCAGAGAGAGGGACCAGAGAGAGAGACCAGAGAGAGAGACCAGAGAGAGAGAGACCAGAGAGAGAGACCAGAGAGAGAAACCAGAGAGAGAAACCAGAGAGAGAGACCAGAGAGAGAGACCAGAGAGAGAGACCAGAGAGAGAGAGACCAGAGAGAGAGACCAGAGAGAGGGACCAGAGAGAGAGACCAGAGAGAGAGACCAGAGAGAGAGAGACCAGAGAGAGAGACCAGAGAGAGAAACCAGAGAGAGAGACCAGAGAGAGAGACCAGAGAGAGAGACCAGAGAGAGAGAGACCAGAGAGAGAGACCAGAGAGAGAGACCAGAGAGAGAAACCAGAGAGAGAGACCAGAGAGGGAGACCAGAGAGAGAGACCAGAGAGAGAGACCAGAGAGAGAGACCAGAGAGAGAGACCAGAGAGAGAGAGAAACCAGAGAGAGAAACCAGAGAGAGAAACCAGAGAGAGAGAGAGAGACCAGAGAGAGAAACCAGAGAGAGACCAGAGAGAGAAACCAGAGAGAGACCAGAGAGAGAAACCAGAGAGAGGGACCAGAGAGAGAGACCAGAGAGAGAGAGACCAGAGAGAGACCAGAGAGAAACCAGAGAGAGAGAGAGACCAGAGAGAGAAACCAGAGAGAGAGAGAAACCAGAGAGAAACCAGAGAGAGAGAGAGACCAGAGAGAGAAACCAGAGAGAAACCAGAGAGAGAGACTTTACTCTCTGTATTTTCATTGTGGCACTTTACTCTCTGTCAGAGGCGTCCCTTAAGGGGCCCCCAAACCGGCAGGGCCCCGAGGGCCGACTGATTTGACAGAAGCGGTCGTCTTGAACAGGCTACAGCAGCGACCCAGTGACCCAGTGACCCAGTGACCCAGTGACCCAGCGACCCAGCGACCCAGTGACCCAGCGACCCAGTGACCCAGTGACCCAGTGACCCAGCGACCCAGTGACCCAGTGACCCAGTGACCCAGTGACCCAGCGACCCAGCGACCCAGTGACCCAGTGACCCAGTGACGAGTCTTGGATACAAACTTTTCGTCGGATGCAAAACTTGCCACGTTCTTTATTAACAGTAAAATCTCTGCCTGTGTCAGAGTGGTCCAGGGTCAAGTTATGACTCAGGTTAATGTGTCAGAGTGGTCCAGGGTCAAGTTATGACTCAGGTTAATGTGTCAGAGTGGTCCAGGGTCAAGTTATGACTCAGGTTAATGTGTCAGAGTGGTCCAGGGGTTCAAGTTAATGTGTCAGACAGGTCAAGTTATGATCAGGTTAATGTGTCAGAGTGGTCCAGGGTCAAGTTATGACTCAGGTTAATGTGTCAGAGTGGTCCAGGGTCAAGTTATGACTCAGGTTAATGTGTCAGAGTGGTCCAGGGTCAAGTTATGACTCAGGTTAATGTGTCAGAGTGGTCCAGGGTGAAGTTATGACTCAGGTTAATGTGTCAGAGTGGTCCAGGGTGAAGTTATGACTCAGGTTAATGTGTCAGAGTGGTCCAGGGTCAAGTTATGACTCAGGTTAATGTGTCAGAGTGGTCCAGGGTCAAGTTATGACTCAGGTTAATGTGTCAGAGTGGTCCAGGGTGAAGTTATGACTCAGGTTAATGTGTCAGAGTGGTCCAGGGTCAAGTTATGACTCAGGTTAATGTGTCAGAGTGGTCCAGGGTCAAGTTATGACTCAGGTTAATGTGTCAGAGTGGTCCAGGGTCAAGTTATGACTCAGGTTCTAATCTATATTTTATATTTATATGACAGATTGCTCAGGAACGGTAAAAGGTAAAACAAGCTGTTTTTAGCAGATTAAAGCTGGTCTGAGGAGGAGGATGAGGGGGGAGACAGGGGGGAGACAGGGGGGAGAGAGGAGGATGAGGGGGGAGACAGGGGGGAGAGAGATGCTGCAACAACTAAAGGTGTGTTCACTTCTGTCAGACTGGTCCAGACCGAGGCTGCTCCAACAGTTCTAACAAACTGTTGGAAAAAAGAACACTGCAGTGTGGAGCGTGACAGAACCCATGGTACAGACACACCAGAGGAGACCCATGGTACAGACACACCAGAGGAGACCCATGGTACAGACACACCAGAGGAGACCCATGGTACAGACACACCAGAGGAGACCCATGGTACAGACACACCAGAGGAGACCCATGGTACAGACATACCACACCAGAGGAGACCCATGGTACAGACACACCACACCAGAGGAGACCCATGGTACAGACATACCACACCAGAGGAGACCCATGGTACAGACACACCACACCAGAGGAGACCCATGGTACAGACATACCACACCAGAGGAGACCCATGGTACAGACATACCACACCAGAGGAGACCCATGGTACAGACACACCACACCAGAGGAGACCCATGGTACAGACACACCACACCAGAGGAGACCCATGGTACAGACATACCACACCAGAGGAGACCCATGGTACAGACATACCACACCAGAGGAGACCCATGGTACAGACATACCACACCAGAGGAGACCCATGGTACAGACATACCACACCAGAGGAGACCCATGGTACAGACACACAGTAGTGAGAGAGTCTGAAGGTAAAGGAGACAGTAGTGAGAGAGTCTGAAGGTAAAGGAGACAGTAGTGAGAGAGTCTGAAGGTAAAGAAGAGAGTAGTGAGAGAGTCTGAAGGTAAAGGAGACAGTAGTGAGAGAGTCTGAAGGTAAAGGAGACAGTAGTGAGAGAGTCTGAAGGTAAAGGAGAGAGTAGTGAGAGAGTCTGAAGGTAAAGGAGACAGTAGTGAGAGAGTCTGAAGGTAAAGGAGACAGTAGTGAGAGAGTCTGAAGGTAAAGGAGACAGTAGTGAGAGAGTCTGAAGGTAAAGGAGACAGTAGTGAGAGAGTCTGAAGGAGACAGTAGTGAGAGAGTCTGAAGGTAAAGGTGACAGTAGTGAGAGAGTCTGAAGGTAAAGGAGAGAGTAGTGAGAGAGTCTGAAGGTAAAGGAGACAGTAGTGAGAGAGTCTGAAGGTAAAGGAGACAGTAGTGAGAGAGTCTGAAGGTAAAGGAGACAGTAGTGAGAGAGTCTGAAGGTAAAGGAGACAGTAGTGAGAGAGTCTGAAGGTAAAGGAGACAGTAGTGAGAGAGTCTGAAGGTAAAGGAGACAGTAGTGAGAGAGTCTGAAGGTAAAGGAGACAGTAGTGAGAGAGTCTGAAGGAGACAGTAGTGAGAGAGTCTGAAGGTAAAGGAGACAGTAGTGAGAGAGTCTGAAGGTAAAGGAGACAGTAGTGAGAGAGTCTGAAGGTAAAGGAGAGAGTAGTGAGAGAGTCTGAAGGTAAAGGAGACAGTAGTGAGAGAGTCTGAAGGTAAAGGAGACAGTAGTGAGAGAGTCTGAAGGTAAAGGAGACAGTAGTGAGAGAGTCTGAAGGTAAAGGAGACAGTAGTGAGAGAGTCTGAAGGTAAAGGAGACAGTAGTGAGAGAGTCTGAAGGTAAAGGAGACAGTAGTGAGAGAGTCTGAAGGTAAAGGAGACAGCAGTGAGAGAGTCTGAAGGTAAAGGAGACAATAGTGAGAGAGTCTGAAGGTAAAGGAGACAGTAGTGAGAGAGTCTGAAGGTAAAGGAGAGAGTAGTGAGAGAGTCTGAAGGTAAAGGAGACAGTAGTGAGAGAGTCTGAAGGTAAAGGAGACAGTAGTGAGAGAGTCTGAAGGTAAAGGTAAAGGGACAGTAGTGAGAGAGTCTGAAGGTAAAGGAGACAGTAGTGAGAGAGTCTGAAGGTAAAGGAGACAGTAGTGAGAGAGTCTGAAGGTAAAGGAGACAGTAGTGAGAGAGTCTGAAGGTAAAGGAGACAGTAGTGAGAGAGTCTGAAGGTAAAGGAGACAGTAGTGAGAGAGTCTGAAGGTAAAGGAGACAGTAGTGAGAGAGTCTGAAGGTAAAGGAGACAGTAGTGAGAGAGTCTGAAGGTAAAGGAGACAGTAGTGAGAGAGTCTGAAGGTAAAGGAGACAGTAGTGAGAGAGTCTGAAGGTAAAGGAGACAGTAGTGAGAGAGTCTGAAGGTAAAGGAGACAGTAGTGAGAGAGTCTGAAGGTAAAGGAGACAGTAGTGAGAGAGTCTGAAGGTAAAGGAGACAGTAGTGAGAGAGTCTGAAGGTAAAGGAGACAGTAGTGAGAGAGTCTGAAGGTAAAGGAGACAGTAGTGAGAGAGTCTGGAAGGTAAAGGAGACAGTAGTGAGAGAGTCTGAAGGTAAAGGAGACAGCAGTGAGAGAGTCTGAAGGTAAAGGAGACAGTAGTGAGAGAGTCTGAAGGTAAAGGAGACAGTAGTGAGAGAGTCTGAAGGTAAAGGAGACAGTAGTGAGAGAGTCTGAAGGTAAAGGAGACAGTAGTGAGAGAGTCTGAAGGTAAAGGAGACAGTAGTGAGAGAGTCTGAAGGTAAAGGAGACAGTAGTGAGAGAGTCTGAAGGTAAAGGAGACAGTAGTGAGAGAGTCTGAAGGTAAAGGAGACAGTAGTGAGAGAGTCTGAAGGTAAAGGAGACAGTAGTGAGAGAGTCTGAAGGTAAAGGAGACAGTAGTGAGAGAGTCTGAAGGTAAAGGAGACAGTAGTGAGAGAGTCTGAAGGTAAAGGAGACAGTAGTGAGAGAGTCTGAAGGTAAAGGAGACAGTAGTGAGAGAGTCTGAAGGTAAAGGAGACAGTAGTGAGAGAGTCTGAAGGTAAAGGAGACAGTAGTGAGAGAGTCTGAAGGTAAAGGAGACAGTAGTGAGAGAGTCTGAAGGTAAAGGAGACAGTAGTGAGAGAGTCTGAAGGTAAAGGAGACAGTAGTGAGAGAGTCTGAAGGTAAAGGAGACAGTAGTGAGAGAGTCTGAAGGTAAAGGAGACAGTAGTGAGAGAGTCTGAAGGTAAAGGAGACAGTAGTGAGAGAGTCTGAAGGTAAAGGAGACAGTAGTGAGAGAGTCTGAAGGTAAAGGAGACAGTAGTGAGAGAGTCTGAAGGTAAAGGAGACAGTAGTGAGAGAGTCTGAAGGTAAAGGAGACAGTAGTGAGAGAGTCTGAAGGTAAAGGAGACAGTAGTGAGAGAGTCTGAAGGTAAAGGAGACAGTAGTGAGAGAGTCTGAAGGTAAAGGAGACAGTAGTGAGAGAGTCTGAAGGTAAAGGAGACAGTAGTGAGAGAGTCTGAAGGTAAAGGAGACAGTAGTGAGAGAGTTGAAGGTAAAGGAGACAGTAGTGAGAGAGTCTGAGGTAAAGGACAGTAGTGAGAGAGTCTGAAGGTAAAGGAGACAGTAGTGAGAGAGTCTGAAGGTAAAGGAGAGAGTAGTGAGAGAGTCTGAAGGTAAAGGAGACAGTAGTGAGAGAGTCTGAAGGTAAAGGAGACAGTAGTGAGAGAGTCTGAAGGTAAAGGAGACAGTAGTGAGAGAGTCTGAGGTAAAGGAGACAGTAGTGAGAGAGTCTGAAGGTAAAGGAGACAGTAGTGAGAGAGTCTGAAGGTAAAGGAGACAGTAGTGAGAGAGTCTGAAGGTAAAGGAGACAGTAGTGAGAGAGTCTGAAGGTAAAGGAGACAGTAGTGAGAGAGTCTGAAGGTAAAGGAGACAGTAGTGAGAGAGTCTGAAGGTAAAGGAGACAGTAGTGAGAGAGTTCTGAAGGTAAAGGAGACAGTAGTGAGAGAGTCTGAAGGTAAAGGAGACAGTAGTGAGAGAGTCTGAAGGTAAAGGAGACAGTAGTGAGAGAGTCTGAAGGTAAAGGAGACAGTAGTGAGAGAGTCTGAAGGTAAAGGAGACAGTAGTGAGAGAGTCTGAAGGTAAAGGAGACAGTAGTGAGAGAGTCTGAAGGTAAAGGAGACAGTAGTGAGAGAGTCTGAAGGTAAAGGAGACAGTAGTGAGAGAGTCTGAAGGTAAAGGAGACAGTAGTGAGAGAGTCTGAAGGTAAAGGAGACAGTAGTGAGAGAGTCTGAAGGTAAAGGAGACAGTAGTGAGAGAGTCTGAAGGTAAAGGAGACAGTAGTGAGAGAGTCTGAAGGTAAAGGAGACAGTAGTGAGAGAGTCTGAAGGTAAAGGAGACAGTAGTGAGAGAGTCTGAAGGTAAAGGAGACAGTAGTGAGAGAGTCTGAAGGTAAAGGAGACAGTAGTGAGAGAGTCTGAAGGTAAAGGAGACAGTAGTGGAGAGTCTGAGTGAGAGTGAGAGTAAGGGGAGACAGTAGTGAGAGAGTCTGAAGGTAAAGGAGACAGTAGTGAGAGAGTCTGAAGGTAAAGGAGACAGTAGTGAGAGAGTCTGAAGGTAAAGGAGACAGTAGTGAGAGAGTCTGAAGGTAAAGGAGACAGTAGTGAGAGAGTCTGAAGGTAAAGGAGACAGTAGTGAGAGAGTCTGAAGGTAAAGGAGACAGTAGTGAGAGAGTCTGAAGGTAAAGGAGACAGTAGTGAGAGAGTCTGAAGGTAAAGGAGACAGTAGTGAGAGAGTCTGAAGGTAAAGGAGACAGTAGTGAGAGAGTCTGAAGGTAAAGGAGACAGTAGTGAGAGAGTCTGAAGGTAAAGGAGACAGTAGTGAGAGAGTCTGAAGGTAAAGGAGACAGTAGTGAGAGAGTCTGAAGGTAAAGGAGACAGTAGTGAGAGAGTCTGAAGGTAAAGGAGACAGTAGTGAGAGAGTCTGAAGGTAAAGGAGACAGTAGTGAGAGAGTCTGAAGGTAAAGGAGACAGTAGTGAGAGAGTCTGAAGGTAAAGGAGACAGTAGTGAGAGAGTCTGAAGGTAAAGGAGACAGTAGTGAGAGAGTCTGAAGGTAAAGGAGACAGTAGTGAGAGAGTCTGAAGGTAAAGGAGACAGTAGTGAGAGAGTCTGAAGGTAAAGGAGACAGTAGTGAGAGAGTCTGAAGGTAAAGGAGACAGTAGTGAGAGAGTCTGAAGGTAAAGGAGACAGTAGTGAGAGAGTCTGAAGGTAAAGGAGACAGTAGGTGAGAGAGTCTGAAGGTAAAGGAGACAGTAGTGAGAGAGTCTGAAGGTAAAGGAGACAGTAGTGAGAGAGTCTGAAGGTAAAGGAGACAGTAGTGAGAGAGTCTGAAGGTAAAGGAGACAGTAGTGAGAGAGTCTGAAGGTAAAGGAGACAGTAGTGAGAGAGTCTGAAGGTAAAGGAGACAGTAGTGAGAGAGTCTGAAGGTAAAGGAGACAGTAGTGAGAGAGTCTGAAGGTAAAGGAGACAGTAGTGAGAGAGTCTGAAGGTAAAGGAGACAGTAGTGAGAGAGTCTGAAGGTAAAGGAGACAGTAGTGAGACAGTCTGAGAAGGAGACGTAGTGAGAGAGTCTGAAGGTAAAGGAGACAGTAGTGAGAGAGTCTGAAGGTAAAGGAGACAGTAGTGAGAGAGTCTGAGAGAGTCTGAAGGTAAAGGAGACAGTAGTGAGAGAGTCTGAAGGTAAAGGAGACAGTAGTGAGAGAGTCTGAAGGTAAAGGAGACAGTAGTGAGAGAGTCTGAAGGTAAAGGAGACAGTAGTGAGAGAGTCTGAAGGTAAAGGAGTCTGCAGCCCTGAGAGGTCTGGAGTCTGCAGCCTCGGTCCTGGGTCTGCAGAGTCTCGGTCCTGGGTCTGCAGCCTCGGTCCTGGGTCTGCAGCCTAAAGGAGACAGTAGTGTGAGAGAGTCTGTCTGCAGCCTCGGTCCTGGGGTCTGCAGCCTCGGTCCTGGGTCTGCAGCCTCGGTCCTGGGTCTGCAGCCCTCGGTCCTGGGTCTGCAGCCTCGGTCCTGGGTCTGCAGCCTCGGTCCTGGGTCTGCAGCCTCGGTCCTGGGTCTGCAGCCTCGGTCCTGGGTCTGCAGCCTCGCTGTACCTGTGCTATCTTAGTGGTACCTAACTTTCAAAACACAACAGTTGAACTGTGTAATATTACCCAGGCACCTCAGTCCCTCGCTCTCAAACCCGACAGTGATTTAACACCGACTCTTTCTCAAACCACGTGTATGATTCATGAAAGTAAAAAGTCAGATCCCCCAGCTTTAAGGGCCAACACTTTAGCACCGTTCCCACCAGCCCGGCTCTGCTCTCCTCCCGTGTTTCCTCTGGTCCTGTGTAACCAGTACCAGGTCCTTCTTTAGTCCCTCTTGGTCCTGGTTCTATCCAGGCCGAGCTGGTACTGAAGTGTTCTAACTGACAGTGATTGGCCAGAGTGCTGCTGGAAGCCATGGCTACCAAGGAACTTCCTAAGACAATGGTATGTTGTGGGCAGGTTGCTGGGATACGGTACCAGAAACTGCAGCGTAAAGGAAACAGAAGCAGGTAGAGTAGAGCCGAGAAGGGCCAAGTAGGTTAGTGGAAACGGGGCTAAACCAGACAGACTAGCGAGGGTCACGCTGGTTTTGACACATAGTCTCCACAAACACATTAGACTCACGCTGCTGGTGCTGGTGCTCTCCGCGGCTGGAGACACGGCCTGGCCCCCGCTGTGGCCCCCGCTGTGGCTCTCACTGTGGCTCTCACTGTGGCCCCCGCTGTGGCTCTCACTGTGGCTCTCACTGTGGCCCCCGCTGTGGCTCTCGCTGTGGCTCTCACTGTGGCCCTCGCTGTGGCCCTCGCTGTGGCTCTCGCTGTGGCTCTCGCTGTGGTGATGGTGCCGGTGGTGGAGGTGCTCGGCGGGGCTTCCCTCCGCGCTGGCCCCGCTCTGCTGCTGGCCCAGGTCGGAGTCACTGCTGGCCTCCTCCGAGCGACTGCGCCCGGCTTCCGTGTCCTCAAAGCTCCCGGAGAAGTCCACCATGAGGCTGGTGGGTCTGGGGCACCGAGCTCTCCGGTACGACCCGCGTTTGGAGCCCTCTTTCCCGAAGGCAGAGGGCGAGAGCACCGCTGCTGCCGCCGCGGGGGTAGGGTCCTCCTGGAGGCGGCTGGCCCTAGTACCCATCCTGCTGCTGCGGGGGATTGATCCGGACCCGGGGGACTGGAGAACTACACCCGGAGATGGGGCCCGTGTTTGTGGGCTTTTAATCACTGGAGACGCCTAGCAACCGCGTCAGGCGCACGGATGGAGACAGACATCGGCCTCAGCGTGTCCTCCTGCTGCAGCGGAAGCAGAAACAGCACGTTTCCTGCTTTACACACTTTACGGTAACGTCATCAAAACGCCCCTTTTGGAGAGTCCATCCATCCATCCATTTTCTACCCTTTAATCCATTTCTGGGTCAGGGGGGTGGCAATCAGAGATGCCACCCAAGTCTCATAGCACCAGCCCCTCACTGACCCTCTGCAGGTGGTGAGTCCACAGGAGGACGGCTGCTCTCTGAGTGTGAGCATAGCCTTGATCTTTCAGTGGGGGCTTTGGGCAAAGTGGGGTTAAGTGTCTTGCCCAAGGACACAACGACAGCTGCCATCGGTGGGAGTCGATGGAGAAGGTGCAGAGGTGGGAATTGAACCCACAACCTTCTGGCCTTAAGGCCAATGCTCTACCAACTGAGCTACTGTCGCCCCCATAATAATAAGGATAATACTAATACAAATAATACCCGATAAAAACATACTTTTTTAGACTCTAGGACTTTTTATTAACTCTAGGACTCCCATTATTCTGAAACCACCAGAACTCCCAGAGCAGACATTTTGACGGCTCCACTCAAATCGATTCAAATCGATTCAAATCGATTCAAATCGATTCAAATCGATTCAAATCGATGGAAAACATCCCTTTGAAAACGAGTCCGTTTTCAACAGTATTAATAAAAGTAGTTCATAAAGTTTTCCTCAATTTTACTACTTGCTAAAACTGGTGAATATAACCAAAAAACAGGAACAAACAGTTAAGCTAAATTCTAACGGCTGACCGTACACAACGTGTTGCTATGGTAACGAGGACCAGGACCGGTGCCTGGGAGAAGAGGGGCTTTTCTGCAGACAGTAGATGGACAAGAAGCTCTGTTGCCATTTTGACAGCAGCCGCTAGATGGCGCTGCTCTCACGCTTTCATCATTTTAAACTGACTTTGCTGACAGTAAACGTGTGTTGCTGTGTCTGAAGCATATCAGACACACACAAAAACACACACACACACATCAGACACACACACACAAAAACACACACACATCAGACACACACACACACACACACAAAAACACACACACATCAGACACACACACACATCAGACAGACACACACACATCAGACAAACACACACACACACACAGACAAATACACACACACACACACACACACACACACAAACACACACACACACACACACACACAAACAAATACACACACATACACACAAATACACACACACACAGACACACACACACACACACACAGACACACACATACACACACACACAGACAAATACACACACACACACACACACAGACAAATACACACACAGACACACACACACACACACAGACAAATACACACACAGACACACACACACACACACACACACTACACACATCAGACACACACACACTCACACACTTTGCGTCAGATTTGCGTGCGTCTCTCTTCCCGTCATTACGGTCCACCGCTGGTTTCCGTGTTGCGCGGTGTCTTTACCGTAAAGTCACAGCCTCAGACCCGCAGTGGAGAGAGACCTGAGAACAGAGACCTGTCCCACAACTACAACCACAACTACAACCACAACTACAACCACAACTACAACCACAACTACAACCACAACAACAACCACACCGACAGACTCTTCTTCTTCTCTGCTTCACTGCAGCTGCAGGTGAGTTTACGTCATGGATCTGTGTTTACGTCTGTGGCGAACACAGAACCTCCTGAGTTATGTCAAAACCAGGAACGAGTCCAGATTTACACAATAATTAAACTGTACTTCACTTTACTGCGTGGGAACTGGCCCCATGGCCCCATGGCCCCATGGTCGTGTAGAGACACGGTTATTTGTATAGCACAGTTCATACACAAGGAAACAGGAAAAGTCATAAAGTCATAAATAATCACAGTTCATTAAAAAGAGTAAAGATCAAATCCCTGTTGTTGCGGAAACAGAACTGTTGTTAACCTGGATTCTAACATTGTCAGCAAAGAAGTCCGTCTCACATTTTCAGGAAGACGGTCGTAGATTGTAGCTGCATGAATCTGACAGTTGTTGAATGACTGGACTCTGGACTCACGCCCTTCACACTGTTTGCTCTGGACCTTTTGTTCAGACTAAGAATGCTGCAGAACCACGACTCTGAGCAAACAAAGGATTCAAGTATTCTTTTTGGAGGTGGATTAATACAGTTAAAGCTCAGGTCCCTGACTTTACCCCCATCAATATCACATATGGTTCGTCCCAAAAGAGTTTTATCAAAGTAAAGGCAGACCATAACATTCTGCTTTCATCGGATTAAAAACAGGATCGAAAGAGACCAGTCATACATGTCTCTCTCTGGTCTCTCTCTGGTCTGTCTCTCTCTGGTCTCTCTCTGGTCTGTCTCTCTCTGGTCTTTCTCTCTGGTCTCTCTCTGGTCTCTCTATGGTCTCTCTCTGGTCTGTCTCTCTCTGGTCTTTCTCTGGTCTTTCTCTGGTCTTTCTCTGGTCTTTCTCTGGTCTTTCTCTGGTCTCTCTCTGGTCTCTCTCTGGTCTCTCTCTGGTCTGTCTCTGGTCTCTCTCTGGTCTCTCTGGTCTCTCTCTGGTCTCTCTGGTCTCTCTCTGGTCTCTCTCTGGTCTGTCTCTGGTCTGTCTCTGGTCTCTCTCTGGTCTCTCTTTCTGGTCTCTCTCTGGTCTCTCTCTGGTCTCTCTCTGGTCTCTCTCTCTGGTCTCTCTCTGGTCTCTCTCTGGTCTGTCTCTGGTCTCTCTCTGGTCTCTCTCTGGTCTGGTCTCTCTCTGGTCTCTCTCTGGTCCCTCTCTGGTCTCTCTCTGGTCTCTCTCTCTGGTCTCTCTCTGGTCTCTCTCTGGTCTCTCTCTCTGGTCTCTCTCTGGTCTCTCTCTGGTCTCTCTCTGGTCTCTCTCTGGTCTCTCTCTGGTCTCTCTCTGGTCTCTCTCTCTGGTCTCTCTCTGGTCTCTCTCTGGTCTCTCTCTGGTCTCTCTGGTCTCTCTCTGGTCTCTCTCTGGTCTCTCTCTGGTCTCTCTCTGGTCTCTCTCTGGTCTCTCTCTGGTCTCTCTCTGGTCTCTCTCTGGTCTCCCTCTGGTCTCTCTCTGGTCTCCCTCTGGTCTCTCTCTGGTCTCTCTGGTCTCTCTCTGGTCTCTCTGGTCTCTCTCTGGTCTCTCTCTGGTCTCTCTCTGGTCTCCCTCTGGTCTCTCTCTGGTCTCTCTCTGGTCTCTCTCTGGTCTCTCTCTGGTCTCTCTCTGGTCTCTCTGGTCTCTCTCTGGTCTCTCTCTGGTCTCTCTGGTCTCCCTCTGGTCTCTCTCTGGTCTCTCTGGTCTCTCTCTGGTCTCTCTGGTCTCTCTCTGGTCTCTCTCTGGTCTCTCTCTGGTCTCCCTCTGGTCTCTCTCTGGTCTCTCTCTGGTCTCTCTCTGGTCTCTCTCTGGTCTCTCTCTGGTCTCCCTCTGGTCTCTCTCTGGTCTCTCTCTGGTCTCTCTCTGGTCTCTCTCTGGTCTCCCTCTGGTCTCTCTCTGGTCTCTCTCTGGTCTCTCTCTGGTCTCTCTCTGGTCTCTCTCTGGTCTCCCTCTGGTCTCTCTCTGGTCTCTCTCTGGTCTCTCTCTGGTCTCTCTCTGGTCTCTCTCTGGTCTCTCTGGTCTCTCTCTGGTCTCCCTCTGGTCTCTCTCTGGTCTCTCTGGTCTCTCTGGTCTCTCTCTGGTCTCTCTGGTCTCTCTCTGGTCTCTCTCTGGTCTCTCTCTGGTCTCCCTCTGGTCTCTCTCTGGTCTCCCTCTGGTCTCTCTCTGGTCTCTCTCTGGTCTCTCCCTCTGGTCTCTCTCTCTGGCCTGTCTCTGGTCTCTCTCTGGTCTCTCTCTCTGGTCTCTCTCTGGTCTCTCTCTGGTCCCTCTCTGGTCCCTCTCTGGTCTCTCTCTGGTCTCTCTCTCTGGTCTCTCTCTGGTCCCTCTCTGGTCTCTCTCTGGTCTGTCTCTGGTCTCTCTCTGGTCTCTCTCTCTGGTCTCTCTCTGGTCTCTCTCTGGTCCCTCTCTGGTCTCTCTCTGGTCTCTCTCTGGTCTCTCTCTGGTCTCTCTGGTCTCTCTCTGGTCTCTCTGGTCTCTCTCTGGTCTCTCTCTGGTCTCTCTCTCTGGTCTCTCTCTCTGGTCTCTCTCTCTGGTCTCTCTCTGGTCTCTCTCTGGTCTCTCTCTGGTCTCTCTCTGGTCTCTCTCTCTGGTCTCTCTCTGGTCTCTCTCTGGTCTCTCTCTGGTCTCTCTCTGGTCTCTCTCTGGTCTCTCTCTGGTCTCTCTCTGGTCTCTCTCTGGTCTCCCTCTGGTCTCTCTCTGGTCTCTCTCTGGTCTCTCTCTCTGGTCTCTCTCTGGTCTCTCTCTGGTCTCTCTCTGGTCTCTCTCTGGTCTCTCTCTGGTCTCTCTCTGGTCTCTCTCTGGTCTCTCTCTGGTCTCCCTCTGGTCTCTCTCTGGTCTCTCTGGTCTCTCTCTGGTCTCTCTGGTCTCTCTCTGGTCTCTCTCTGGTCTCCCTCTGGTCTCTCTCTGGTCTCCCTCTGGTCTCTCTCTGGTCTCTCTGGTCTCTCTCTGGTCTCTCTCTGGTCTCTCTCTGGTCTCTCTCTGGTCTCCCTCTGGTCTCTCTCTGGTCTCTCTCTGGTCTCTCTCTGGTCTCTCTCTGGTCTCCCTCTGGTCTCTCTCTGGTCTCTCTCTGGTCTCTCTCTGGTCTCTCTCTGGTCTCTCTCTGGTCTCCCTCTGGTCTCTCTCTGGTCTCTCTCTGGTCTCTCTCTGGTCTCTCTCTGGTCTCTCTGGTCTCTCTCTGGTCTCTCTCTGGTCTCTCTCTGGTCTCCCTCTGGTCTCTCTCTGGTCTCTCTGGTCTCTCTGGTCTCTCTCTGGTCTCTCTGGTCTCTCTCTGGTCTCTCTCTGGTCTCTCTCTGGTCTCCCTCTGGTCTCTCTCTGGTCTCCCTCTGGTCTCTCTCTGGTCTCTCTCTGGTCTCTCCCTCTGGTCTCTCTCTGGTCTCTCTCTCTGGTCTCTCTCTGGTCTCTCTCTGGTCTCTCTCTGGTCCCTCTCTGGTCTCTCTCTGGTCTCTCTCTCTGGTCTCTCTCTGGTCCCTCTCTGGTCTCTCTCTGGTCTGTCTCTGGTCTCTCTCTGGTCTCTCTCTCTGGTCTCTCTCTGGTCTCTCTCTGGTCCCTCTCTGGTCTCTCTCTGGTCTCTCTCTGGTCTCTCTCTGGTCTCTCTGGTCTCTCTCTGGTCTCTCTGGTCTCTCTCTGGTCTCTCTCTGGTCTCTCTCTCTGGTCTCTCTCTCTGGTCTCTCTCTCTGGTCTCTCTCTGGTCTCTCTCTGGTCTCTCTCTGGTCTCTCTCTCTGGTCTCTCTCTGGTCTCTCTCTGGTCTCTCTCTGGTCTCTCTCTGGTCTCTCTCTGGTCTCCCTCTGGTCTCTCTCTGGTCTCTCTCTGGTCTCTCTCTCTGGTCTCTCTCTGGTCTCTCTCTGGTCTCTCTCTGGTCTCTCTCTGGTCTCTCTCTGGTCTCTCTCTGGTCTCTCTCTGGTCTCTCTCTGGTCTCTCTCTGGTCTCTCTCTGGTCTCCCTCTGGTCTCTCTCTGGTCTCTCTCTCTGGTCTCTCTCTGGTCTCTCTCTGGTCTCTCTCTGGTCTCTCTCTGGTCTCCCTCTGGTCTCTCTCTGGTCTCTCTCTGGTCTCTCTCTGGTCTCTCTCTGGTCTCTCTCTGGTCTCTCTGGTCTCTCTCTGGTCTCTCTCTGGTCTCCCTCTGGTCTCTCTCTGGTCTCTCTCTGGTCTCTCTCTGGTCTCTCTCTGGTCTCCCTCTGGTCTCTCTCTGGTCTCTCTCTGGTCTCTCTCTGGTCTCTCTCTGGTCTCTCTCTGGTCTCTCTCTGGTCTCTCTCTGGTCTCTCTCTGGTCTCTCTCTGGTCTCTCTCTGGTCTCTCTCTGGTCTCTCTCTGGTCTCCCTCTGGTCTCTCTCTGGTCTCTGTGAATGATTCTAAAGAAATGTGTTCTTTTCTTCAGACATGAAGACTCTGAGTCCTGTCGAGGGCCGGAGTCTGTCCTTCTCTTACTCTGCTCCGAACCTGGAAAACAAGCTTCTCTCCCAAAGGTCCACGTTACTCACACCCCAGACCAACCTCACCCCTTCCCTCACCCGTCCCTCCCCCCCCTCCTCTCTGCAGCCCTCCCCCCTCACATCCACCACGTCCAGACTCCTGTGTGACCCCGCCTCCTGCAGCAGCGCCCGTCTGTTCACCCAGAACCCCCTGCTGCAGCGCCAGACCCCTGTCCTGGCCACGCGCACACTGCCCCTAGTGTCCGGGAGGTCTCTGCTCAGCCGCTCCACACAGGGTGCACATGTGGGTCATGTGTGGCCCCCGGTGTGCGGAGCAGGAGCCGGCACCAGTCTGGTAAGACCAGGTGGAGCCGGCACCAGTGAGGTAAGACCAGGTTTACAGGTCACATCCTTCAAACATTCTTTACAAACGTTTATCTGACAAACTCAACATTGAAACGTCACTATAAGTAAACCAGCAACGAAAGTCCATTTTCAGAAACTCTCTCTGGTCTCTCTCTCTCTGTAGTCTCTCTCTCTCTCTCTGGTCTCTCTATAGTGTCTCTCTCTCTGTAGTCTCTCTCTCTCTCTGTAGTCTCTCTCTCTCTCTCTGGTCTCTCTATAGTGTCTCTCTCTCTCTCTGTAGTCTCTCTCTCTCTGGTCTCTCTATAGTGTCTCTCTCTCTCTCTGGTCTCTCTATAGTGTCTCTCTCTCTGTAGTCTCTCTCTCTCTCTGGTCTCTCTATAGTGTCTCTCTCTCTGTAGTCTCTCTCTCTCTCTGTAGTCTCTCTATAGTGTCTCTCTCTCTGTAGTCTCTCTATAGTGTCTCTCTCTCTCTCTAGTCTCTCTATAGTGTCTCTCTCTCTCTAGTCTCTCTATAGTGTCTCTCTCTCTAGTCTCTCTATAGTGTCTCTCTCTCTCTCTCTCTCTCTCTCTCTCTCTCTCTCTCTGGACTCTCTCTAGGTCTCTCTCTCTCTCTGGACTCTCTCTAGTGTCTCTCTCTCTCTCTCTCTCTGGACTCTCTAGTGTCTCTCTCTCTCTCTCTCTGGACTCTCTAGTGTCTCTCTCTCTCTCTCTGGACTCTCTAGTGTCTCTCTCTCTGTAGTCTCTCTCTCTCTCTGGTCTCTCTATAGTGTCTCTCTCTCTGTAGTCTCTCTCTCTCTGGTCTCTCTATAGTGTCTCTCTCTCTGTAGTCTCTCTATAGTGTCTCTCTCTCTCTCTAGTCTCTCTATAGTGTCTCCTCTCTCTCTCTAGTCTCTCTATAGTGTCTCTCTCTCTAGTCTCTCTATAGTGTCTCTCTCTCTCTCTCTCTCTCTCTCTTCTCTCTCTCTCTCTGGACTCTCTCTAGGTCTCTCTCTCTCTCTGGACTCTCTAGTGTCTCTCTCTCTCTCTCTCTGGACTCTCTAGTGTCTCTCTCTCTCTCTGGACTCTCTAGTGTCTCTCTCTCTCTCTCTCTCTGGACTCTCTCTAGTGTCTCTCTCTCTCTCTCTCTCTCTGGACTCTCTAGTGTCTCTCTCTCTCTCTCTGGACTCTCTAGTGTCTCTCTCTCTCTCTCTGGACTCTCTAGTGTCTCTCTCTCTCTCTCTCTGGACTCTCTAGTGTCTCTCTCTCTCTCTCTCTCTCTGGACTCTCTCTAGTGTCTCTCTCTCTCTCTCTGGACTCTCTAGTGTCTCTCTCTCTCTCTCTCTGGACTCTCTAGTGTCTCTCTCTCTCTCTCTGGACTCTCTAGTGTCTCTCTCTCTCTCTCTCTGGACTCTCTAGAGCAGGGGTGCTCAATACGTCGATCGCGATCTACCAGTCGATCGCAAAGGTAGTATTGGTAGATCGCATTAAATAAATAAAACATTACACATTCTAAACTAATATATACAAAAAACTCCGGGCAAAGTGGAGATTTTTGAAAACTCCGTTAATGCATTTGTGTGTAGACAGAGATAACCAGAGTTTTGTGTTCTCGCACGCCACAGTACCCCCCTAAATTCCTCTGATCACTGAAGCATGGATCATACTACCTTAAAAACTGTTCTCTGTGAGATGCTCGCAGCAGCGAACATCCTCCACATCAGAGAGCAGCAAAGTGATCGCGGGGACTCACGCTCGAAAACAACCAAACCAGGACTAAACCAGGACTAAACCAGGACTAAACCAGGACTAAACCAGGACTAAACCAGGACTAAACCAGGACTAAACCAGGACTAAACCAGGACTAAACCAGGACTAAACCAGGGCTAAACCAGGACTGAGGACGGGGTCAGTGCTTGTAAACATACGTCTTTACTCAGAGTGTCTTCTATGACTGTAAAAGTGCCGTTACCGGCGTCTGCATCAAAGCTCCGCCCACTTCTGTGTTTTTCCCCAACGCAGGACAGGACGTAAGACACGCACATGTTTGGAATGTGATTGATAACGCAGATGTGTGGATGCAAATTATTTTATAAACGGAGGAGGGGAAATATTTGGATTTAAATAAACCAGGCATGGCACATGGACATGGCACCACAGTCAAATGACATCTGTGTTTTACTCAGTAATGTTTTACTGACACTTAGGGGACTGCACATGTGTGTTTTACTCAGTAATGTTTTACTGACACTTAGGTGACTGCACATGTGTGTTTTACTCTGTAATGTTTTACTGACACTTAGGTGACTGCACATGTGTGTTTTACTCAGTAATGTTTTACTGACACTTAGGTGACTGCACATGTGTGTTTTACTCAGTAATGTTTTACTGACACTTAGGAGACTGCACATGTGTGTTTTACTCAGTAATGTTTTACTGACACTTAGGAGACTGCACATGTGTGTTTTACTCAGTAATGTTTTACTGACACTTAGGAGACTGCACATCTGTGTTTTACTCTGTAATGTTTTACTGACACTTAGGTGACTGCACATGTGTGTTTTACTCTGTAATGTTTTACTGACACTTAGGTGACTGCACATGTGTGTTTTACTCAGTAATGTTTTACTGACACTGAGGTGACTGCACATGTGTGTTTTACTCTGTAATGTTTTACTGACACTTAGGTGACTGCACATGTGTGTTTTACTCAGTAATGTTTTACTGACACTTAGGTGACTGCACATGTGTGTTTTACTCAGTAATGTTTTACTGACACTTAGGTGACTGCACATGCGCAAACAACCGCGCTCAGTGCAGGAAAGCTAAACCACGACAAACTTGTCAGCGAGTTACCACCAATTTTCCGGACTATGCATCCCTGGCCGATTCAATTCAGTGCAAGTCATCAGAGTAAACTCTGGTAATGACAAAAAATGTACATAGGTAATTGTGTTGTGTTGTGCTATATTGGCTCATGCGGTTTTGCATGTACATAAACATACATTGTAGGTATAAAGAATATTTTTTGAAATAAATATATGATTTGCATTTTTGTAGTAGGTAGATCATTTTGACTTGATCCTTTTATAAGTAGCTCGCATGCTGAAAAAGTGTGAGCACCCCTGCTCTAGTGTCTCTCTCTCTCTCTCTGGACTCTCTAGTGTCTCTCTCTCTCTCTCTCTGGACTCTCTAGTGTCTCTCTCTCTCTCTCTCTGGACTCTCTAGTGTCTCTCTCTCTCTCTCTCTGGACTCTCTAGTGTCTCTCTCTCTCTCTCTCTGGACTCTCTAGTGTCTCTCTCTCTCTCTCTCTGGACTCTCTAGTGTCTCTCACTCTCTCTCTCTCTGGACTCTTTCTAGTGTCTCTCTCTCTCTCTGGACTCTCTCTAGGTCTCTCTCTGGACTCAATTATTTGCAAATAATTTTTATTCTAATAATGGTTGTGTTCTGTAGCATCGCTCTGAGGACGTGGACATGACTGAGGAGGAGCAGGAGGAGCAGGAGGAGTATGAGGAGGAGGAGGAGGAGGAGGAGGAAGAGGGGAGCATGTCGGCCATGTTTGTGTCCCCTGCTGAGGAGGAAGAGACAGAGGCTGAAGTCATGAAGCAGGAGTTTGAGGAACTGAAGAGGGACAAGGAGGAGCAGGAGGAGCAGATCAAGGACATGAAGGTGGGGTTCTGGTCTCTCTCTCTGGTCTCTCTCTGGTCTCCCTCTGGTCTCTCTCTGGTCTCTCTCTCTGTTCTCTCTCTGGTCTCTCTCTGGTCTCTCTCTGGTCTCTCTCTGGTCTCTCTCTGGTCTCTCTTTGGTCCCTCTCTGGTGTCTCTCTCTGGTGTCTCTCTCTGGTCTCTCTCTCTGGTCTCTCTCTGGTCTCTCTCTGGTCTCTCTCTGGTCTCTCTCTGGTCTCTCTCTGGTCTCTCTCTGGTCTCTCTCTGGTCTCTCTCTGGTCTCTCTGTGGTCTCTCTCTGGTCTCTCTGTGGTCTCTCTCTGGTCTCTCTCTGGTCTCTCTCTGGTCTCTCTCTGGTCTCTCTCTGGTCTCTCTCTGGTCTCTCTCTGGTCTCTCTCTGGTCTCTCTTTGGTCTCTCTCTTTGGTCTCTCTCTCTGGTCTCTCTCTGGTCTCTCTCTGGTCTCTCTCTGGTCTCTCTCTGGTCTCTCTCTGGTCTCTCTCTGGTCTCTCTGGTCTCTCTCTGGTCTCTCTCTGGTCTCTCTCTGGTCTCTCTCTCTGCTCTCTCTCTGGTCTCTCTCTTCTCTCTCTGCTCTCTCTCTGGTCTCTCTCTGGTCTCTCTCTCTGCTCTCTCTCTGGTCTCTCTCTGGTCTCTCTCTCTGGTCTCTCTCTGGTCTCTCTCTTCTCTCTCTGCTCTCTCTCTCTGGACCTTAAACCATGTGTGTGTTGATGTGTGTTTCAGTACCAGCTGCTGAACCATGTGTGCTGCTCGCTGGTGAATAAGTCCAAGTCTCCGGGAGAAGAGGACTGGGACTCTGAGGAGTCCGTGTGGACCAGGATCATGGACTTGGCCAAAGACGTCTCTGAGCACAACCCTCAGTTTCTGCTCAAGGTGAATCCATGACACCTGTTTGTGTCCAGTAGGTGACAATCATGTGACATCACAACGCCCCACACAGTCTAAAGTCTCACAGGAGCACAGCCGGTAACTATGGCAACAGTCAGAACTCTGAGTTTAGAGCTAATTTCTCTGTAAATCATGGAACAATCAAATTCTATGGTCTCTCTCTCTCTGGTCTCTCTCTCTCTGGTCTCTCCCTCTGGTCTCTCTCTGGTCTCTCTCTGGTCTCTCTCTGGTCTCTCTCTGGTCTCTCTCTGGTCTCTCTCTGGTCTCTCTCTCTGGTCTCTCTCTGGTCTCTCTGGTCTCTCTGGTCTCTCTCTGGTCTCTCTCTGGTCTCTCTCTGGTCTCTCTGGTCTCCCTCTGCTCTCTCTCTGGTCTCTCTCTGGTCTCTCTCTGGTCTCTCTCTGGTCTCTCTCTCTGGTCTCTCTCTGGTCTCTCTCTGGTCTCTCTGGTCTCCCTCTGGTCTCCTTCTGGTCTCTCTCTGGTCTCTCTCTGGTCTCCTTCTGGTCTCTCTGGTCTCTGGTCTCTCTCTGGTCTCTCTCTGGTCTCTCTGGTCTCCCTCTGGCTCTCTCTCTGGTCTCTCTCTGGTCTCTCTCTGGTCTCTCTCTGGTCTCCTTCTGGTCTCTCTCTCTGGTCTCTCTCTGGTCTCTCTCTCTGGTCTCTCTCTGGTCTCTCTCTGGTCTCTCTCTGGTCTCTCTCTGGTCTCTCTCTCTGGTCTCTCTCTCTGGTCTCTCTCTGGTCTCTCTCTCTGGTCTCTTTCTGGTCTCTCTCTCTGGTTTCTCTCTGGTCTCTCTCTCTGGTCTCTCTCTGGTCTCTCTCTCTGGTCTCTCTCTCTGGTCTCTCTCTGGTCTCTCTCTCTGGTCTCTTTCTGGTCTCTCTCTCTGGTTTCTCTCTGGTCTCTCTCATATACATGGTCTGATCATAAATCTGTTCTCAGGTGGCGGTTTACACTCGTCAGGAGTTGAATATCCGGATCACGGCTAACTTCCTGTTAGCTTTAGCGGCTAACCTCAGCTCCACAAAGTCCCACGTCCGTCGGTACCTGTGCGCCGCGGTGCAGCTGCCCTCTGATTGGCTGGAGGTGGTTCGCATCTACAGCACTGTGAGTCTGCACCATCAGAACTGCAGAACGGTTTGTCCTGGGTCTACAGCCTCAGTCCTGGGTCCACAGCCTCAGTCCTGGGTCTACAGCCTCAGTCCTGGTCTACAGCCTCAGTCCTGGTCTACAGCCTCAGTCCTGGGTCTACAGCCTCAGTCCTGGGTCTACAGCCTCGGTCCTGGGTCTACAGCCTCAGTCCTGGGTCTACAGCCTCAGTCCTGGGTCTACAGCCTCAGTCCTGGGTCTACAGCCTCAGTCCCGGGTCTACAGCCTCGGTCCTGGGTCTACAGCCTCAGTCCTGGGTCTACAGCCTCGGTCCCGGGTCTACAGCCTCGGTCCTGGGTCTACAGCCTCAGTCCTGGGTCTACAGCCTCAGTCCTGGGTCTACAGCCTCAGTCCTGGGTCTACAGCCTCAGTCCTGGGTCTACAGCCTCGGTCCTGGGTCTACAGCCTCGGTCCTGGGTCTACAGCCTCGGTCCTGGGTCTACAGCCTCGGTCCTGGGTCTACAGCCTCGGTCCTGGGTCTACAGCCTCAGTCCTGGGTCTACAGCCTCAGTCCTGGGTCTACAGCCTCAGTCCTGGGTCTACAGCCTCAGTCCTGGGTCCACAGCCTCAGTCCTGGGTCCACAGCCTCAGTCCTGGGTCTACAGCCTCAGTCCTGGGTCTACAGCCTCAGTCCTGGGTCCACAGCCTCAGTCCTGGGTCTACAGCCTCAGTCCTGGGTCTACAGCCTCAGTCCTGGGTCCACAGCCTCAGTCCTGGGTCTACAGCCTCAGTCCTGGGTCCACAGCCTCAGTCCTGGGTCTACAGCCTCAGTCCTGGTCTACAGCCTCAGTCCTGGATCTACAGCCTCAGTCCTGGGTCCACAGCCTCAGTCCTGGGTCTACAGCCTCAGTCCTGGGTCTACAGCCTCAGTCCTGGGTCTACAGCCTCAGTCCTGGGTCTACAGCCTCAGTCCTGGGTCTACAGCCTCAATCCTGGGTCTACAGCCTCAGTCCTGGGTCTACAGCCTCAGTCCTGGGTCTACAGCCTCAGTCCTGGGTCTACAGCCTCAGTCCTGGATCTACAGCCTCAGTCCTGGGTCTACAGCCTCAGTCCTGGGTCTACAGCCTCAGTCCTGGGTCTACAGCCTCAGTCCTGGGTCTACAGCCTCAGTCCTGGGTCTACAGCCTCAGTCCTGGAAATTGAAGCCGGAGCAAGAGGAATATTTAGTAAATGTCATTGATGCAAAGATGTTGTGGCTCTACTCCCCACGGGCTCCGTTTGTTACAAAGGAGATGGCTAAATGCTAAAGCTAGGCTAAATGCTAAAGCTAGGCTAAATGCTAAAGCTAGGCTAAATGCTAAATGCCTCACTCGGGCTCATTACATACGTCACAGTAAACTCAGATCCAATGGTTTCGTTAGCCCCTCCCACCTGTTAACGGAGCCAGTGGAGCAGATCCAGACCTTGGTACCAGATGAAATGAGTACCATGGTGTGGTGAGACCGGGGCAGGGTGATACCCAGATGGAATTGTATGTGTTGGTTATTGATGCAGATGAATAATAGTTTGTTTGTGTGTCAGTGTTTCAGTCGCTCTCTTCCTTCGTGTCTGAAGAAAGGACTGAGCGACAAGTTCAAAGACTTCACTGAATATCAACTCTCAAAGTACAACACCCGCAAACACCGCTGCAAACACAACAGGAAGTCCTGCGGGAAGGTGAGTGTGACATCACCACTGTGTGACATCACCACTGTGTGACATCACCACTGTGTGACATCACCACTGTGTGACATCACCACTGTGTGACATCACCTCTGTGTGACATCACCACTGTGTGACATCACCTCAGTGTGACATCACCACTGTGTGACATCACCACTGTGTGACATCACCACTGTGTGACATCACCACTGTGTGACATCACCACTGTGTGACATACCACTGTGACATCACCACTGTGTGACATCACCACAGTGTGACATCACCACAGTGTGACATCACCACTGTGTGACATCACAGTGTCACACAGTCTTCTGGTCTCTCTCCCTGGTCTCTCTCTGGTCTCTCTCTCTGGTCTCTCTCTGGTCTCTCCCTGGTCTCTCTCTGGTCTCTCTCTGGTCTCTCTCTGGTCTCTCTCTGGTCTCTCTCTGGTCTCTCTCTGGTCTCTCTCTCTCTCTCTCTAGTCTCTCTCTGGTCTCTCTCTGGTCTCTCTCTGGTCTCTCTCTCTGGTCTCTCTCTGTATCTCTCTCTGGTCTCTCTCTGGTCTCTCTCTCTGGTCTCTCTCTCTGGTCTCTCTCTCTTCATTTGATTATCCTGTCTTCTTGTCTCCTGTTATTTATTTATTTTACTATTATTTACTTCCATCACCACTCTCTTGGTGACCTATGACCCTCTCCTGGTGACCTATACCCTCTCCTGGTGACCTATGACCTCTCCTGGTGACCTATGACCCTCTCCTGGTGACCTCTGACCCTCTCTTGGTGACCTATGACCCTCTCCTGGTGACCTATGACCCTCTCTTGGTGACCTATGACCCTCTCCTGGTGACCTATGACCTCTCCTGGTGACCTATGACCCTCTCTTGGTGACCTATGACCCTCTCTTGGTGACCTATGACCTCTCCTGGTGACCTATGACCCTCTTCTGGTGACCTATGACCCTCTCCTGGTGACCTATGACCCTCTCCTGGTGACCTATGACCCTCTCCTGGTGACCTATGACCCTCTCCTGGTGACCTCTGACCCTCTCCTGGTGACCTATGACCCTCTCCTGGTGACCTATGACCCTCTCCTGGTGACCTATGACCCTCTCCTGGTGACCTATGTGTTTTTTCTGCAGAAACCATCGGAGAAGCAGCTGACACAATGGGCCAACCTGATCCGAGCAGAGCCAGCGGTGCTCAGGTCCCTGGTGAGTGCTGGTGCCTGACCACACCTGGTACATCACAGCTCTCCAACCAGTAGCTACCAGTAGTAACCAGTAGCAACCAGTAGCAACCAGTAGCTCGCCACCCAGAGACGCACACAAGTCTCTGGAAACCCAAGGTCAAGTCCAAGTCTTATTTCCTACACATTAAAATTATGGCCAATACATTAATAGTAACAATAATAATAATACATTGTACTTATTTGCGCTCTTTTGAAAAATAAGAAACAAAAAATAAAAAGCTAAAAACTAACAGTTAAGTGTTGGCAGTTTTGAACGGGTGGGTTTTGAGAAGTGATTTGGAATTCTATAGTGAGTCAGAGTTCCTAATGTGAGGTGTGAGTGAGTCCCAGAGAGTCCCAGAGAGTCCCAGAGAGTCCCAGAGAGTCCCAGAGAGTCCCAGAGAGTCCCAGAGAGTCCCAGAGAGTCCCAGAGAGTCCCAGAGAGTCCCAGAGAGTCCCAGAGAGTCCCAGAGAGTCCCAGAGAGTCCCAGAGAGTCCCAGAGAGTCCCAGAGAGTCCCAGAGAGTCCCAGAGAGTCCCAGAGAGTCCCAGAGAGTCCCAGAGAGTCCCAGAGAGTCCCAGAGAGTGGGGACGGCTGCAGCGGAGGCTCGGTCCCCCAAGGTTCGGCACAATGTTCTGAGGGAGTGAGGAGGTTGGAGTCTGTGGATCTGAGGCGGAGGGAGGGACAGTGATGATGGAGGAGGTCAGTGAGGTCAGAGGGGGGCAGGTTATGGAGGGACTTATAGGTGAGGAGGAGGACCTTGTATTTTATGCGGTCTGGAACAGGGAGCCAGTGGAGTCGTTTGAGGACAGGGGTGATGTGGTCTCTGGAGCGGGTGTGGCTGAGCAGGCGGGCGGCAGAGTTCTGGATGTATTGTAGTTTTTGGAGAAGAGTGGAAGGGAGAGCGAAGAGGAGGCTGTTGCAGTAATCCAGTCGGGAGGTGATGAAGGCGTAGATGAGGATTTCTGCAGTGGATTGTGTGAGGGAGGGGCGGAGGACGGGGGATGATGAGGGAGGGGCGGAGACGGGGGAGGATGAGGCAGGGGCGGAGACGGGGGAGGATGAGGGAGGGGCGGAGACGGGGGATGATGAGGGAGGGGCGGAGACGGGGGATGATGAGGGAGGGGCGGAGACGGGGGATGATGAGGCAGGGGCGGAGACGGGGGAGGATGAGGGAGGGGCGGAGACGGGGGAGGATGAGGGAGGGGCGGAGACGGGGGATGATGAGGGAGGGGCGGAGACGGGGGATGATGAGGGAGGGGCGGAGACGGGGGAGGATGAGGGAGGGGCGGAGACGGGGGATGATGAGGGAGGGGCGGAGACGGGGGATGATGAGGGAGGGGCGGAGACGGGGGATGATGAGGCAGGGGCGGAGACGGGGGAGGATGAGGGAGGGGCGGAGACGGGGGAGGATGAGGGAGGGGCGGAGACGGGGGATGATGAGGGAGGGGCGGAGACGGGGGATGATGAGGGAGGGGCGGAGACGGGGGAGGATGAGGGAGGGGCGGAGACGGGGGATGATGAGGGAGGGGCGGAGACGGGGGATGATGAGGGAGGGGCGGAGACGGGGGATGATGAGGGAGGGGCGGAGACGGGGGATGATGAGGGAGGGGCGGAGACGGGGGATGATGAGGCAGGGGCGGAGACGGGGGAGGATGAGGGAGGGGCGGAGACGGGGGAGGATGAGGGAGGGGCGGAGACGGGGGATGATGAGGGAGGGGCGGAGACGGGGGATGATGAGGGAGGGGCGGAGACGGGGGAGGATGAGGGAGGGGCGGAGACGGGGGATGATGAGGGAGGGGCGGAGACGGGGGATGATGAGGGAGGGGCGGAGACGGGGGATGATGAGGCAGGGGCGGAGACGGGGGAGGATGAGGGAGGGGCGGAGAGACGGGGGGAGGATGAGGGAGGGGCGGAGACGGGGGATGATGAGGGAGGGGCGGAGACGGGGGATGATGAGGGAGGGGCGGAGACGGGGGAGGATGAGGGAGGGGCGGAGACGGGGGATGATGAGGGAGGGGCGGAGACGGGGGATGATGAGGGAGGGGCGGAGACGGGGGATGATGAGGGAGGGGCGGAGACGGGGGAGGATGAGGGAGGGGCGGAGACGGGGGAGGATGAGGGAGGGGTGGAGACGGGGGATGATGAGGGAGGGGCGGAGACGGGGGATGATGAGGGAGATGTTCTGGGCAGAGGGGAGGAGGGATTTGGGTCCGATGAGGATGAGTTCTGTTTTGTTGCCGTTGAGAAAATTGTTGTCCATCCATGTTTTGATGTCAGAGATGCAGAGTGTGTTGGTGCAGAGGATGACTGGGGAGATGGATGATGTGACGAATGATGCGGCCAAGAGGGAGCATGTAAAAGATGAAGAGGGGGGGGGGGTCGAGGTGGCAGGTTTTCATTTTCATGTCTGTGAGGAGATTTGGATGGTGCAGATGGTGAGGTGGAGCAGATGGTGAGGTGGAGCAGATGGAGCAGATGGTGAGGTGGAGCAGATGGTGAGGTGGAGCAGATGGAGCAGATGGTGAGGTGGAGCAGATGGTGAGGTGGAGCAGATGGAGCAGATGGTGAGGTGGAGCAGATGGTGAGGTGGAGCAGATGTTGAGGTGGAGCAGATGGTGAGGTGGAGCAGATGGTGAGGTGGAGCAGATGGTGCAGATGGTGAGGTGGAGCAGATGGTGCAGATGGTGAGGTGGAGCAGATGGTGAGGTGGAGCAGATGGAGCAGATGGTGAGGTGGAGCAGATGGTGAGGTGGAGCAGATGTTGAGGTGGAGGTGGAGCAGAGGTGGAGCAGATGGAGCAGATGGTGAGGTGGAGCAGATGGTGATGGAGCAGATGGTGAGGTGGAGCAGATGGTGAGTGGATGGAGGTGGAGCAGATGAGGTGGAGCAGATGGTGAGGGAGCAGATGGTGATGGTGAGCAGATGAGGGTGCAGATGGTGAGGTGGAGCAGATGGTGAGGTGGAGCAGAATGGAGCAGATGGTGAGGTGTGAGCAGATGGTGAGGTGGAGCCCAGATGGTGAAGATGGTGAGGTGGAGCAGATGGTGAGCAGATGGTGAGGTGGAGTGGTGAGGTGGAGCTGGTGATGGTGCAGATGGTGAGGTGGAGCAGATGGTGAGGTGGAGCAGATGGTGAGGTGGAGCAGATGGTGAGGTGGAGCAGATGGTGAGGTGTGGAGCAATGATGAGGTGGAGCAGATGGTGAGGTGGAGCAGATGGTGCAGATGGTGAGGTGGAGCAGATGGTGAGTGGTAGGTGGAGCAGATGGTGAGGTGGTGAGGATGGTGAGATGGGAGGTGGGAGGATGGTGCAGATGGTGAGGTGCAGATGGTGAGGTGGAGCAGATGTTGAGGTGGAGCAGATGGTGAGGTGGAGCAGATGGTGAGGTGGAGCAGATGGTGCAGATGGTGAGGTGGAGCAGATGGTGAGGTGGAGCAGATGGTGAGGTGGAGCAGATGGTGAGGTGGAGCAGATGGTGAGGTGGGAGCAGATGGTGAGGTGGAGCAGATGATGTGTGGTGTGGATGGAATGGATTTTGGAGTGAAAGAACGATAAGTAGTGCATTTTTCTGCGGTGATGTCGTCCTGGTCCGAACCAAGCGACTACTCCACCTTTTGACCTCTGCTGCTGTTACCCATCCTGCTCCACCCAGAGGCTACACCACCTCTGCTGCTGTGACCCGTCCTGCTCCACCCAGAGGCTACACCAGCGAACAGAGTACAGGTGTTTGCAGCAGTGATGGAGGAGCAGGTGGAGGTTCTGTGGGCTTCAGCGTGGACAGTGAGAGCGGTTAGATGTGGAGTCGTTGGAGTTGTCTGTGTTTACGTTTGAGCTGAAGAAGAGCTGATGTGAACCATGGGCCGGAGGTTTTAGGAGGAGCGAGCTGGTTAAGGCGGGAGGAGAGGGAAAGATCAAAGCCGTAAACATTGAAAGCTGCAAGTCACCGCCGCCTTCCCCGGCCCTCTCTCCTTGTGTCACCGCCGCCTTCCCCGGCCCTCTCTCCTTGTGCCACCGCCGCCTTCCCCGGCCCTCTCTCCTTGTGCCACCGCCGCCTTCCCCGGCCCTCTCTCCTTGTGCCACCGCCGCCTTCCCCGGCCCTCTCTCCTTGTGTCACCGCCGCCTTCCCCGGCCCTCTCTCCTTGTGTCACCGCCGCCTTCCCCGGCCCTCTCTCCTTGTGCCACCGCCGCCTTCCCCGGCCCTCTCTCCTTGTGCCACCGCCGCCTTCCCCGGCCCTCTCTCCTTGTGTCACCGCCGCCTTCCCCGGCCCTCTCTCCTTGTGTCACCGCCGCCTTCCCCGGCCCTCTCTCCTTGTGCCACCGCCGCCTTCCCCGGCCCTCTCTCCTTGTGCCACCGCCGCCTTCCCCGGCCCTCTCTCCTTGTGTCACCGCCGCCTTCCCCGGCCCTCTCTCCTTGTGTCACCGCCGCCTTCCCCGGCCCTCTCTCCTTGTGTCACCGCCGCCTTCCCCGGCCCTCTCTCCTTGTGCCACCGCCGCCTTCCCGGCCCTCTCTCCTTGTGTCACCGCCGCCTTCCCCAGGCCCTCTCTCCTTGTGCCACCGCCGCCTTCCCCGGCCCTCTCTCCTTGTGCCACCGCCGCCTTCCCCGGCCCTCTCTCCTTGTGTCACCGCCGCCTTCCCCGGCCCTCTCTCCTTGTGCCACCGCCGCCTTCCCCGGCCCTCTCTCCTTGTGCCACCGCCGCCTTCCCCGGCCCTCTCTCCTTGTGTCACCGCCGCCTTCCCCGGCCCTCTCTCCTTGTGTCACCGCCGCCTTCCCCGGCCCTCTCTCCTTGTGCCACCGCCGCCTTCCCCGGCCCTCTCTCCTTGTGCCACCGCCGCCTTCCCGGCCCTCTCTCCTTGTGTCACCGCCGCCTTCCCCGGCCCTCTCTCCTTGTGTCACCGCCGCCTTCCCCGGCCCTCTCTCCTTGTGTCACCGCCGCCTTCCCCGGCCCTCTCTCCTTGTGTCACCGCCGCCTTCCCCGGCCCTCTCTCCTTGTGCCACCGCCGCCTTCCCCGGCCCTCTCTCCTTGTGTCACCGCCGCCTTCCCCGGCCCTCTCTCCTTGTGTCACCGCCGCCTTCCCCGGCCCTCTCTCCTTGTGTCACCGCCGCCTTCCCCGGCCCTCTCTCCTTGTGCCACCGCCGCCTTCCCCGGCCCTCTCTCCTTGTGTCACCGCCGCCTTCCCCGGCCCTCTCTCCTTGTGTCACCGCCGCCTTCCCCGGCCCTCTCTCCTTGTGTCACCGCCGCCTTCCCCGGCCCTCTCTCCTTGTGTCACCGCCGCCTTCCCCGGCCCTCTCTCCTTGTGCCACCGCCGCCTTCCCGGCCCTCTCTCCTTGTGTCACCGCCGCCTTCCCCGGCCCTCTCTCCTTGTGTCACCGCCGCCTTCCCCGGCCCTCTCTCCTTGTGCCACCGCCGCCTTCCCCGGCCCTCTCTCCTTGTGTCACCGCCGCCTTCCCCGGCCCTCTCTCCTTGTGCCACCGCCGCCTTCCCCGGCCCTCTCTCCTTGTGCCACCGCCGCCTTCCCCGGCCCTCTCTCCTTGTGCCACCGCCGCCTTCCCCGGCCCTCTCTCCTTGTGTCACCGCCGCCTTCCCCGGCCCTCTCTCCTTGTGTCACCGCCGCCTTCCCCGGCCCTCTCTCCTTGTGTCACCGCCGCCTTCCCCGGCCCTCTCTCCTTGTGTCACCGCCGCCTTCCCCGGCCCTCTCTCCTTGTGTCACCGCCGCCTTCCCCGGCCCTCTCTCCTTGTGTCACCGCCGCCTTCCCCGGCCCTCTCTCCTTGTGTCACCGCCGCCTTCTCCGGCCCTCTCTCCTTGTGTCACCGCCGCCTTCCCCGGCCCTCTCTCCTTGTGCCACCGCCGCCTTCCCCGGCCCTCTCTCCTTGTGCCACCGCCGCCTTCCCCGGCCCTCTCTCCTTGTGTCACCGCCGCCTTCCCCGGCCCTCTCTCCTTGTGCCACCGCCGCCTTCCCCGGCCCTCTCTCCTTGTGCCACCGCCGCCTTCCCCGGCCCTCTCTCCTTGTGCCACCGCCGCCTTCCCGGCCCTCTCTCCTTGTGCCACCGCCGCCTTCCCCGGCCCTCTCTCCTTGTGCCACCGCCGCCTTCCCCGGCCCTCTCTCCTTGTGTCACCGCCGCCTTCCCCGGCCCTCTCTCCTTGTGCCACCGCCGCCTTCCCCGGCCCTCTCTCCTTGTGCCACCCGCCGCCTTCCCCGGCCCTCTCTCCTTGTGTCACCGCCGCCTTCCCCGGCCCTCTCTCCTTGTGTCACCGCCGCCTTCCCCGGCCCTCTCTCCTTGTGTCACCGCCGCCTTCCCCGGCCCTCTCTCCTTGTGCCACCGCCGCCTTCCCCGGCCCTCTCTCCTTGTGTCACCGCCGCCTTCCCCGGCCCTCTCTCCTTGTGTCACCGCCGCCTTCCCCGGCCCTCTCTCCTTGTGTCACCGCCGCCTTCCCCGGCCCTCTCTCCTTGTGCCACCGCCGCCTTCCCGGCCCTCTCTCCTTGTGCCACCGCCGCCTTCCCCGGCCCTCTCTCCTTGTGTCACCGCCGCCTTCCCCGGCCCTCTCTCCTTGTGCCACCGCCGCCTTCCCCGGCCCTCTCTCCTTGTGCCACCGCCGCCTTCCCCGGCCCTCTCTCCTTGTGCCACCGCCGCCTTCCCCGGCCCTCTCTCCTTGTGTCACCGCCGCCTTCCCCGGCCCTCTCTCCTTGTGCCACCGCCGCCTTCCCCCGCCCCTCTCTCCTTGTGTCACCGCCGCCTTCCCCGGCCCTCTCTCCTTGTGTCACCGCCGCCTTCCCCGGCCCTCTCTCCTTGTGCCACCGCCGCCTTCCCCGGCCCTCTCTCCTTGTGCCACCGCCGCCTTCCCCGGCCCTCTCTCCTTGTGTCACCGCCGCCTTCCCCGGCCCTCTCTCCTTGTGTCACCGCCGCCGCCTTCCCCGGCCCTCTCTCCTTGTGCCACCGCCGCCTTCCCCGGCCCTCTCTCCTTGTGCCACCGCCGCCTTCCCCGGCCCTCTCTCCTTGTGCACCGCCGCCTTCCCCGGCCCTCTCTCCTTGTGTCACCGCCGCCTTCCCCGGCCCTCTCTCCTTGTGCCACCGCCGCCTTCCCCGGCCCTCTCTCCTTGTGCCACCGCCGCCTTCCCCGGCCCTCTCTCCTTGTGTCACCGCCGCCTTCCCCGGCCCTCTCTCCTTGTGCCACCGCCGCCTTCCCCGGCCCTCTCTCCTTGTGCCACCGCCGCCTTCCCCGGCCCTCTCTCCTTGTGCCACCGCCGCCTTCCCGGCCCTCTCTCCTTGTGTCACCGCCGCCTTCCCCGGCCCTCTCTCCTTGTGCCACCGCCGCCTTCCCCGGCCCTCTCTCCTTGTGTCACCGCCGCCTTCCCCGGCCCTCTCTCCTTGTGCCACCGCCGCCTTCCCCGGCCCTCTCTCCTTGTGTCACCGCCGCCTTCCCCGGCCCTCTCTCCTTGTGTCACCGCCGCCTTCCCCGGCCCTCTCTCCTTGTGCCACCGCCGCCTTCCCCGGCCCTCTCTCCTTGTGCCACCGCCGCCTTCCCCGGCCCTCTCTCCTTGTGTCACCGCCGCCTTCCCCGGCCCTCTCTCCTTGTGCCACCGCCGCCTTCCCCGGCCCTCTCTCCTTGTGTCACCGCCGCCTTCCCCGGCCCTCTCTCCTTGTGCCACCGCCGCCTTCCCCGGCCCTCTCTCCTTGTGCCACCGCCGCCTTCCCCGGCCCTCTCTCCTTGTGCCACCGCCGCCTTCCCCGGCCCTCTCTCCTTGTGTCACCGCCGCCTTCCCCGGCCCTCTCTCCTTGTGCCACCGCCGCCTTCCCCGGCCCTCTCTCCTTGTGTCACCCCGCCGCCTTCCCCGGCCCTCTCTCCTTGTGTCACCGCCGCCTTCCCCGGCCCTCTCTCCTTGTGTCACCGCCGCCTTCCCCGGCCCTCTCTCCTTGTGTCACCGCCGCCTTCCCCGGCCCTCTCTCCTTGTGTCACCGCCGCCTTCCCCGGCCCTCTCTCCTTGTGTCACCGCCGCCTTCCCCGGCCCTCTCTCCTTGTGTCACCGCCGCCTTCCCCGGCCCTCTCTCCTTGTGTCACCGCCGCCTTCCCCGGCCCCTCTCTCCTTGTGTCACCGCCGCCTTCCCCGGCCCTCTCTCCTTGTGTCACCGCCGCCTTCCCGGCCCTCTCTCCTTGTGTCACCGCCGCCTTCCCCGGCCCTCTCTCCTTGTGCCACCGCCGCCTTCCCTGGCCCTCTCTCCTTGTGCCACCGCCGCCTTCCCGGCCCTCTCTCCTTGTGCCACCGCCGCCTTCCCCGGCCCTCTCTCCTTGTGTCACCGCCGCCTTCCCGGCCCTCTCTCCTTGTGCCACCGCCGCCTTCCCCGGCCCTCTCTCCTTGTGCCACCGCCGCCTTCCCCGGCCCTCTCTCCTTGTGTCACCGCCGCCTTCCCCGGCCCTCTCTCCTTGTGTCACCGCCGCCTTCCCCGGCCCTCTCTCCTTGTGTCACCGCCGCCTTCCCCGGCCCTCTCTCCTTGTGCCACCGCCGCCTTCCCCGGCCCTCTCTCCTTGTGCCACCGCCGCCGGCCTTCCCCGGCCCTCTCTCCTTGTGCCACCGCCGCCTTCCCCGGCCCTCTCTCCTTGTGTCACCGCCGCCTTCCCCGGCCCTCTCTCCTTGTGCCACCGCCGCCTTCCCCGGCCCTCTCTCCTTGTGCCACCGCCGCCTTCCCCGGCCCTCTCTCCTTGTGCCACCGCCGCCTTCCCCGGCCCTCTCTCCTTGTGTCACCGCCGCCTTCCCCGGCCCTCTCTCCTTGTGTCACCGCCGCCTTCCCCGGCCCTCTCTCCTTGTGCCACCGCCGCCTTCCCCGGCCATCTCTCCTTGTGTCACCGCCGCCTTCCCCGGCCCTCTCTCCTTGTGCCACCGCCGCCTTCCCCGGCCCTCTCTCCTTGTGTCACCGCCGCCTTCCCTGGCCATCTCTCCTTGTGTCACCGCCGCCTTCCCCGGCCCTCTCTCCTTGTGTCACCGCCGCCTTCCCCGGCCCTCTCTCCTTGTGCCACCGCCGCCTTCCCCGGCCCTCTCTCCTTGTGTCACCGCCGCCTTCCCCGGCCCTCTCTCCTTGTGTCACCGCCGCCTTCCCCGGCCCTCTCTCCTTGTGTCACCGCCGCCTTCCCCGGCCCTCTCTCCTTGTGTCACCGCCGCCTTCCCCGGCCCTCTCTCCTTGTGCCACCGCCGCCTTCCCCGGCCCTCTCTCCTTGTGCCACCGCCGCCTTCCCCGGCCCTCTCTCCTTGTGCCACCGCCGCCTTCCCCGGCCCTCTCTCCTCGTGTCACCACCGCCTTCCCCGGCCCTGATTGTGTTTGTTGACTTCAGGTTTCCAGGGAGACCAAGAAGAAGGTGGTGGACAAGAAGCAGAGCCAGTTCAGTCTGAAGAAACTGATCCAGAAACTACACATCAAAGAACCAGCGGAATATGTCATGGCCATTCTGGGACGAAAGTAAGAGAGACCAGGGAGAGAGACCAGGGAGAGAGAGACCAGGGAGAGAGAGACCAGGGAGAGAGAGACCAGGGAGAGAGACCAGGGAGAGAGTGACCAGGGAGAGAGACCAGAGAGGGAGAGACCAGGGAGAGAGACCAGAGAGAGAGAGACCAGGGAGAGAGACCACGGAGAGTGAGACCAGGGAGAGAGACCAGGGAGAGAGACCAGGGAGAGAGAGACCAGAGAGAGAGAGACCAGGAGAGAGAGACCAGGGAGAGAGAGACCAAGAGAGAGAGACCAGGAGAGAGACCAGAGAGAGAGACCAGAGAGAGAGACCAGAGAGAGAGACCAGAGAGAGAGACCAGAGAGAGAGACCAGAGAGAGAGAGACCAGGGAGAGAGACCAGAGAGGGAGAGACCAGGGAGAGAGACCAGAGAGAGAGAGACCAGGGAGAGAGACCACGGAGAGAGACCACGGAGAGAGAGACCAGGGAGAGAGACCAGGGAGAGAGACCAGGGAGAGAGACCAGAGAGAGAGAGACCAGAGAGAGAGAGACCAGGGAGAGAGACCAGAGAGGGAGAGACCAGGGAGAGAGACCAGAGAGAGAGAGACCAGGGAGAGAGACCACGGAGAGAGAGACCAGGGAGAGAGACCAGGGAGAGAGACCAGGGAGAGAGAGACCAGAGAGAGAGAGACCAGGGAGAGAGAGACCAGGGAGAGAGACCAGGGAGAGAGAGACCAGGGAGAGAGAGACCAGGGAGAGAGAGACCAGGGAGAGAGAGACCAGGGAGAGAGAGACCAGGGAGAGAGAGACCAGGGAGAGAGACCAGGGAGAGAGACCAGAGAGAGAGACCAGAGAGAGAGACCAGAGAGAGAGACCAGAGAGAGAGACCAGAGAGAGAGACCAGAGAGAGAGACCAGAGAGAGAGACCAGAGAGAGAGACCAGAGAGAGAGACCAGAGAGAGAGACCAGAGAGAGAGACCAGAGAGAGAGTGACCAGGGAGAGAGTGACCAGGGAGAGAGACCAGAGAGGGAGAGACCAGAGAGAGAGAGACCAGGGAGAGAGACCACGGAGAGAGAGACCACGGAGAGAGAGACCAGGGAGAGAGACCAGGGAGAGAGACCAGAGAGAGAGAGACCAGGGAGAGAGAGACCAGGGAGAGAGACCAGGGAGAGAGAGACCAGGGAGAGGAGAGAGACCAGGGAGAGAGAGACCAGGGAGAGAGAGACCAGGGAGAGAGACCAGGGAGAGAGACCAGGGAGAGAGACCAGGGAGAGAGACCAGGGAGAGAGAGACCAGGGAGAGAGAGACCAGGGAGAGAGAGACCAGGGAGAGAGAGACCAGGGAGAGAGACCAGGGAGAGAGACCAGGGAGAGAGACCAGAGAGAGAGACCAGAGAGAGAGACCAGAGAGAGAGACCAGAGAGAGAGCCCAGAGAGAGAGTGACCAGGGAGAGAGTGACCAGGGAGAGAGACCAGAGAGGGAGAGACCAGGGAGAGAGACCAGAGAGAGAGAGACCAGGGAGAGAGACCACGGAGAGAGAGACCAGGGAGAGAGACCAGGGAGAGAGACCAGGGAGAGAGACCAGAGAGAGAGAGACCAGGGAGAGAGAGACCAGGGAGAGAGACCAGGGAGAGAGAGACCAGGGAGAGAGAGACCAGGGAGAGAGAGACCAGGGAGAGAGAGACCAGGGAGAGAGACCAGGGAGAGAGACCAGGGAGAGAGACCAGGGAGAGAGACCAGGGAGAGAGAGACCAGGGAGAGAGAGACCAGGAAGAGAGAGACCAGGGAGAGAGACCAGGGAGAGAGACCAGGGAGAGAGACCAGGGAGAGAGACCAAAGAGAGAGACCAGAGAGAGAGACCAGAGAGAGAGACCAGAGAGAGAGACCAGAGAGAGAGAGACCAGAGAGAGAGTGACCAGGGAGAGAGAGACCAGAGAGAGAGACCAGAGAGGGAGAGACCAGGGAGAGAGACCAGAGAGAGAGAGACCAGGGAGAGAGACCACGGAGAGAGAGACCAGGGAGAGAGACCAGGGAGAGAGACCAGAGAGAGAGAGACCAGGGAGAGAGAGCCCAGGGAGAGAGACCAGGAGAGAGAGACCAGGGAGAGAGAGACCAGGGAGAGAGAGACCAGGGAGAGAGACCAGGGAGAGAGACCAGGGAGAGAGACCAGGGAGAGAGACCAGGGAGAGAGACCAGGAGAGAGACCAGGGACCAGGAGAGAGACCAGGGAGAGAGAGACCAGAGAAAGAGACCAGAGAGAGAGACCAGGGAGAGAGACCAGAGAAAGAGAGACCAGAGAGAGAGAGACCAGAGAGAGAGACCAGAGAGAGAGACCAGGGAGAGAGACCAGAGAGAGAGACCAGGGAGAGAGACCAGAGAGAGAGACCAGAGAGAGAGACCAGAGAGAGAGAGAGACCAGAGAGAGAGAGAGACCAGGGAGAGAGACCAGGGAGAGAGACCAGAGAGAGAGAGACCAGGGAGAGAGACCAGGGAGAGAGAGACCAGGGAGAGACCAGGGAGAGAGACCAGGGAGAGAGACCAGGGAGAGAGACCAGAGAGAGAGAGACCAGGGAGAGAGACCAGAGAGAGAGTGACCAGGGAGAGAGTGACCAGGGAGAGAGACCAGGGAGAGAGTGACCAGGGAGAGAGAGACCAGAGAGAGAGACCAGAGAAAGAGACCAGAGAGAGAGACCAGGGAGAGAGACCAGGGAGAGAGACCAGGGAGAGAGACCAGAGAGAGAGACCAGAGAGAGAGAGACCAGAGAGAGAGAGACCAGAGAGAGAGACCAGAGAGAGAGACCAGGGAGAGAGACCAGGGAGAGAGACCAGAGAGAGAGAGACCAGGGAGAGAGACCAGAGAGAGAGAGACCAGAGAGAGAGAGACCAGAGAGAGTGACCAGGGAGAGAGACCAGGGAGAGAGAGACCAGAGAGAGAGACCAGAGAGAGAGAGACCAGGGAGAGAGACCAGAGAGAGAGAGACCAGAGAGAGAGACCAGAGAGAGAGAGACCAGGGAGAGAGAGACCAGAGAGAGTGACCAGGGAGAGAGACCAGGGAGAGAGACCAGGGAGAGAGACCAGGGAGAGAGAGACCAGGGAGAGAGAGACCATGGAGAGAGACCATAGAGAGACCATGGAGAGAGACCAGGGAGAGAGACCAGAGAGAGAGACCAGGGAGAGAGACCAAGGAGAGAGACCAAGGAGAGAGACCAGGGAGAGAGACCAGGGAGAGAGACCATAGAGAGACCATGGAGAGAGACCAGGAGAGAGACCATGAGAGAGACCATGGAGAGAAAGAGACCATGGAGAGAGACCATGGAGAGAGACCATGGAGGAGAGAGAGACCATGGAGAGAGACCAGGGAGAGAGACCAGGGAGAGAGACCAGGGAGAGAGACCAGGGAGAGAGACCAAGGAGAGAGACCAAGGAGAGAGACCAGGAGAGAGACCAGGAGAGAGACCAGGGAGAGAGACCAGGGAGTGAGAGAGACCATGGAAGAGAGACCATGGAGAGAGAGACCATGGAGAGAGACCATGGGAGAGAGACCAGAGAGAGAGACCATGGAGAGAGACCAGAGAGAGAGACCATGAGAGAGAGAGACCATGGAGAGAGAGACCATGGAGAGAGAGACCATGGAGAGAGAGACCATGGAGAGAGAGACCATGGAGAGAGACCATGGAGAGAGAGACCATGGAGAGACCAGACCAGGAGAGAGACCAGGGAGAGAGACCAGAGAGAGACCAGAGAGAGAGACCAGAGAGAGACCAGAGAGAGACAACAGAGAGAGACAGAGAGAGAGACCAGAGAGAGAGACCAGAGAGAGACCAGAGAGAGACCAGAGAGAGACCAGAGAGAGAGACCAGAGAGAGACCAGGGAGAGAGAGAGACCATGGAGAGAGAGACCACCAGGGAGAGAGACCAGGGAGAGAGAGAGAGTATCCTCGTCACTGCTCTAATCGTTGGTGAAACTTGACAGAAACCTGGCTGTAACCTCCTGCAGCTCGACCTCGGCTCGTTTGCATTTCCAAACTCCCGGAGAGGGATTGATTGTCAGCGGAGATGCGTCTGCTCTTCCTGCGTCTCCTCCTGCGTCTCCTAATCAATAGCTCAGACCTGTTCTGCCTCCAGCCTCGTCCATTAAAGGTTTGTCTGCTCTCACAATCAGTCGCCAGCTGAGATCAAACAGTGAGAGAATCAGAACATTAGCAGCAGCGCTAACTCCTACATCTAAGGAAACAAGAAATCAGTCGAAACGAGGAGGGAGAAGACTACGGGAGGGATGGGGAGAGGGAGGAGGGTGAAGAGAGAGAGAGGAGAGAGAGAGAGAGAGGAGAGAGAGGAGAGAAAGGAGAAGAGAGAGAGGAAAGAGAGGAGGGAGATGAGAGAGAGGCGGATAAGAGAGAGGAGAGGAGAAAGAGAGGAGATGAGGAGGGGAGGGAGAGAGGAGAGAGAAGAGAGTAGTGGGAGAGGAGAGAGGAGGGAGATGAGAGAGAGAAAAGAGATAGGAGGAGAAGAGAGGAGGGAGAGGAGAGGTATTCTTGTACTTTTAACAATAATACCTTGTTTGTTTATGTCCTTGTCTGGTTTTACTGAAAATGGCAAATGAAAATGAATCTGAAAGACAAGAGAGGAGAGCAAATTACAGCCGAGAGGAGAGGGAGGCAGAGGGAAGAAAGATGAGAAAGAGATGGGAGGAGAATAAGAAGAGAGAGAGGAGAAGAGAGAGAGGAGGGTGAAGAGAGTAGAGAGATGTGCAGAAGATAGAGGAGAGAGAGGAGAGGAGAGAGAGGAGATGAGATAGCAGGGACAGGACAGAGAGGAGAAGAGAGAGCAGGGAGAGGAGATGTTGAGAGGAGAGGGGAGAGAGGAGAGAGATGGGAGGAGAAGAAGAAGAGGAGAGAGGGATAGGATAGAAAAGGGAGAGAGAGGAGAAGAGAGGAGAGACAAAAGATAGAGGAGAGAGAGAGGAGAGGAGAGAGAGGAGATAGCAGGGACAGGACAGAGAGGAGAGGAGAGAGCAGGGGGAGGAGATGTTAGGAGAGGAGAGGGAGAGAGGAGAGGAGAGAGATGGGAGGAGAAGAGAAAGAGTGAGAGGAGAGACGGAGAGGATAGAAAAGGGAGAGAGAGGAGAAGAGAGGAGAGACAGAAGATAGAGGAGAGAGAGAGGAGGGAGAAGAGAGAGCAGGGAGAGGAGATGTTAGGAGAGGGGGAGAGAGGAGAGAAGAGAGACTAGTGAGAGAGCCAAGAGACACATGAAAAAAAAAAAACAGATCTAAAGATGAAATTATGTTACAGCGCGGGACCAGTGTAGTTTAGCCATTTGAGGTAATGCCATATTCCTGCTGTGACTATGAACGACAGAACTTCAAACGTGGAAAACTTTCTCTCTCTTGTTATTCCTGTCGTGGCCAAAACCTTTGCCCGAAATAAACATCTTTAAAGGTTTTCCAGACGCTTGATCCTGGAGCTCCCCACGCCCCCCCCGGCAGCCTGCTCCAGCCCCCTCCTCTGAGCTCACATTCAGGGATGACATTAGTACCATGTGGGTAAGTCTCTGGTTCTGGTGACAGAGCTGTGTAATGGTGATGAGTACGCAGCGCTTTGAAGGAGCTAAGTCCTGACAAACGACTCATAGCCTCCCAAGAAGAGGAGGCTTTTCACTTTTCTGTCTGAAAAAGATTATCTCAATAAGTGACAGAGACTAATAATACGTGCTTGTGAGAGACCAGAGAGAAAGAGAGCAGAGAGAGACCAAAGAGAGAGGTCAGAGAGCGAGAGACCAGAGGGTGAGAGCAGAGAGACCAAAGAAAAACAGACTAAAGCAAGACCAGAGAGAGAGAAGAGAGAGACCAGAGAGAGACCAGTGGTAAGTCTCTGGTTCTGGTGGCAGAGCTGTGTCATGGTGATGGGAGCGTGGTGCTTTGAAGAAGCTAAGTCCTGAAGAGGAGGCTGTCGTGAGTCCAGGGAAACAGCAGAAGAAGAGAGGATTATGACTCAAGGAAGAAAAAACGTGTGTTAGATATGAAGAGGTTTACAGAGGTCTGACAGAAGGGTTTGGATGGAGAGCAAAAAATCTCTGCTTTGATCTGTGTGAATCTTTGCCCTACTGCTAGAAGAGACTGGGACCACAGAGATTGGGAAAATAGAGACTGGGATTCTGCCCTAAATGGGAGGACAGAGACTAGGAGAATACCGTCCTGTTTAAAGAGGTGTTGTTGCAGGTTTTGGAGGGAGAGCATTAATTAAAACAAGAATACAATCTAAAACATGGATTTTTCTCAAGTTTTGACCTTTTATTTGCTTTCAGTGCACAGTATGGGTTTAGCTCTAGTCTGGTCAATGCTATTCACCGGGTTACCCTTAGTCTATTTCAGAGCCTACAGCTTCAGTCAGGATCTTCAGCCTCCGTCCTGGATCTTCAGCCTCCGTCCTGGATCTACAACCTCAGTCCTGGATCAATAGCCTCAGTCAGAATGGTTTCCTCTCGGATGCAGGATGGGTCTAAGGACAGGGTTGATCCAGGACATTTATTCCGAGGGAAGTCAGGGGGCGGGTCATGGGGAAGTCAGGGGGCGGGTCATGGGGAAGTCAGGGGGCGGGTCATGGGGAAGTCAGGGGTCATGGGGAAGGGTCATGGGGAAGTCAGGGGCGGGTCATGGGGAAGTCAGGGGGCGGGGGAAGTCAGGGGGGGTCATGGGGAAGTCAGGGGGCGGGTCATGGGGAAGTCAGGGGGCGGGTCATGGGGAAGTCAGGGGGCGGGTCATGGGGAAGTCAGGGGGCGGGTCATGGGGAAGTCAGGGGGCGGGTCAGGGGCGGGTCAGGGGGCGGGTCATGGGGAAGTCAGGGGGCGGGTCATGGGGAAGTCAGGGGGCGGGTCATGGGGAAGTCAGGGGGCGGGTCATGGGGAAGTCAGGGGGCGGGTCATGGGGAAGTCAGGGGGCGGGTCATGGGGAAGTCAGGGGGCGGCCTGTCTATGGGGAAGTCAGGGGGCGGTCATGGGGAAGTCAGGGGGGGGTCATGGGGAAGTCAGGGGGCGGGTCATGGGGAAGTCAGGGGGTCAGGGGGGGGTCATGGGGAAGTCAGGGGGCGGGTCATGGGAAGTCAGGGGGAAGTCAGGGGGGGTCATGGGGAGTCAGGGGCGGGTCATGGGGAAGTCAGGGGGCGGGTCATGGGGAAGTCAGGGGGCGGGTCATGGGGAAGTCAGGGGGCGGGTCATGGGGAAGTCAGGGGGTCGGGTCATGGGGAAGTCAGGGGGCGGGTCATGGGGAAGTCAGGGGCGGGTCATGGGGAAGGTCAGGTGGGGGTCAGGGAGTCAGGTGCGGGGAAGTCAGGGGGCGGGTCATGGGAAGTCAGGGGCGGGTCATGGGGAAGTCAGGTGGCGGGTCATGGGGAAGTCAGGTGGCGGGTCATGGGGAAGTCAGGGGGCGGGTCATGGGGAAGTCAGGGGGGCGGGTCATGGGGAAGTCAGGGGGCGGGTCATGGGGAAGTCAGGGGGGCGGGTCATGGGGAAGTCAGGGGGGCGGGTCATGGGGAAGTCAGGGGCGAGTCAGGGGGCGGGTCATGGGGAAGTCAGGTGGCGGGTCATGGGGAAGTCAGGTGGCGGGTCATGGGGAAGTCAGGTGGCGGGTCATGGGGAAGTCAGGGGGCGGGTCATGGGGAAGTCAGGGGGCGGGTCATGGGGAAGTCAGGTGGCGGGTCATGGGGAAGTCAGGGGCGGGTCATGGGGAAGTCAGGGGGCGGGTCATGGGGAAGTCAGGGGGGCGGGTCATGGGGAAGTCACGGTGGTCAGGTGGGTGTCATGGGGAAGTCAGGGGGCGGGTCATTGAAGTCAGGGGGCGGGTCATGGGGAAGTCAGGGGGCGGGTCATGGGGAAGTCAGGGGGCGGGTCATGGGGAAGTCAGGGGGCGGGTCATGGGGAAGTCAGGGGACAAACCCAAAAGACGACCAGGTCCAGGTAACCGGTGTCTGCAGCGTGTGCGTGTGTGCGTGTGCGTGTGTGCGTGTGCGTGTGGGTGTGTGCGTGTGGGTGTGTGCGTGCGTGTGCGTGCGTGCACATCGTCCATGCTGCAGTTATAGGAGACGATTCACCAATTTGAAATGGATAAAAGAAAAGTAAATTGATAAATCCTATATATTGTTTAATCCAAGCTGTTTGTATTTTCTGTTTAAACTCAATTCCAGCCGGAGCCACAACACCTTTCACATCAATATAACAGACAAATAACAAAGTACATTGTTCCAAAAGGGGTTGGATGAAGCAACAGCACACACTCACTCACTCACTCACTCACTCACTCACTCACTCACTCACATTTACCAACACCATTTACAAACCATATGCAGTATTTGGTCGACTTGTGAGCGCACCTGTATATAAACTGCACCTGTATATTTTAAAGATACAGGTGCAGATCTTGTCCACATATAGGCCGCAGGTTTTCATGTTGATATAGCACTTAAACAATAGATAGACTTTTAACTGTTGACTATCTCTACTAAACCGTGTTGAGTCCATAAACTCTCCCTATGAGCCCTAAACACATTCCACCCCATCCTGTGTTCTCGTCTCTCTGCTGTTCACATAAACACACTTCAGCAGGAATGTGTGCTTCTTCATCAGCTCTGGAGATCAACAGCTGAGACACCGCAGTAACAAAATAAAAACACATACATTGGCTGCAGTCTGCTGTAAGTGTTCTGAGACACAGAGCACTTTCCCGGGAGCCTGTAAAGATCTATACTGGAAGTTTTATGTATGGAAATAAAATGGTAAAATAATATTGTGTTGTCACAGTGTAACCGTTTAGGAAAGGATTGGTCTTTGAGAATACATTTTCTTGATGTTTTTTCTCCAAAACAATCAAGTAATGGTTGGAAACAGAGCTTAGATTTCACATAACACAACTGTTTTAATACATGTGTACTTTCATTCATTCATTCATTTTATTCGTTTTTATATAACATTACAGTTACTTATACAACAAGAAGAGGAGTAGGATGAAGACCAAGTCTTATTTAAACCCCTGCCCCAGTCTTATACCAGTAAGACAACAGACATAGATGGCTTTGTATCAAAATACAACAAATACAATACTATTTCTCACTTCATTTAACACAGGACTTGATCCTTTTTTGTTTACATTTAAACTTAAATTGTAATTTATTTGAACATGTTTTTAATTCACTGTCCAGAGTTCCACAGTTTTACCCCAGCGTATGAGATGGACATTTGTTTGAGTGCTGTTCTTGCAAAAGGCATCCAGATTCTGCTGATTTCATTGTTTACAGAGAAAAACATTTGAAGACCACGGGGCAATAAATAATGTCGTGCTCTGAACATAATCAATAATGTCTTTAATACAATTAAATCTTTCATTTTTAACAGTCCTGACTTCAACAATAGTTTAGTTGTGTGTTCTCTTGGAGCCGTTTTGTGTATTATTCGTAAAGCTCTTTTTTGTAGGATGACTAAAGGTGTTAAATTAGTGTTGTAGGAGTTTCCCCAGACTTCAAGGCAATACATATAATATGTATAATATATAATACGGATCAAAGAACAGTATAGAGTTCCCATTGCCTTTAGTTCAACAGATATTTTACTTTGCTCAATATGGCAAGATTCTCACAGATTTTCTTTTTTGTTGAAGCAACGTGTCGCTTCCATTTTAGGTTTTCATCAAAAATGACTCCTAAAAAATGGATTTCGGAAACCTTTTCGATTTTAACACAATTCAAATATAATTCAATCTCTTCCACCCTTTTTTGATTGGTGAACAGCATGAACTTGGTTTTGCTTACCTTTTAAGGAGTTTGTTGGCATTAAACCATTTTTGAAGTAGGACCATTTCTTTTTCAATAGTAGTAATTAAAGTACTTATATCCCTCCCAGAACAAAAGACATTTGTGTCATCTGCAAATAGTGAAAAATGTAATATTTTAGGCACATCACACAGGTCATTAATATACAAAAGGAACAATTTTGGCCCCAAAACAGACCCTTGTGGTACACCACAATTTATCTGCTGACTCTTTGATAAGTGTCCTGCAAAATCTACATACTGTTGACAATTTTCCAAGTAACTGGCAACCCACTGCAACACGACACCTCTGATTCCATAAGACTGTCACTTATTGAGAAGAATGTTATGGTCAACAATATCAAAAGCCTTTTTCAGATCGATAAAGACTCCGATTGTGTAATTTTTGTTATCCAATTCAGTTGTAATGTCCTGTTATTTTCATGAGTGCAAGGGCTGTTGACCTATTACTCCTAAAACCATATTGACTGTCATTTAACAGAAAGAATCTTTCAATAAAAAGCTTCTCAAGTATTTTGGAAAATTGGGAGAGCAACGATATAGAGGAGTTCAATCAAGCACCAAGAGCCAAAGCCATTTCGTAGTTTGTGACTTCTTGTTACTCACAAGCCAATAAAAAGATTCTGATTCTGATCAAAAGAACTTGAACTAGTATCTGTCCTGAGAGATGGTCCTGCGCTATTGGACTTGGGCATCTTGTCTGAATCTTATGAATCTTATGAATAAAAGCTGAGAATAGCGTCATGAGGAGGCTGTTGCATGTGATCGTGTGTAACCTGTGAATCCTCCAGTGACTCGTGTGTCTTTGTGCGTCTTTGTGCGTTTAGGACCCATGAGAACATCCCCCAATGGGCCCAAGTGTGTGCCTCCGCCCCAGAGGCAGATCGCCACAGCGCGCCGGTCTCCAGTCACACGCAACGGAGGAGACGCCGAGCTGGTGGAGCTCAACCAGCAGGTACGGCGGAATTATGGACCGGGTTAGGGCCGGGAGATGTGTGTAGTTAGAATTATGGACCGGGTTAGGGCCGGGAGATATGTGTAGTTAGAATTATGGACCGGGTTAGGGCCGGGAGATGTGTGTAGTTAGAATTATGGACCGGGTTAGGGCCGGGAGATATGTGTAGTTAGAATTTTGGACCGGGTTAGGGCCGGGAGATGTGTGTAGTTAGAATTTTGGACCGGGTTAGGGCCGGGAGATATGTGTAGTTAGAATTATGGACCGGGTTAGGGCCGGGAGATATGTGTAGTTAGAATTATGGACCGGGTTAGGGCCGGGAGATATGTGTAGTTAGCAGAAATACCGGCACATTTTGGTGGTAAGAATTTTCAGGGATGGTTTTAAGTGAGACACCGTGATTTGTTGTTGACCCTTTCTAAGGCTTTAATGTGTGCAACGATGACACTGACATTTCTCCACTGTGAGACAATCTTATCGTTACCGTCGGAGCATGTAGTCTGAGGTCCAAAGCTCAGACTACAGGTTTCATGGTCTACAGCAGACCTGGGCAAAGAGCGACCCTTCCCAGGCGTTCACCTCAAACCATTTTGGACGTAACACTTTGTCCTCTTGTTACGTCCAAACCTTAAGTAGTGCGCCCCCCACTGGACAAACAAAGAATTAAACAAGAGTCTGTGAACATTTGGCTGTGGACATTTCAGGAAGTTTCTGTGTCATTGACCCAAATCTGTTTGTCCCAATGTCTTAATAACACAATAACAAATTAGACCACTACTACTACTCACTTTTCTGTCTGAAAAAGCTGATCTAAAGATTTGAGTCCACAAATACTGGAAACTAGTGATGAAACCAAACGATAAGACAGATTTAGTTATTATTATTTTATGTAGTTTTGAAGAATTTTACTGTATTCACACATTTGTATTAATGACATCGTGATATCTCCTTCTCATATCGTGATAGATTTTTCCCGCCCTACACTGGGGATGAATCTAAAACAAAACTCGTACCGTTATTTAGGCCAGAGGGACTTCTGGGAAATACTCGTGAGTGACTGAGAACAGCACATGTGGTGAAACTGGCCTTTTGTTACCGACTCAAACACGTCACATCAGGCTCGAGGAAACTTTTAGTCTGAAAAAGAAGTAAACAAGAAAATGGAAAAAATAAATTATTATTAATTCTTTGTGGATATTTGTGATTAAATTGTCTTGTGTTTTGATTTTGCCCAAAGCTTCTGGACATGAAGCTCACCGTGGACGGCCTGGAGAAAGAAAGAGACTTCTACTTTGGAAAACTGAGAGACATCGAGGTCATCTGTCAAGAGCACGAGAACGAGAACGGCACAATTGTCTCCAAGATCATAGACATACTGTACGCTACAGAGGTACAGCACTCTGGCACTGCACATAATGTAGATGTCATTTAAATAAATAACATCATTTATGTTCTACTGTATATTCCACTTACCACTTCTCATTTGTACAATAAAAACATAACAGAGCAGTCACTTTACAGAAAGGTGTAGGTTGCAGTTATTCAGATAATGGAGTGTCCATGCTTATTTGCCTTCTCTTTTCACATGTGTCATTAGTATAATATGGATTCACATAAGCTCCTGTACAGACGTCGTGATTCTAAGTTCCATCCAAAATGGTAGTTTTAAACATCTTTTTGAAGTGGAAAAGTGCAGTACAAGATTTAAGTTCATCCGTGCATCCGATATGTCCCTAAAGTAGAACTCTGAGGACTTCACAATCACTTCACTAATGTTTACTGATTGTTATTATGCTATATTCTCACTTACCACTAGAGGGCTCCCAAACTCAATACATAAGAATGGGGTGATTTATGGACAGTATGTTTTGGAACTGTTATATAGACTTTCTGCCTGAAACTGGTGCTTGTGTCTGTTGCAGGAGGGTTTCGCACCACCCGAAGACGAGGATCTGGAAGACGGCGCTCGAGATCAAGAAGAATACTAAAACTTTGATATCCATGCCCCCCCATCAGCCCCTCTCCTCCTCATCCAACCTGCTCCCTACAGCTGTCCCAAGATTGAGTCACTTTTTCACACTACTCCCTGTGTCTCCCTCAGACATGTCCTGGTCTGCTCCGCCTCTAGCTATGGACGCTACACTCCGGCCTGCTTTGGCTTAACCGATACTACCCATGATGCCAGAGTATCATTCAGATTAATATGAATCCTGCACATGTGGCCTGGAGCCAACTGTGCTGCCTGTCTGACCAGATACACTCAATGGGCACTTTTTCAAAGCAAAATGATGTGAATATTCTCCATGAGAGTCCTGCTTGTTTGCTCTGAGGCAGTTTCTAACCTTCAGCTATAGACACCGGGTCTGGAGAAGCAAAAAGGAGTCAAATGTGCCATCTATGAAAATACAACCAGTACAAATTGATGTGAATTTTATATATAGCTTCTGAATAGCACAATATTTTGTCTTAACATACCACAAGGAAGATGGATTATCAAACAAACAGTTGAAAAGTTCATGTAAAATACTTTTGTAAAATCTACTCCCGTGGGTACAACATCCAAATGTATCTTATAAAGCAGAACAGTCCATTTTAGGAAACGGCTGCAATTTTGCATTTATAAATATATATATTTTCAGCATATTTCATGAACTCATCAAACCTACGGACATATCGCAGACTTTGAAGCTGTCGCTGCTCTTAATGGTTAACGCTTGTTTATACGACGGCATGTTCTATTTTTCATTATTTATTTATGTTCATTTTTTATCTGCGCTACACACTTTCTGAGAATAATGTGGTTTTGGATTTGGGGAGTTTTAAAGTCTTGCACTAAATGTAGCAACTGTGTGAAAAGATCCGCAGCCAGAACAATACAGGAAAGATGCAATTTTATAGATTTGTTGTTTTTGGGTTTGATTTGCTCAAAAGCCAAGTCCGAGGTTTCACTGAAGTTATTTATCGTAAAGCATCCGGCTTAAACGTGACAGACAGGCACTACTAAATACTAATGTTTGACTGTGTTAAACATTTTAGCTGCTATCTATTCTGTTTTATAATATTTATTGACTAACTTAAACCAGCGCAGTAACAGCTGGACAGATGCCCTCTCCCAGTTTGTTGTTTTGGCTCGTGTTGAACTTCATCATTTTGAGTTACTGCTGGAATGAAATAAAGCTCTGAGGTTCAGGAAATTCTCTTCTCTTTTTGTCATGTGAATCAGACGCTCGGCAGTGCTGTGATGGGAGACCGCCACCCTGAAGTGTGAGGCTGTAAAGTGCTAAACTGTCACTGTGTCTTTGGGCAGAACACTTCCCATTCAGATGGGAATGAACAGAAGGATTGGTTTGATTTGGATCCTTTGGTCCACAATCACACTCACAAACACTCACAACAAGTGCTAACTACTTCATCCTCCCTGAGTTACCACCACTGCCACAAGGAAGAGTGGATTAAAAACTTGCATAAGGGCATGAAAGAAAATGTAAACAAGAAAAGACACAGATAGGACGATAGACGTAGGGATCAAATTAACATAAGAACTCTGCTTATGGACACTTTTTACTGTATGTACTTTATTCATTTACAAGTTATGTTTATGAAATCATCTTTTATGTCTTAAATGTGAATGTGCAGTTCTTCCTTTGACTCCCAGACTCTTGGTTTTCCCACCAGAGAAATGCAAGAGCTAGTTACCATAGCAACACACTGTTTACTTACCAGTTAGCATCTTATAGCCTTTCACCAAACTGTTTTTCTGTATTTAAAGTTGTATTCATCAGTTTTAGTTCTTATTAAAAGAACTAAAGGTTAAAACCTTAAAAATGACTTTGAATAAAACCGATGGAAACATTTTTGTAAATGTTCAATATTCATAGGTTTGAGTGAGAGCAGAATGACGGCTCTGGGAGGTCTAAAGCAATGTCTCTGGTTTTAGAGTTTTGTTACCAATAAATAATAGCACAGACTTTTGAAAGTGTCTACGTCACGCCGCAGAGAGACGTGGCACGCTGACGTAACGCGACGCTGACGTATACGCTGACGTGACGTGAACAGGAAGTGCAGCCCACAGCGCTTTGAGGCTCAGGTCCAGTCACATTCACAAACTCTCTGTTCTGGACAAACAATGGCTTCAAACAATGCGTCTGCGGGGAAATGGGAAGTGGTGAAGAAGGGAAAGAAGAGCAGCAACCCCGGAGGGACTAAAAACCCCAGTGATAAGAAGAATGGAGCTCGAAAAGCTCTGGGGGAGTCGAACCTACAGCAGGCCAAACGTGAGTGTCTGCGGCCCCTCTACAACTATATCACTAACCTATATATTACTATTATTACTGTAATACTGTCTCCGCCAGAGTCTGACCGAGGACTGGCCTTTGCAGAGATTCGAACACATTTAAAGTCTAGACTCTGAGCTGTCACTGAAACAGAACAGGACATGGTTCTAATGGTTCTACTGAGTCCAACTCATGTGCAGTAAAAGCATCATCTCTGTTACTGACCCTCTGCTTCTACCACCTGCTCTTTCCTCCCAGAGAAGTGTTTTAATAAAGGAACTTTTACTGAAGAGGAGACGTTAGCATGCTAACGCAATAGCATGCTAACTGTTAGCATGCTATTGCGTTAGCATGCTAACGCAATAGCATGCTAACGCAATAGCATGCTAACTGTTAGCATGATGTTAGCCAAGTATCAACAGAGCATCGTCATCACTCTGACTCTCTAACATCCTTTTCCTTTGTCTTTGACCAAGAAACCAGTGAACACATGTTGTAATTACTGACAGAATCATGAATACCGGAACCACCAGTGTCAACCTCTGTAGACCCAGGACTGAGGCTATAGACCCAGGACTGAGGCTGCAGACCCAGGACTGAGGCTGTAGACCCAGGACTGAGGCTGTAGACCCAGGACTGAGGCTGTAGACCCAGGACTGAGGCTGTAGACCCAGGACTGAGGCTGTAGACCCAGGACTGAGGCTGTAGACCCAGGACTGAGGCTGTAGACCCAGGACTGAGGCTGTAGACCCAGGACTGAGGCTGCAGACCCAGGACTGAGGCTGTAGACCCAGGACTGAGGCTGTAGACCCAGGACTGAGGCTGTAGACCAGGACTGAGGCTGTAGACCCAGGACTGAGGCTGTAGACCCAGGACTGAGGCTGTAGACCCAGGACTGAGGCTGTAGACCCAGGACTGAGGCTGTAGACCCAGGACTGAGGCTGTAGACCAGGACTGAGGCTGTAGACCAGGACTGAGGCTGTAGACCCAGGACTGAGGCTGTAGACCCAGGACTGAGGCTGTAGACCCAGGACTGAGGCTGTAGACCCAGGACTGAGGCTGTAGACCCAGGACTGAGGCTGTAGACCCAGGACTGAGGCTGTAGACCCAGGACTGAGGCTGTAGACCCAGGACTGAGGCTGTAGACCCAGGACTGAGGCTGTAGACCCAGGACTGAGGCTGTAGACCCAGGACTGAGGCTGTAGACCCAGGACTGAGGCTGTAGACCCAGGACTGAGGCTGTAGACCCAGGACTGAGGCTGTAGACCCAGGACTGAGGCTGTAGACCCAGGACTGAGGCTGTAGACCCAGGACTGAGGCTGCAGACCCAGGACTGAGGCTGTAGACCCAGGACTGAGGCTGTAGACCCAGGACTGAGGCTGTAGACCCAGGACTGAGGCTGTAGACCCAGGACTGAGGCTGTAGACCCAGGACTGAGGCTGTAGACCCAGGACTGAGGCTGTAGACCCAGGACTGAGGCTGTAGACCCAGGACTGAGGCTGTAGACCCAGGACTGAGGCTGTAGACCCAGGACTGAGGCTGTAGACCCAGGACTGAGGCTGTAGACCCAGGACTGAGGCTGTAGACCCAGGACTGAGGCTGTAGACCCAGGACTGAGGCTGTAGACCAGGACTGAGGCTGTAGACCCAGGACTGAGGCTGTAGACCAGGACTGAGGCTGTAGACCCAGGACTGAGGCTGTAGACCCAGGACTGAGGCTGTAGACCCAGGACTGAGGCTGTAGACCCAGGACTGAGGCTGTAGACCCAGGACTGAGGCTGTAGACCCAGGACTGAGGCTGTAGACCCAGGACTGAGGCTGTAGACCAGGACTGAGGCTGTAGACCCAGGACTGAGGCTGTAGACCCAGGACTGAGGCTGTAGACCCAGGACTGAGGCTGTAGACCCAGGACTGAGGCTGTAGACCCAGGACTGAGGCTGTAGACCCAGGACTGAGGCTGTAGACCCAGGACTGAGGCTGTAGACCCAGGACTGAGGCTGTAGACCCAGGACTGAGGCTGTAGACCCAGGACTGAGGCTGTAGACCCAGGACTGAGGCTGTAGACCCAGGACTGAGGCTGTAGACCCAGGACCGAGGCTGCAGACCCAGGACCGAGGCTGCAGACCCAGGACCGAGGCTGCAGACCCAGGACCGAGGCGAGGGCTGCAGACCCAGGACCGAGGCTGCAGACCCAGGACCGAGGCTGCAGACCCAGGACCGAGGCTGCAGACCCAGGACCGAGGCTGCAGACCCAGGACCGAGGCTGCAGACCCAGGACCGAGGCTGCAGACCCAGGACCGAGGCTGCAGACCCAGGACCGAGGCTGCAGACCCAGGACCGAGGCTGCAGACCCAGGACCGAGGCTGCAGACCCAGGACCGAGGCTGCAGACCCAGGACCGAGGCTGCAGACCCAGGACCGAGGCTGCAGACCCAGGACCGAGGCTGCAGACCCAGGACCGAGGCTGCAGACCCAGGACCGAGGCTGCAGACCCAGGACCGAGGCTGCAGACCCAGGACCGAGGCTGCAGACCCAGGACCCAGGCTGCAGACCCAGGACCCAGGCTGCAGACCCAGGACCCAGGCTGCAGACCCAGGACCCAGGCTGCAGACCCAGGACCGAGGCTGCAGACCCCGGACCCAAAACGGTTCACTTCCATCAATAGTTTTCACACAGAAGTCGTTTATCCTCACATGACATGGTTTTGCAGAGGACCACCCTCACTCAGCCAATCAGCTCTCAGTATGCAGATGAAATGTACCAAAAGTGAAGTGCTCTGAGGAAGTGCACTCTGCAGCGGTCTGACTCCACTAATAATATATTTACAATGAAGTGTGTGTTTGCAGAAGAAGGTTAGACTTAGATCTACAGGTGTGTGAAGGACGTGTGAGAAACTCCTTCTTACAAGTTAGAATAAGGTTCTTTTAAAAGGTTTTGTCAAAAGCACAGACTCCGCCCATTTCCTCAGGTCTCAGGTTCAGACTGGACTCAGATCATCTGTGGGTCCTAAGAGTTTGAAATGTCAGAGTGATGCAGACAGACTTTGTCTCTCTCTCTCTGGTCTCTCTCTCTGGTCTCTTCCTCTGGTCTGTCTGGTCTCTCTCTGGTCTCTCTCTGGTCTGTCTGGTCTCTCTCTGGTCTCTCTCTGGTCTCTCTCTCTGGTCTCTTCCTCTGGTCTGTCTGGTCTCTCTCTGGTCTCTCTCTGGTCTCTCTCTGGTCTGTCTGGTCTCTCTCTGGTCTCTCTCTGGTCTCTCTCTGGTCTCTCTCTGGTCTCTCTCTGGTCTGTCTGGTCTCTCTCTGGTCTCAGACACTAACGCTCTCTCTGATTGCTACGTGTGTCTGTCCTAGGCCTTCCCTGGGGGGGTGGTGAGGCCGGCAGAGGAGGACGTGAGCCCAGAGGCCCCTGCGGAGCCTGAGGGGTCCGTCCGCACGCCGCAGCGCACCTTCTCCGAGCGTTTGCCCGGTGCACGGCACTCCTCCTCCCGCAGCGTTGGCGCGCGCTCTGCCAGAGTCCGACACCCGCGGCCAGTGTCCGAGGCCTGGATCGGGCTCTACCGGGTCAATAACCGCCACGGAAGTAAGACCTCAATGTATCTGTCGCCCTGAATCACAGCAGACCCAGGACTGAGGGCCGTAGACCCAGGACTGAGGGCCGTAGACCCAGGACTGAGGGCCGTAGACCCAGGACTGAGGGCCGTAGACCCAGGAATGAGGGCCGTAGACCCAGGACTGAGGGCCGTAGACCCAGGACTGAGGGCCGTAGACCCAGGACTGAGGGCCGTAGACCCAGGACTGAGGGCCGTAGACCCAGGACTGAGGGCCGTAGACCCAGGACTGAGGGCCGTAGACCCAGGACTGAGGGCCGTAGACCCAGGACTGAGGCGGCTCTCGGGCGGGGAGGGAAGAGCAGCCAGTGAGTCTGGGCCAAAGGAGACCAGTCACAACTTGTGTGACACGGCTGTTAGCCGTGATTCTTCTTTTTTTTCTCTTTCTCTTTCTCTCTTTCTCTCTTTCTCTCTTTCTCTCTTTCTCTTTCTCTCTTTCTCTCTTTCTCTCTCTTTCTCTCTTTCTCTCTTTCTCTCTTTCTCTCTCTTTCTCTCTTTCTCTCTCTTTCTTTCTCTCTCTCTTTCTTTTTCTCTCTCTCTTTTTCTCTCTCTTTCTCTCTAGTCTCTTTCTCTCTGGTCTCTCTCTGGTCTCTCTCTGGTCTCTCTCTCTGGGCTCTCTCTGGTCTCTCTCTCTGGTCTCTCTCTGGTCTTGTAAATACATACAGTGGTCTGGATCAGAACCGTCCGTTTCCTTTGTACCACAGGACACAGTTTGTATCATTCACAGGAAGAATTGTTCAAACCAAATGATCTTGTGCATAAATGTAGACGCCACAAAAGACTGTCTGGATTCTGGTAAAGGAATTTTGGACCATTCTTCTCACAGATCATCTGTAGTTCAGGTCTGATAAATGGACAGTGATTATTGACGATCAATCATTCCACCGCTCTCTGATCCTGGACATTGTTCCAGAATCTGCTGACACTGAGTCCGAACAGGATCCAGTGTCTGCTCTGTCTCACATGCACGGCCCAAAGCCCGGTTTAGGGCTGTCTCACATGCACGGCCCAAAGCCCGGTTTAGGGCTGTCTCACATGCACAGTCTAAAGCCCGGTTTAGGGCTGTCTCACATGCACGGCCCAAAGCCCGGTTTAGGGCTGTCTCACATGCACAGTCTAAAGCCCGGTTTAGGGCTGTCTCACATGCACAGTCTAAAGCCCGGTTTAGGGCTGTCTCACATGCACAGTCTAAAGCCCGGTTTAGGACTGTCTCACATGCACGGCCTTAAGCCCGGTTTAGGGCTGTCTCACATGCACAGTCTAAAGCCCGGTTTAGGGCTGTCTCACATGCACAGTCTAAAGCCCGGTTTAGGGCTGTCTCACATGCACGGCCTTAAGCCCGGTTTAGGGCTGTCTCACATGCACAGTCTAAAGCCCGGTTTAGGGCTGTCTCACATGCACGGCCTTAAGCCCGGTTTAGGGCTGTCTCACATGCACAGTCTAAAGCCCGGTTTAGGGCTGTCTCACATGCACGGCCTTAAGCCCGGTTTAGGGCTGTCTCACATGCACAGTCTAAAGCCCGGTTTAGGGCTGTCTCACATGCACGGCCCAAAGCCCGGTTTAGGGCTGTCTCACATGCACAGTCTAAAGCCCGGTTTAGGGCTGTCTCACATGCACAGTCTAAAGCCCGGTTTAGGGCTGTCTCACATGCACAGTCTAAAGCCCGGTTTAGGGCTGTCTCACATGCACAGTCTAAAGCCCGGTTTAGGACTGTCTCACATGCACAGTCTAAAGCCCGGTTTAGGGCTGTCTCACATGCACGGCCTTAAGCCCGGTTTAGGGCTGTCTCACATGCACGGTCTAAAGCCCGGTTTAGGGCTGTCTCACATGCACGGTCTAAAGCCCGGTTTAGGGCTGTCTCACATGCACAGTCTAAAGCCCGGTTTAGGACTGTCTCACATGCACAGTCTAAAGCCCGGTTTAGGACTGTCTCACATGCACAGTCTAAAGCCCGGTTTAGGGCTGTCGCACATGCACAGTCTAAAGCCCGGTTTAGGGCTGTCTCACATGCACAGTCTAAAGCCCGGTTTAGGACTGTCTCACATGCACAGTCTAAAGCCCGGTTTAGGACTGTCTCACATGCACAGTCTAAAGCCCGGTTTAGGACTGTCTCACATGCAGTCTAAAGCCCGGTTTAGGGCTGTCTCACATGCACAGTCTAAAGCCCGGTTTAGGACTGTCTCACATGCACAGTCTAAAGCCCGGTTTAGGACTGTCTCACATGCACGGCCTAAAGCCCGGTTTAGGGCTGTCTCACATGCACAGTCTAAAGCCCGGTTTAGGGCTGTCTCACATGCACAGTCTAAAGCCCGGTTTAGGACTGTCTCACATGCACGGCCTAAAGCCCGGTTTAGGGCTGTCTCACATGCACAGTCTAAAGCCCGGTTTAGATGATACAAATCTCTCTAACATCCCAGTCTCGTGTCTCGGTGATCTCCCTCAGAACCACGGACCAAACCTTTAGACGCTGGCGCTGGTCTGTGGACCAGGGTCCTACCATGTATTTAACACTTCTGATCCATTTTCGATGATTAGAGGTTTCTCATCTGTGTCTGACTGTTTTAAAGAAAGACAGAGGATGAATTCTCTGATCCCAGTCTTACTCTGCAGACACTCAGGATTACTCACAGTATTACTAGTATTATTACTCACTGTTCTCTTTAAAGCTCTCAGCCGTCTGACTTCTCATCTCAGGACTTAAAGCTGTGGTTCCTAGTTTTTGTTTCATAAATAGCACATGACTCTGAGATTCTTATAAAGTAAAATTTTCCATAGAATAAACCTGAAGAATATGAGTTAGCACCCTGAGGACCTTCTGGACCTCAGACATTAAAGGTCCCACATCTGCTTCAGATGGATCTATAATAATAAATACTGGATAGGGTATTACAGCTTATAGCTGTCCCACCCATGGCCACAGGGGGCGCTGTGGTACTGCAGACTAAATTCACGTCACCCAGGAAAACTCGATCTAAACTAAACCAGCTCAACCTCAGCTGACGGAGAACCTGACAGAGAACCTACAGCTTTCAGAATGATCTTATTTTGTGTGGATGTTAGTGTCTCTTGTCGTCCTGAACTTTTTTTCTTCTTAAATCCTTCAGTTCTCTTTAAATCCACACTTTACTGCCACAAACTCTGCTCCTTTCCTTCCCGCTCTGATCAGCAGCTCTGATTGGTCAGAACGCTGCCCTCTGATTGGTCAAAGCGCGGCCGAGCCTTCTGTGCACGTGCATGAGAGCCACACGTGTATTTGGTGCTAAGCATCATGGGAGCTCGTCCACTGTGCAGAACCGGGAGGACCAGGCGATGCCCAAATATGGGCGAGTTCCTCTGATATGTCGGCGCCCGTGAAGTCCCATGAGCCACTGAGCCAAGCCATTCATTTGAACAGGGCGCCATCTTGGATCAACGGAATCGGGACGAAACCGGAAGTAACAATCATACTTTCGAATTTGTTTTAGACTAAAAAGTCCTTAAGTGGTGACTGGTTAAAGCTGCACTAACTGACTTTATTTTTGTATTCATTACTAAAATGCTATCCATGTCCATGTAGTGCATTGGGATATATGTCCTTTTGAAGAAACAGTAGCGCAGATTTGTGCTGGCGTGACATTATATTTTAGATCGAGTTTTGATGAAACAAGGAAGAGAATGTGTTTCGGGTCGCGGATTGTGACCAATCACAACGCACCACTGGCCCCCACTTTCGTGAGAAATCTACAGGTCCCTGTTAGCATAGACAGCTGAGTTAGCACAACAAGCCGAGGAGCTAACCTGAAGCTTCCTCGTCTTCGTCACCTGTTACTGCTTACACAGCGAGACAGCCATCCAAAAGAAAGTCCCGTTCCTCCGCGCTTCCCGGTTCTATCGTTCTATGGTCACGCCATCCACGTGCAAATCCATATCCATGTATTATCCATATTGAGAGACACTAGCTGCGTCCCAACAGTGAGTGTGTGTGTGGGGGGCGATAGTTTCGTGGGTGCGGGGAGGGGAGCAGAAAGAGAGAGGCCAGCGAGTCCACGGCTTCAAAATCTCAAAGTCAGTTAGTGCAGCTTTAAGTTTTAGGCGTCTGAGTAAGATGGTTAAGGTTAGGGTTAAGGTGGTCTGAGTAAGATGGTTAAGGTTAGGGTTAAGGTGGTCTGAGTAAGATGGTTAAGGTTAGGGTTAAGGTGGTCTGAGTAAGATGGTTAAGGTTAGGGTTAAGGTGGTCTGAGTAAGATGGTTAAGGTTAGGTTTAAGGTGGTCTGAGTAAGATGGTTAAGGTTAGGTTTAAGGTGGTCTGAGTCAGATGGTTAAGGTTAGGGTTAAGGTGGTCTGAGTAAGATGGTTAAGGTTAGGGTTAAGGTGGTCTGAGTAAGACGGTTAAGGTTAGGGTTAAGGTGGTCTGAGTAAGATGGTTAAGGTTAGGGTTAAGGTGGTCTGAGTAAGATGGTTAAGGTTAGGTTTAAGGTGGTCTGAGTAAGATGGTTAAGGTTAGGGTTAAGGTGGTCTGAGTAAGATGGTTAAGGTTAGGGTTAAGGTGGTCTGAGTAAGATGGTTAAGGTTAGGTTTAAGGTGGTCTGAGTAAGATGGTTAAGGTTAGGTTTAAGGTGGTCTGAGTAAGATGGTTAAGGTTAAGGTGGTCTGAGTAAGATGGTTAAGGTTAGGATTAAGGTGGTCTGAGTAAGATGGTTAAGGTTAGGTTTAAGGTGGTCTGAGTAAGATGGTTAAGGTTAGGTTTAAGGTGGTCTGAGTAAGATGGTTAAGGTTAAGGTGGTCTGAGTAAGATGGTTAAGGTTAAGGTGGTCTGAGTAAGATGGTTAAGGTTAGGGTTAAGGTGGTCTGAGTAAGATGGTTAAGGTTAGGTTTAAGGTGGTCTGAGTAAGATGGTTAAGGTTAAGGTGGGTCTGAGTAAGATGGTTAAGGTTAAGGTTAAGGTGGGTCTGAGTAAGATGGTTAAGGTTAAGGTTAAGGTGGGTCTGAGTAAGATGGTTAAGGTGGGTTGGTGGTTATTTTATGGGAATGGCTGGTTATGTTTAGGCATGAATAGATAGTTTGTTAGGGTTTACTTCTGTCCAGATTCCATAGAGCTGTTTGGACACCGCTCTATGATGGATCCTGCTGTTTAACATGTGACATCACCTCTGTGCAAGTGGAGTGTTTGTATTACCCACATTATGATCCTGCTGCTGAGAAGCATGGGACCTTCAAATAACCTCGACATTTCTAAACTGTCTGTTTCTGTTCAGTGTGACGGGAGTTTGGAGAAGTGGGAGGGTCTCTGCGTTTACAGGAAGTGTAAACAACGAGGATGGGAAACACACTCAGAGAATAAATATAGATGTTACTGTCAAGACCCTGCTCTGGGGGAGGGGGGGGTCAAAGTAATGTAACTGTTGACTCTAACACAGCCACAAAACACAACCAGAGCAGTTCGAGGCCGCAGCTCTCAGACACGATCAGAAGCACAGTACAGGCACAACATGACCACACAGGTGGAGCTGAAGTGGGCTGGATGATGCTGTGAAAGGGCCTCAATGGTTAGTTTGTGTTGGCGGCAGACTGACACTAACTCAAAACTCCAACAAGACCAAACACAATCATAATGTAGGACTCCAGCTGAGGACTCTGGATTCGCCCAGTGTAGAGCCGCTCCTCCAATCAGAGCCAGGAACAGTCAACCTCCAGGAAGTGGGAGGGCCAGTGGTCCTCCAATCACATGCAGAGAAACAGACACTTGATAGATGTCATGTATTTGATAATAAATGCAGCCACAGTGAGCAGTCAGTGCGTGGCTCCTGCACGAGTCTTTACTCCCACGGATTATTCTCTCACGTTCCTGCACAGATGATCTCTCGCACGCTTCCACCACATTCTCAGACAGGTTCTTTGTGAGGTTTCCATGACAACCGGAGGTCCTTACTGTCTGAAAGGTGATTTGGACCTTTAATGGCAGTCGATATGACTGCTTTTGCCACTGGTCATAGACTGTATTAGGAGAGGACTGTGACATAGTGTTAGCCTTAATGTGGAAGAGGCTGATTTTAACATAAGCTAGCTAGAGCCAATTTACTTATATGGGAATTTGTTCTGACGAAAAGTGGCGAGCTCAGACCAAGCCCCGGTGGGCCAAAATGGCGCCCTATTCAATTGAATGGCTTGGCTCAGTGGCTCATGGGACTTCACGGGCGCTGACATATCAGAGGAACTCGCCCATATTTGGGCATCGTCTGGTTCTGCGCAGTGGATTCTCCCATGATGCTTTGCGCCATATACACGTGTGTGGCTCTCAGGCACGTGCACAGAGGGGCTCGGCCGCGCTCTGACCAATCAGAGCAGCGGTAGAGTGGAGTCAGAGCGGGAAGGAAAGGAGCAGAGTTTGTGGCAGTAAAGTGTGGATTTAAAGAAAACCGAAGGATTTAAGAAGAAAAAGTTCAGGACGACAAGAGACACTAACATCCACACAAAATCTGATCTTTATGAAAGATGTAGGTTCTCTGTCAGGTTCTCTGTCAGGTTCTCTGTCAGCTCAGGTCGATCTGTTTTAGTTTACATTGAGTTCTGGACTTTTTTCTGGGTTGCCCATGTGAATGTAGTCTGCAGTACCACAGCGCCCCCTGTGGCCATGGGTGGGACAGCTGTAAGCTAGTAATACTCTATACAGTTATTATCATAGATCCATGGCTCAGACACACGTGTGAGAGAGACCCCTCCCTTTGGAGCTGGTGGTCCTCAGATCTGACCCGGGGAGAGGGCGGCCAATCCCTGCAGTGTCTTGTTAGCTTTTATTATTGTCTTTCGTGAAGAATTGTGTGTTGTTGTGTTGATACAAAGTATTGTGTTGCAGATATCCGCTGTCCGTTCTGCTCCAAGGCGTTCCCAGGAGGCCGTATCGAGGAGCACCTGCTGAGCTGCCTCACGTCGCCGCCTCTGCCCTACAACAGTAAGACTCTTTATGTATGGCACGTTTCTCTTTGTCTTAAAGTGTCGCGGACAAATCAGACTCCACTGGTCTTAGTCTCATCAGAGAACTGGCTCTACTCAGAACTTTTCTGACGATGTAACGGATGCGTCTTGGTCTCTCTCTCTCTGGTTTCTCTCTTTGGGCTCTCACTCACTCTCTGGGCTCTCTCTGGTCTCTCTCTTTGCGCTCTCTCTCTCTCTCTGGTCTCTCTCTTGTCAGAGAGCAGAGGGAGAGAGCGAGCAGATTCTGTGTCCTGTGCCTGTCTCTCTCTGTCTGTGTCCTCTGTCTCTGCCTCTGTCTCCTCTCTGCCTCTGTCTCCTCTCTGTCTCTGTAACCCTGTGTCTCTGTCTCCTCTCTGTCTCTGTCTCCTCTCTGCCTCTGTAACCCTGTGTCTCTGTCTCCTCTCTGCCTCTGTCTCCTCTCTGCCTCTGTAACCCTGTGTCTCTGTCTCCTCTCTGTCTCTGTAACCCTGTGTCTCTGTCTCCTCTCTGCCTCTAACCCTGTGTCTCTGTCTCCTCTCTGTCTCTGTCTCCTCTCTGCCTCTGTAACCCTGTGTCTCTGTCTCCTCTCTGCCTCTGTAACCCTGTGTCTCTGTCTCCTCTCTGCCTCTAACCCTGTGTCTCTGTCTCCTCTCTGTCTCTGTCTCCTCTCTGTCTCTGTAACCCTGTGTCTCTGTCTCCTCTCTGCCTCTGTAACCCTGTGTCTCTGTCTCCTCTCTGTCTCTGTCTCCTCTCTGTCTCTGTAACCCTGTGTCTCTGTCTCCTCTCTGCCTCTGTAACCCTGTGTCTCTGTCTCCTCTCTGCCTCTAACCCTGTGTCTCTGTCTCCTCTCTGCCTCTGTCTCCTCTCTGCCTCTGTCTCCTCTCTGTCTCTGTAACCCTGTGTCTCTGTCTCCTCTCTGTCTCTGTCTCCTCTCTGCCTCTGTAACCCTGTGTCTCTGTCTCCTCTCTGTCTCTGTAACCCTGTGTCTCTGTCTCCTCTCTGCCTCTAACCCTGTGTCTCTGTCTCCTCTCTGTCTCTGTCTCCTCTCTGCCTCTGTAACCCTGTGTCTCTGTCTCCTCTCTGCCTCTAACCCTGTGTCTCTGTCTCCTCTCTGTCTCTGTCTCCTCTCTGTCTCTGTAACCCTGTGTCTCTGTCTCCTCTCTGCCTCTGTCTCCTCTCTGCCTCTGTAACCCTGTGTCTCTGTCTCCTCTCTGTAACCCTGTGTCTCTGTCTCCTCTCTGCCTCTGTCTCCTCTCTGCCTCTGTAACCCTGTGTCTCTGTGCAGCGGATGTCCTCAGTAAGGACAGTGGGGAGTGTTCCATCTGCCTGGAGGACCTGGTCCAGGGGGAGACCATCGCCCGCCTGGCCTGTCTCTGCGTCTACCACAAGAGGTACCAGAGGGGGAGGCCACGCAGAGAGAGAGGGGGAGGCCGCGCAGAGGAGAGGGGGAGGCCGCGCAGAGGAGAGGGGGAGGCCGCGCAGGCGGAGGAGAGGGGGAGGCCGCGCAGGCGGAGAGGAGAGGGGGAGGCCGCGCAGGCGGAGAGGAGAGGGGGAGGCCGCGCAGGCGGAGAGGAGAGGGGGAGGCCGCGCAGGCGGAGAGGAGGAGGGGGAGGCCGCGCAGGGCGGAGAGGAGAGGGGGAGGCCGCGCAGGCGGAGAGGAGAGGGGGAGGCCGCGCAGGCGGAGAGGAGAGGGGGAGGCCGCGCAGGCGGAGAGGAGAGGGGGAGGCCGCGCAGCGGAGAGGAGAGGGGAGCCGCGAGCGGAGAGGAGAGGGGGAGGCCGCGCAGGCGGAGAGGAGAGGGGGAGGCCGCGCAGGCGGAGAGGAGAGGGGGAGGCCGCGCAGGCGGGAGAGGAGAGGGGGAGGCCGCGCAGGCGGAGAGGAGAGGGGGAGGCCGCGCAGGCGGAGAGGGGAGGGGGAGGCCGCGCAGGCGGAGAGGAGAGGGGGAGGCCGCGCAGGCGGAGAGGAGAGGGGGAGGCCGCGCAGGCGGAGAGGAGAGGGGGAGGCCAGCGCAGGCGAGAGGAGAGGGGAGCCGCGCAGGCGGAGAGGAGAGGGGGAGGCCGCGCAGGCGGAGAGGAGAGGGGGAGGCCGCGCAGGCGGAGAGGAGAGGGGGAGGCCGCGCAGGCGGAGAGGAGAGGGGGAGGGCAGGCGCGGGAGAGGAGAGGGGGAGGGCGCGCGGAGAGGAGAGGGGGAGGCGCGCAGGCGGAGAGGAGAGGGGGGGAGCCGCGCAGGCGGAGAGAGGAGAGGGGGAGGCCGCGCAGCGGAGAGGAGAGGGGGAGGCCGCGCAGGCGGAGAGGAGAGGGGGAGGCCGCGCAGGCGGAGAGGAGAGGGGGAGGCCGCGCAGGCGGAGAGGAGAGGGGGGGGCCGCGCAGGCGGAGAGGAGAGGGGGAGGCCGCGCAGGCGGAGAGGAGAGGGGGAGGCCGCGCAGGCGGAGAGGAGAGGGGGAGGCCGCGCAGGCGGAGAGGAGAGGGGGAGGCCGCGCAGGCGGAGAGGAGAGGGGGAGGCCGCGCAGGCGGAGAGGAGAGGGGGAGGCCGCGCAGGCGGAGAGGAGAGGGGGAGGCCGCGCAGGCGGGAGAGGAGAGGGGGAGGGCCGCGCAGGCGGAGAGGAGAGGGGGAGGCCGCGCAGGCGGAGAGGAGAGGGGGAGGCCGCGCAGGCGGAGAGGAGAGGGGGAGGCCGCGCAGGCGGAGAGGAGAGGGGAGGCCGCGCAGGGGAGAGGAGAGGGGGGGAGGCCGCGCAGGCGGAGAGGAGAGGGGGAGGCCGCGCAGGCGGAGAGGAGAGGGGGAGGCCGCAGGCGGAGAGGGAGGGGGAGGCCGCGCAGGCTGGAGAGGAGAGGGGGAGGCCGCGCAGGCGGAGAGGAGAGGGGGAGGCGCGCAGGCGGAGAGGAGAGGGGGAGGCCGCGCAGGGAGAGGAGAGGGGGAGGCCGCGCAGGCGGAGAGGAGAGGGGGAGGGCGCGCAGGCGGAGAGGAGAGGGGGGAGGCGCGCAGAGGAGAGGAGAGGGGGGGAGGCCGCGCAGAGGAGAGGAGAGGGGGAGGCCGCGCAGGCGGAGAGGAGACTATTAGGACCACTTCTTGCATTGGGAATATGAATTAAAATGAACAAGTGTGTGTGTGTGTGTGTGTCTGTCTGTGTGTGTGTTTCAGCTGCATCGACTCCTGGTCCAAGGTGAAGCCCTGTTGTCCGGAGCATCCCTTTGACTGACTCTGGTCACATGAGTCATGTGACCAACATCTCAGGTACAGCAGCAGCAGACTGCAGTAGCAGCAGTAGTAGCAGTAGCAGCAGTAGTAGCAGTAGCAGCAGTAGCAGTAGTAGCAGCAGCAGCAGCAGTAGTAGCAGTAGTAGCAGCAGCAGCAGCAGCAGCAGCAGTAGCAGCAGCAGCAGCAGTAGTAGCAGCAGTAGCAGCAGTAGCAGCAGCAGCAGTAGCAGCAGCAGCAGCAGCAGTAGCAGCAGTAGCAGCAGCAGCAGTAGCAGCAGCAGTTCCTAATCTCTTCCTCGTCTCTTGCAGGAGACGACACTGAACGATTCAAACTCAATAAAAAGTGATTGAACACGAGCAGAGCTCCCTGTAGCGGGCGCCAGACTCTGCAGCCGGGCGCCAGGTCTCAAGACTATTTCAAGCCAAAAGAAGAAAAAATAATTAATTACAAGTTAGTTGCCATCGGAGCGACATCAAGAGGTCAGGCAGAGTGGCAGAGTCGACTGAACTGAGGCTGCTGGGTCATCTCGCCGCAGACGAGATCTCGCTCTGCTCCAGTGTTTTACAGAAACTATTGTCTGTGAAATCCCCCGAAAAGAGCAGAGCTGTGCAAAGACATGGCAACAACAGAGCAGAGGTGTCTATCTGAAAAAGCTGAAGATGCATCTCTGGTCTCTCTCTCTGGTCTCTCTCTCTGGTCTCTCTCTGGTCTCTCTCTGGTCTCTCTCTCTGGTCTCTCTCTCTGGTCTCTCTCTCTGGTCTCTCTCTCTGGTCTCTCTCTCTGGTCTCTGTCTGGCACAAACATGTCCCCCCTCCCCTTCTGTCCAAACTGCTGTTTTGAAACTTGTTATGCTGTGATAAACTCTGAGGCTGACCTGGTTCACACGGACTAAAGTCTCCCAACAGTCTCCCAACAGTCTCCCAACAGTCTCCCAACAGTCTCCCAACAGTCTCCCAACAGTCTCCCTACAGTCTCCCTACAGTCTCCCTACAGTCTCCCTACAGTCTCCCTACAGTCTCCCAACAGTCTCCCAACAGTCTCCCAACAGTCTCCCAACAGTCTCCCAACAGTCTCCCAACAGTCTCCCAACAGTCTCCCAACAGTCTCCCAACAGTCTCCCAACAGTCTCCCAACAGTCTCCCAACAGTCTCCCAACAGTCTCCCAACAGTCTCCCAACAGTCTCCCAACAGTCTCCCAACAGTCTCCCAACAGTCTCCCAACAGTCTCCCTACAGTCTCCCTACAGTCTCCCTACAGTCTCCCAACAGTCTCCCAACAGTCTCCCTACAGTCTCCCTACAGTCTCCCTACAGTCTCCCTACAGTCTCCCTACAGTCTCCCTACAGTCTCCCAACAGTCTCCCTACAGTCTCCCAACAGTCTCCCAACAGTCTCCCTACAGTCTCCCTACAGTCTCCCTACAGTCTCCCTACAGTCTCCCTACAGTCTCCCTACAGTCTCCCAACAGTCTCCCAACAGTCTCCCAACAGTCTCCCAACAGTCTCCCAACAGTCTCCCAACAGTCTCCCAACAGTCTCCCAACAGTCTCCCAACAGTCTCCCAACAGTCTCCCAACAGTCTCCCTACAGTCTCCCTACAGTCTCCCTACAGTCTCCCTACAGTCTCCCTACAGTCTCCCTACAGTCTCCCTACAGTCTCCCTACAGTCTCCCAACAGTCTCCCAACAGTCTCCCTACAGTCTCCCTACAGTCTCCCTACAGTCTCCCTACAGTCTCCCAACAGTCTCCCAACAGTCTCCCAACAGTCTCCCAACAGTCTCCCAACAGTCTCCCAACAGTCTCCCAACAGTCTCCCAACAGTCTCCCAACAGTCTCCCAACAGTCTCCCAACAGTCTCCCTACAGTCTCCCTACAGTCTCCCTACAGTCTCCCTACAGTCTCCCTACAGTCTCCCTACAGTCTCCCTACAGTCTCCCTACAGTCTCCCTACAGTCTCCCTACAGTCTCCCTACAGTCTCGCTCAGACTACTCACCTGTTTGACCTTTTCTTGACTTTGCAGCAGTAGAATGTCAGACAGAACAAAACGATAAAAACTAGTGGCGTGATCAAAATGCACACATGGTACTTCCCCTGCTGCGCTCTTAAACGCAGCTGCCGGCCCGGTCTCAGGAGGATCCAACATGGTACTTCCCCTGCTGCGCTCTTAAACGCAGCTGCCGGCCCGGTCTCAGGAGGATCCATGTCAGGTTTGCACAGCTCTGCTTCCTTCACAGCGGGGGATTCTGTCGTGTTTGAAAAAGGTCAGTGTTGGTGGACGGAGTGGAACGTGCTGCTATTTCCATAAAGAGACCACAGCGACGGTCTTGGCACAAATCTCGAGCACTTTTTTCCCAATTTTGGTTCATTTCTTTACTTTGTTAAAACATTTTGAGTGAGTGGATTGAGGACTATAGCCTGGTATTGGCACCGTTCTGCTATATTCCAATGGTGTGTGTGTGGCATGGCCCCAAAGTCTGAAATGTAGACCCAGGACTGAGGCCATAGACCCCAGGACTGAGGTTCACTTTGGGGCTGTGTTCACTAAGGTCACAAAGAGAAAGATTCTTTGAGCCTCGTTTTTTCAGATTTTTAAATGTAAACAATATACCAGTTTTATGATGATGTTTTTTTCCTTCTGTGCAAGTTGCCTTGAATTGAAAACGTGTGAAAATGTGGGATTCTGGCCTTTCAAAAGGTGCATTGTGTGGATCAGGGCGCCATCTGCTGGTGAGAGATGGAAACGACGTCAGTGTAGTGGTCAAAAGTATAAATATAAATAATGAAATAATATAAAATGTGCTTTAAACACAGTTCTGCAGAACCAGAGAAATGTGAAACTTTATCCAACAAAACGTTTATGATAAAACTCACATTTTGATCCTTAACACGGGTCACAGGACTCTAGGTGCAGTATGTAGCAGGCGCCAGATCAGGCTGGACATTCTTATCTGGCGCTCGACCCATGTTCACGGCCAAAGCTGATCACATGGTCTCAGAAACTCCCAACTCTCGGACTCAGAAACTTCAAGAACCAGTGAAATTCTCCTAAAATGTTGTTGGTAAAAGTACATTTGGAAACAGCAGAAACACTTCAGTGTCCATATCATTTTTTTGTAAAAGGTTGGGGCCTGTCCCGGGGGGGCTGTCCCCGGGGGGGAACCCTAACCCTTGTCTTTATTTTTGAAAAGGTCAAAGTATTTGTTTAAAAAGACGATCGTACAAAACTCGTCACACAACGACACGAGTCTGAGACACCAGGAAATTATTTAGTTTGGTTTTAAAATAGCACTTTTTGGACCATACAGTGTTATTACTGAAGACACATGATTAGGTCTTTTAATGTATTTCACAATAAATAATTAACTATAAATATTCTTCTAAGCTCCGCTCTGACAACTGTTCACATAAACATCCTCCTGCTGTGGTCCTGCTGTGGTCCTGCAGGGGGCGCTCCAACACGACACACCTGCACACACAGGGCTCAAATGACTTAAACTGAGCAGCTTAGGGTCCACAAAGTTCTGTTTAAAAAGGAGGAAAGAGGGTTTGTTCTGATCCACTTTCATGATACTGTAAAAGTTGCCAGTTGTTGAGCGTTGTGCGAGCGTTGTGTAAGCATTGTGCGAGCTGTGTAAAAAAAAAAAATTCTTTCTTTGAATCTTTTCTTGCTGTCGTGCAATACCTCAGACTCCTCCAAAGAAGTGCGTCTGAAGTGGTTCCTCATTGGACGTGTTTAGGTGAAATGGCCCCTGGTTTAACCCCACTCTGAGGTCCCCCACTGAGGTCCCCCGCTGAGGCCTCCCACTCGGAGGCCCCGCGCTGAGGTCCCACTGAGCTTTTTTACAGTGTGCTTCTCGTTTGCTGTTTATTCTCCAACATCCTCTAAAGTTAGTTTAACATGAGTTACTTATAGAAGAAAACTTGTATTGGCCTCTCTCTCTCTGGCCTCTCTCTCTGGCCTCTCTCTCTCTCCATATGCACTTCCTGGTTTCTACCATAGGAGTATCTGAACCATAAACCAACGACAATCTGTGTTTTTCTTTGAAAGTTTATTTATTGATGTGTAAATACGTGACGCTGGAAACTGTCGGTTTCTAAGCCTCGATCTTTTGTACGTCTCAAATGTTTTTATCTGTATTTTTTACAATAAATGTGTGAAAAGTTTATTTGTCATTTACAGACTTTTGTTTTAAATCTACAAATGAGGGGTTTTAGAGTTTCCTCTGTGGAGGAGCTCTGACTACAGCCGCTGCTCCTCCACAGTAGCAGCTGAGACCAGGACTGTCTCAGGATTTCCCCAGATGAGCTGGAGGTGTGGGTCTGACTGTGGCACCTGCAGCTGCTCAGCACTGATACTGATGCAGTCCACCTGCTGGAGTTAGACAATATGAAGGAGGTCATGGACCTCCTTCATATCAGAAACCAAATACTAAAAAATATATATATAATATACAGTGCCTTGCGAAAGTATTCGCCCCCTTGAACCTTTCAACATTTCGCCACATTTCAGGCTTCAAACATAAAAATATAAAAAAAATATTTTTTGTCATGAATCAACAAGTGGGACACAATCGTGAAGTGGAACGAAATGTTTTGGATAATTTAAACTTTTTTAACAAATAAAAAACTGAAAAGTGGGGCGTGCAATATTATTCGGCCCCTTTACTTTCAGTGCAGCAAACTCAGTCCAGAAGTTCAGTGAGGATCTTTGAATGATCCAATGTTGTCCTAAATGACTGATGATGATAAATAGAATGCACCTGTGTGTAATCAAGTCTCCGTATAAATGCACCTGCTCTTTGATAGTCTCAGGGTTCTGTTTAAAGCGCAGAGAGAACCATGAAGACAAAGGAACACACCAGGCAGGTCCGAGATACTGTTGTGGAGAAGTTTAAAGCCGGATTTGGATACAAAAAGATCTCCCAAGCTTTAAACATCTCAAGGAGCACTGTGCAAGCAATTATATTGAAATGGAAGGAGTATCAAACCACTGCAAATCTACCAAGACCCGGACGTCCCTCCAAACTTTCATCTCAAACAAGGAGAAGACTGATCAGAGATGCAGCCAAGAGGCCCATGATCACTCTGGATGAACTGCAGATAACTACAGCTGAGGTGGGAGAGTCTGTCCATAGGACAACAATCAGTCGTGCACTGCACAAATCTGGCCTTTATGGAAGAGTGGCAAGAAGAAAGTCATTTCTCAAAGATATCCATAAAAAGTCTGGTTTAAAGTTTGCCACAAGCCACCTGGGAGACACACCAAACATGTGGAAGAAGGTGCTCTGGTCAGATGAAACCAAAATCGAACTTTTTGGCCACAATGCAAAACGATATGTTTGGCGTAAAAGCAACACAGCTCATCACCCTGAACACACCATCCCCACTGTCAAACATGGTGGTGGCAGCATCATGCTTTGGGCCTGCTTTTCTTCAGCAGGGACAGGGAAGATGGCTAACATTGATGGGAAGATGGATGGAGCCAAATACAGGACCATTCTGGAAGAAAACCTGTTGGAGTCTGCAAAAGACCTGAGACTGGGACGGAGATTTATCTTCCAACAGGACAATGATCCGAAACATAAAGCCAAATCTACAATGGAATGGTTCACAAATAGACGTATCCAGGTGTTAGAATGGCCAAGTCAAAGTCCAGACCTGAATCCAATCCAGAATCTGTGGAAAGAGCTGAAGACTGCTGTTCACAAACGCTCTCCATCCAACCTCACTGAGCTCGAGCTGTTTTGCAAGGAAGAATGGGCAAGAATTCCAGTCTCTCGATGTGCAAAACTGATAGAGACATATCCCAAGCGACTTGCAGCTGTAATTGCAGCAAAAGGTGGCGCTACAAAGTATTAGTGTAAGGGGCCGAATAATATTGCACGCCCCACTTTTCAGTTTTTTATTTGTTAAAAAAGTTCAAATTATCCAATAAATTTCGTTCCACTTCACGATTGTGTCCCACTTGTTGATTCTTGACAAAAAAAAATATTTTGCTATCTTTGTTTGAAGCCTGAAATGTGGCGAAATGTTGAAAGGTTCAAGGGGGCTGAATACTTTCGCAAGGTACTGTATATATCAGTTTAAATGTATACATGTACAGTGGGGCAAAAAAAATATTTAGTTTACTATTTAATCAGCCTCCGATTGTGCAAGGTCTCCCACTTAAAATAACGACAGAGGTCTGTAATTTTTAAAGAATTTATTTGTAAATGATGGTGGAAAATAGGGGCGACAGTAACTCAGTTGGTAGAGCATTGGCCTTAAGCCCAGAAGGTCGTGGGTTCAATTCCCACCTCTGCACCTTCTCCACCGACTCCCACTGATGACTGCTGTCGTTGTGTCCTTGGGCAAGACACTTAACCCCACTTTGCCCAAAGCCCCCACTGAAAGATCAAGGCTATGCTCACACTCAGAGAGCAGCCGTCCTCCTGTGGACTCACCACCTGCAGAGGGTCAGTGAGGGGCTGGTGCTATGAGACTTGGGTGGCATCTCTGACTGCCACCCCCCTGACCCAGAAATGGATTAAAGGGTAGAAAATGGATGGATGGATGGATGGTGGAAAATAAGTATTTGGTCACTTCAAACAAGGAAGATCTCTGGCTCTCACAGACCTGTAACTTCTTCTTTAAGAAGCTCTTCTGTCCTCCACTCGTTACCTGTATTAACCTCCTGAGACCCGAGCATTTGTCTGGTGTGCATTTTATATATTTTTTTGCTATTTAGGATAAGTAGGACCCAATAAGTATAATACCTAAATTGTGATTTTGTACAGGAAGTAGTTTTTGAGAAAAAACATGTCCTCGTATGAGGACAGTGGGTCTCTCATAACCTAAAGAGAAAATGTATGATCTTTTAGGCCGGAAGGTCCTAATTAGTTGAAATTCAAAATTTCAGCTTGATCCAATTAGTACTTCTCTCAAAAATCAATGTCCTCACATGAGGACAGTGGGTCGACCTTACTATACAATACAAATAGACTCCATTGGTCTAAAATAGTATATAACAGTTTATTTGAAAAATGTAAACATCAAAGTTAGACATAAAATCCAAACAGCTCTATCTTCAAAGCCTAAAAATGTCATGGTGTGGACATTTTGACCTGGTTGAGTTTGAATCCTGCCTGTCCTGTTGATTGTTGCCCCGCCCTAATGTGATTCACCTGTGTGTCCCTGTGTGTCCCTGTGTGTGTGTATATACCCTGTGCCCTTCCTCACTTGTTGTCCGTCCATTGTCTCCACAATGTTTGTCCTGTCTTCAGTTCTGTTTTTACATTACCTTGGATTTATTTTATTAAATTACTTTGATTTTCAGTCCTGCAATTTGGGTTCCCTTTTTCTTCATTCATCCACATGACAAAAAATTGGCTATACATAAATAAAACCGCAAAATACTGTGTAAACTGTCTATTTCAAGCCTTCAATATGGCTGAATTGAATTGATAAATACAATACTAGAACAAATAATGGCAAATATTATTAACAGTCCTAAAACAGTAAAATTCTGCTGAACAGCTTATGAACCGGGGCTTTTTTCAAACTAGCTCCCTCTCTTTTTCTAGAAAGCAATCTGTCTGCCTGTTTGGAAGAGCCCTATTGGCAAGTGTGAAATGCTGCAAAGCAGTTGCATTCACTTTGCAAGCACAGGTACACATTGCATGTCATGCATCGGACACAGGATTTTCCAATGCAGTCTTGTGCTCTGCAACGCATGGGGTTTTTCAAGGCTACCATCTCCGGGTTAGAGTTAGGATTACAATATCCCCAGTCGAGGTCAGCAGCTCTCCACCCGCACCATACACGGTGTTGGCAAAGCACTGCTTCCCCCTCCTGAGGCGCCGGAGGGTTTGCCATAACCTTTTTGAGGGCGACCGATAGTCATGCTCCATGGACTCTCCGAACTCCTCCCAGTGTCGGGTTTTTGCCTCTGCAACAGCCCGGGCCGCGGCACGCTTGGCCTGCCGGTACTGGACAGCTGCCTCCGGAGTCCCACAAACCATCATTGCTCGATAGGACTCCTTCTTCAGCCTGACGGCATCCCTTACTGCCGGTGTCCACCACCGGGTTCGGGGATTGCCGCCGGGACCAGCACCAGAGACCTTGCGACCACAGCTACGAGCCGCTTTATTGGTGATAGAGGAAGAGAACATGGTCCACTCGGACTCAATGTCCCCCTCCTCTGGGTCCTGGGAGAAGCTCTCCCGGAAGTGTGAGTTGAAAGTCCGTCTGACAGGGGGCTCAGCGAGACGTTCCCGCAGACCCTCACTATACGCTTGGGTCTGCCAGGTCTGACCGGCTTCTTCCCCTGCCAGCGGATCCAACTCACGACCAGGTGATGATCGGTTGACAGCTCCTCCCCTCTCTTTACCCAAGTGTCCGAGACACGCGGTCGAAGGTCAGATGATACGACAACAAAGTCGATCATCAACCTCCGGCCTAGGGTGTCCTGGTGCCACGTGCACTGGTGGACACCCTTGTGCTCGAACATGGTGTTCGTGATGGACAGACCGTGACTGGCACAGAAGTCCAACAACTGAACACCGCTCGGGTTCAGATCAGGGGGGCCGTTCTTCCCGATCACCCCTCTCCAAGTGTCACTGGCATTTCCCACATGGGCGTTGAAGTCCCCCAGGAGAATAACGGAGTCCCCGGGAGGTGCACCGTCCAGTACCCCTCCCAAGGACTCCAAGAAGGCAGGAACTCGGCACTGCCGTTAGGCCCGTAGGCCGTCACAACAATGGGAGACTTGTCCCACCCGGAGGCGGAGGGACGCGACCCTCTCATTCACCGGGGAGAACTCCAACACATGGCGGCTGAGATGGGGGGCAATGAGTATGGCCACCCCAGCTCGCCGCCTCTCCCCGTGGGAAACACCAGAAGATGACTGACAGGTATGAGATGATGATACAATCATCCCCATCTGAGAAGTCCTCTATCTCAGAGTTGTCTGCAATTGCCAACAGCAATTGTTCTGCTCTTGACAATGAAAGTGTGCCTGTAATGATAATGTTAAAAACCAACATCAAAATCTACAGTATATCAGTGACACTTCATAGCTTGGCTATCATGTGCTAGCTATAGCCTAGCTATATTGTTTATGATTTAGAATTTAGCAACACTAAACAATACTTAGCATATACCACTTAGTACTTAAATATACTATTTACAACTGTAAACCACATAACTAAGCAAATGTGTGATTCAAAATAACTATTTACAACTGTAACTTCATCTAAATCTTCCACACGGTTAGCTAAACAGATAGCGGTACATAGTCCTAGCGTCCTCAAACGAGTGCTTCACTTTTACTGACATCCTAGCCTGCTACTACAATCAAAATTTGTCAAATTTCAAACTCCATATGAAGCTAGAGACATTATTGTGCATAAAAAAATTGATTTATTCATAAAATGTTGATAGAATTTTTACCTGGGGCATTTTTCTTCTGTAAACTCTTGTAGAAGTCTTTTGCTGATATTGCCACCATTTTTTTCCTACTGCCTTAAGTGTAATTCTATCATATCACCACAAGATGGCGCGGGCAGTGTCCCTAAATGTGGCCATCAGGTCAAGGATGTAAAAAATTTAGTATCATTGTGCCAAGAGGCAAAAATGTAATGTCCTCGTATGAGGTCGCAGGGTCTCAGGAGGTTAATGGCTCCTGTTTGAACTCATCTGTATAAAAGACACCTGTCCACAGCCTCAAACAGTCAGACTCCAAACTCTACTATGGCCAAGACCAAAGAGCTGTCCAAGGACACCAGGAAAAGAATTGTAGACCTGCACCAGACTGGGAAGAGTGAATCTACAATAGGCAAGCAGCTTGGTGTGAATCAACTGTGGGAGCAATAATCAGAAAATGGAAGACATACAAGACCACTGATAATCTCCCTCAATCTGGGGCTCCACGCAAGACCTCATCCTGTGGGGTCAAAATGATCTTGAGAACGAGACCACTAGGGGCGCGCTATGAGGTAGACGTGCAAACCACGAGGTCCCGAAATCCTCTTCAAAATATGTAAGGGATAATGGTCTGCTTCCGCCCTGAAGGTGCTTATTTTCCGATAATGACCTGCGTAATATACGTTATCCCGCTTATTATACGGCTTTATACCAACAGAACACACAATATAAACTTCAGTCCACTTTTAGGAATGCCGAAAGGTTTATTTAAAATAAGAAAGAAAATAAAATAGTTCCCAAAGGCTTTCCCGTGGCTATGCTAGCAACAGTTATGCTAGCAACTTCCAAACTAGAACTCTCTGGAACTGCATGAAAACTGAACACAGAATCCTGAACATCAGCGGTGAGTGACCCAAACATAAACTTAACCTAAATCCATAATTCCATCCTCTGCAAATGTTCCTAAAATGTGCCGTATCTACTTCTGGGTTTTTCGGAATCGCCTTTTCTCGCATTACATCAGTGTTTTTGTCATGAAAACGTAAACGGAAAATTCTGAAAACTTCCGTGCACTTGTATTAAGACTGGATATGTATAAATTACTCTCCGATTAACATTTCATTGCGTTGATTGATTGGCATTTGCGTTTATTGAGCGGCCGGAACTACTTCCGGGTTTTTCACGATCGCTTTTTGACGCAAAGAAATAGTATTTTTGTCATGAAGACAAGACCAGAAAATTCTGAACATTTCCGTGCACGTGTGTGAAGAATGTATAAGTATAAAGTATTCTCCGATTAACATTAAGTGTGTTGATTGAGCGTGGCTAGCTCCGGAGTGGCTGGAACTACTTGCGGAGTTATCCACGCATTTGAAAGACAAGCAGAGAGTGCGTTGCCAAAGGGCAGCGGTCATTATTGTTTTGAGAGGTCCATTATAGAAAAAAATGACCGGTAGAACGTTTTGAAATGACATTCAGATCAATGGTTCTCCTGCTGCTGTGAGCAGCTGTATAATATATAATAATAATCTGCACAACTTTTCATACTAAGTACTCCTTGGTGAGTGGATGATACTTTTCGTCGTCAGCATCTTCCTGTGGACACAAACTTCAACGAAATGCCTCCAAAATTGGGAAAATTGCAGGTTAGCAACCCAGAGGCTAGCAAGGCAAGCACACCTAAAGTGCTTGACGACGGTACAGATAAGCTCCGTGACCACGGCCAAGAACTTTTGGAGCTCGATACTCGGATTACTGCTACAGAGGCTGAGTACACGGAGCTGAGCAACGAGTACGACAAACTTGTTCAGAAGTTGGATGACATTGGAAATAGGAGCAGGCGTTGCAATCTACGCCTTTTGAACAAGGAGATCCAACTAAGTTTGTTACGGACTTATTACACAAAGTTCTCGGTGGTCCCAATGGCCTGGAGAAACCTCCTCTTTAGAGGATAGAGCCCACCGGACATCAGCTCAACCCCCCACGGCTGGAGGAAGACCACGCCCACTCATCGTCCGCTTGTTACCAAGAGAAGGAGCCTTCAGCGTCGGGAGAAAGGCCGACTGGAGTTCAGTGGAAATCCGCTCCTCGTCTTCCCAGATTTCAGAGTTGAACAGACGGCGTTCAGCTTTAACGAGGTGAAAGCACTGCTCCGGGGGAAGGATGGAGTTCGTTATGGTCTGCTCTACCCGGCTCGGCTGCGACTGTCCTGGGACGGGGAACGAAAGAGTGTGAAAGATTACAGTGACTCAAAAGTTTAGGGGAAAAAATAAACCCGGCTACTCTGCTGAGAACGTGAATGTTTAAAGACAATCCAAAAACAGTGAAGTCACTTCTGTGTTCTTTACAAGTTTATACGTTATTTGTCTGATTACATTTTTTAATTACATTTGTAAAATAATACTGACTATTGTGATGTGCAATTCATGAGTATTTGGGTTTTTACAGTTTAAAATATATATATTTTAGATATATTTATCATATTTTTCTTATCCTTATTTCTTTAACACTTTAGACACATTAGAACGTTAGACCATATTTTACTTTAGATATTTTACCTGTGAAAAATTCTGTTCATAGTCCTACCTTCATTTATGTTTTTTTATTTTTTTTATTCACAGCAATGATCAGGTCTGTTTATTTTTATATATTCGTTTTATCTTATAGTTCTATTTTTATTTACCTCGCAGTTACTAACTAGACATGTTTTAGTTCATATTATTTCAGTTTTATTTTGTTCTCTCTCTCAGAATGAATCATAAATGGATCTCTTCATAGTTTGTATATTGTACCTAATTTTTTGTGCGCAGGTTATTTTATTTGCCTTTAGACTCGAGAAGACATCGAGAAGACTCGATGGAAGTGACGACACTTGGGGTTTGTCAATTGGGGACAACACCGAAGCTGGAGGGGGGGGGGGAATATGTTTGTTTTTTCAGTTTTGTTTTCACTTTGCACTTTGTTATACTGTAGTTAATTCTTTCTTTGAATCCGCAGTAGCAGGAAACTCCTTCACTTGAAGGTAACCATGGTTACTCCATCAGATGATTCTCAAGCTGGAGGTCATGGCCGCCGTGTTAACTTCATAAGTTGGAATGTAAAAGAACCATCCAATCAAATGCAGTGAGTACTTTCTCATCTGTTACACCTCAAAAAGTTATCACAACCAAAACTAAAAAGAGATTGGGACAAGTTTTCCACTCTTCAAGGCAAAGGCGAGAGGCCCTTCTCATTCATAAAAACATCTGATCCTAACGGTCGTTTCGTGACAGTAACTGGATCTTTAACATTCCTTTAGTTCTGGCTCTAATGTAAACTAATGTAAACTAATGTGAACTCATGTGAACTCATGTGAACTCATGTGAACTCATGTGAACTCATGTGAACTCATGTGAACTCATGTGAACTCATGTGAACTCATGTGAACTCATGTAAACTCATGTAAACTCATGTAAACTCATGTAAACTCATGTAAACTCATGTAAACTCATGTAAACTCATGTAAACTCATGTGAACTCATGTGAACTCATGTGAACTCATGTGAACTCATGTGAACTCATGTGAACTCATGTAAACTCATGTAAACTCATGTAAACTCATGTAAACTCATGTAAACTCATGTAAACTCATGTAAACTCATGTAAACTCATGTGAACTCATGTGAACTCATGTGAACTCATGTGAACGCCCCTGACTGGGAGGGTCAGTGTTTTCAAGAACAAATGAATGAATACACATGCTTTGTTTGTGGGGATATGAACACGTGATGGACCCAGTTCTGGAGCGTCTGAAAAACCTTTCAGTTTCTAAACCCGCTCGAGTTTCAGTCGTATCTGAAAATGTCGGTGTTTGTCGTTTTAATCCCTCTTTAAAACACATGTTTCTCACCAGTTCATCTACATCACACTGACTATTGTTTCATGGATAAGAAAATCATCTCAAATGTTAAAGCTTGTAGATATGAAAGTGTAGTTGTGTCTGATCACAGCCCTTTGGTTCTAGCCCTTTGGTTCTAGCCCTTTGGTTCTAACCCTTTGGTTCTAACCCTTTGGTTCTAGCCCTTTGGTTCTAGCCCTTTGGTTCTAACCCTTTGGTTCTAGCCCTTTGGTTCTAGCCCTTTGGTTCTAACTCTTTGGTTCTAACCCTTTGGTTCTAACCCTTTGGTTCTAGCCCTTTGGTTCTAACCCTTTGGTTCTAACCCTTTGGTTCTAGCCCTTTGGTTCTAGCCCTTTGGTTCTAACCCTTTGGTTCTAGCCCTTTGGTTCTAACCCTTTGGTTCTAGCCCTTTGGTTCTAACCCTTTGGTTCTAGCCCTTTGGTTCTAACCCTTTGGTTCTAGCCCTTTGGTTCTAACTCTTTGGTTCTAACCCTTTGGTTCTAACCCTTTGGTTCTAGCCCTTTGGTTCTAACCCTTTGGTTCTAGCCCTTTGGTTCTAACCCTTTGGTTCTAGCCCTTTGGTTCTAGCCCTTTGGTTCTAGCCCTTTGGTTCTAACCCTTTGGTTCTAACTCTTTGGTTCTAACTCTTTGGTTCTAACCCTTTGGTTCTAACCCTTTGGTTCTAGCCCTTTGGTTCTAGCCCTTTGGTTCTAGCCCTTTGGTTCTAGCCCTTTGGTTCTAGCCCTTTGGTTCTAGCCCTTTGGTTCTAGCCCCCCTGGTACGGCTTATAGTCCTGTTTGGGAAAGTTTAAAAGTATTTCTACGAGGACGGATCGTTTCTTTCTGTTGATGTGAAAAGCAGAAACAAAATCGTATTTCAGAGTTTTCAGAGTTGACGAGACAAAAATGAGATTCTCAACATTCCATGACACCTTCCCCAGAGTTCTATAAACAACGAGTGGTTTTACAAACGGAATTCAATCTGAGAACAACTCAACAGGCTCGATGGTACGACCATGGGGAGAAGGGTCGATGGTACGACCATGGGGAGAAGGGTCGATGGTACGAGCATGGGGAGAAGGGTCGATGGTACGACCATGGGGAGAAGGGTCGATGGTACGACCATGGGGAGAAGGGTCGATGGTACGACCATGGGGAGAAGGGTCGATGGTACGAGCATGGAGAAGGGTCGATGGTACGAGCATGGGGAGAAGGGTCGATGGTACGAGCATGGAGAAGGGTCGATGGTACGAGCATGGGGGAGAAGGGTCGATGGTACGAGCATGGGGAGAAGGGTCGATGGTACGAGCATGGGGAGAAGGGTCGATGGTACGAGCATGGGGAGTAGGGTCGATGGTACGACCATGGGGGAGAAGGGTCGATGGTACGACCATGGGGGAGAAGGGTCGATGGTACGACCATGGGGAGAAGGGTCGATGGTACGACCATGGGGAGAAGGGTCGATGGTACGACCATGGGGAGAAGGGTCGATGGTACGACCATGGGGAGAAGGGTTGATGGTACGACCATGGGGAGAAGGGTCGATGGTACGAGCATGGAGAAGGGTCGATGGTACGAGCATGGGGGAGAAGGGTCGATGGTACGAGCATGGGGGAGAAGGGCCGATGGTACGAGCATGGGGAGACGGGTCGATGGTACGAGCATGGGGAGTAGGGTCGATGGTACGACCATGGGGGAGAAGGGTCGATGGTACGACCATGGGGGAGAAGGGTCGATGGTACGAGCATGGGGAGAAGGGTCGATGGTACGAGCATGGAGAAGGGTCGATGGTACGAGCATGGGGGAGTAGGGTCGATGGTACGACCATGGGGGAGAAGGCTCGATGGTACGACCATGGGGGAGAAGGGTCGATGGTACGGCCATGGGGAGAAGGGTCGATGGTACGGCCATGGGGAGAAGGGTCGATGGTACGAGCATGGGGAGAAGGGTCGATGGTACGAGCATGGGGAGAAGGGTCGATGGTACGAGCATGGGGAGAAGGGTCGATGGTACGAGCATGGAGAAGGGTCGATGGTACGAGCATGGAGAAGGGTCGATGGTACGACCATGGGGAGAAGGGTCAATGGTACGACCATGGGGAGAAGGGTCGATGGTACCACCATGGGGAGAAGGGTCGATGGTACGAGCATGGAGAAGGGTCGATGGTACGAGCATGGGGGAGTAGGGTCGATGGTACGACCATGGGGGAGAAGGCTCGATGGTACGAGCATGGAGAAGGGTCGATGGTACCGCCATGGGGAGAAGGGTCGATGGTACGGCCATGGGGAGAAGGGTCGATGGTACGAGCATGGGGAGAAGGGTCGATGGTACGAGCATGGGGAGAAGGGTCGATGGTACGAGCATGGAAAAGGGTCGATGGTACGAGCATGGGGAGAAGGGTCGATGGTACGAGCATGGAGAAGGGTCGATGGTACGACCATGGGGAGAAGGGTCGATGGTACGAGCATGGGGGAGAAGGGTCGATGGTACGAGCATGGAGAAGGGTTGATGGTACGAGCATGGGGAGAAGGGTCGATGGTACGAGCATGGGGAGAAGGGTTCTAAACTCCACACAGCTGGTATCTGAAACCAGAACCCAAGATGGGCAGGTTACTATAAACCCAAAAGTGATCAAACATTTTATGACACTCTGTATCAGTCTGAATCCTTACAATCACCAGAGCTGTTCGATACATTTTTAGAAAACTTAGAAATTCCTTCCTTTGAGCCTTTGAGTTTTTAAAAATAAATGAGAGGAGTCAATATCAATGGAGGAGGTTAAATTATCAATCAGTGCAAAGTTCACAATCACCGAGGCCGGATGGTTATCCTGTGGAATGTTTAAAACCTTTAAAGACTCTCTCTTGTTGAGGAACATGTAGTCTCTCTCTCTCTCTCTCTCTCTCTCGTTCTTCCTTTAGACCTTTACCATTGTTAAATGTAGACTTCATGATTTTATCTAAATTACTTACCTTGGCCTTGATATCAGCGAAGGCAAGTAATTATCATCGGATCAGACGGGATTGATCAAAGGAAGGCAGGGTTTTTCAATATTCTAAGTACACACTCAAACACAACCCCAGAGCCCCGTCACTCGATGCTGAGAAAGAGCGGGTGGAGTGGGACTATTTGTTTTATATTCTTGACCAATTTGGCTTTGGCTCCAAATGTATATCCTGGGTGCGCTTGCTTTACTCACCTATGGCTCGAGTAAGAACAAACTCATTCTGTTTTCCGTATTCGCACGGCGGCACAAGACAGGGTCGTCCTTTATCCCCACTTTTGTTTGCTTTATCAATAGAACCCCTGGTGATTAAACTGTGGGCAGATAAAACAGTGAAGGGTGTGAGTAGGGCAGGAGAACAAACTATAATCTGGAACAACAAAGGGTTACATACATTTAAAGATCTCTTTATTGATCATGTTTTTGCCTCATTCCTACAACTAACCGAACATTTTAATAAACCTAAAACACATTTTTCTGTTGTCTACAGTCATTTTATGAATAACAAATACCCTTCCTTTCCTAATCCACCTGCAGCTTCAACTTTGGACAGTCCCAGTCTTTGACCGTTATTAAATCACATTGGGAAAAGGATGTAGCACTGAACAGATGAGCTCTGGGGGCCATGCTGTGAGGGGTTCATTTCTTCTATTTGTGCCAGACATGGACTTATCCAATTTAAGGTCCTTCACCGATTACACCTTTCTAAGGAGAAACTAGCTACATTGTACCCGGGCACAGATCCTTTGTGTAATCGTTGCAAGTCTGATTCTGGTTCACTCAAACATACCTTCTGGTCATGCACTAATATTTGTAATTATTGGACATGTATTTTTAAAACTCTTTCAGATGCTTACAGCGTTAGAGTTGTACCCAATGCTCTGACGGCGCTCTCTGGGGTGTTGCGTCCCGGAGTAACTATCCCAAATAACTCCTTACGTGCTGTGGCCTTTGCATCTCTGATGACGACGTCTTGTTTTTAAATGGAAAGACGAGTCTCCTGCACGTTCCCATTGGAGCAAAGGTCGATCTTATGCACTTTCTAAAATGAGGTAAACACTTTCTGAATTGCTAAATTTGAACGAACGTGGCGGCCATTCCTAAAATACATGGAAGATATGAAAATGGTTGGCACACCTTGATATATGTATAATAAAACCTGTAACTCTAATTTTACCTTGATATTACATTATGGGAATCTTGTTTACATGTCTTTATTTATTTTTTCAGTCAATCTATGCACTGTATTTAAAAAATATATATATTATGTTTGAAAGAAAAAAGGCATCTGGTACACACAATATGTGAATTGTCATATTGAAAATGCATAAATAAAATTATTTAAAAGAAAAAAAATGATGAACGGTGATCAAAAATCCCAGAGTCACACGGGGGGACCTGGTGAATGACCTGCAGAGAGCTGGGACCAGAGTAACAAAGGTTACCATCAGTAACACACTTCGACGACAGGGAATCAGATCCTGCAGTGCCAGACGTGTCCCCCTGCTGAAGCCAGTGCATGTCCAGGCCCGTCTGAAGTTTGCCAGAGAGCACATGGATGATCCAGGCCCGTCTGAAGTTTGCCAGAGAGCACATGGATGATCCAGGCCCGTCTGAAGTTTGCCAGAGAGCACATGGATGATCCAGGCCCGTCTGAAGTTTGCCAGAGAGCACATGGATGATCCAGGCCCGTCTGAAGTTTGCCAGAGAGCACATGGATGATACAGCAGAGCATTGGGAGAATGTCATGTGGTCAGATGAAACCAAAGTTCAACTGTTTGGTATAAACTCAACTCGTCGTGTTTGGAGGAAGAAGAAGACTGAGTTGCATCCCAAGAACACCATACCTACTGTGAAGCATGGGGGTGGAAACGTCATGCTTTGGGGCTGATTTCTGCTAAGGGGACAGGACGACTGATCCGTGTTAAGGAAAGAATGAATGGGGCCATGTATCGTGAGATTTTGAGCCAAAACCTCCTTCCATCAGTGAGAGCTTTGAAGATGAACCGTGGCTGGGTCTTCCAGCATGACAATGATCCCAAACACACCGCCCGGGCAACGAAGAAGTGGCTCCGTAAGAAGCATTTGAAAGTCCTGGAGAGGCCTCGCCAGTCTCCAGACCTCAACCCCAGTGAAAATCTGTGGAGGGAGTTGAAAGTCCGTGTTCACTGCTCTCGAGAAGATCTGCATGGAGGAATGGGCCAAAATACCAGCTACTGTGTGTGCAAACCTGGTAAAGACCTATAGTAATCGTTTGACCTGTTATTGCCAACAAAGGTTATATTACAAAGTATTGAGTTGAATTTGTGTTATTGACCCAATACTTATTTTCCACCATAATTTTATGGTGGATTTAAAAATCCATACTGTATGTATACTGTATGTATACTGTATGTATACTGTATACAGATATACTCTATATACAGTATGTATGTGTGTACACAGTGCATCCAGAAAGTACTCTCAGCGCTTCCCCTTTTCCACATTTTGTTTTGTTACAACCTTATTCCAAAATTGATTAAATTCATTTTTTCCTCACATTTCTACACAACAGCCCATAATGACATCATGAAAAAACTTTTTTTGAGATTCTTGCAAATGTATTAAAAATAAAAAACTAAGGTTGCACATGTACATAAGTATTCACAGCCTTTGCTTAATACTTTGTTGATGCACCTTTGGACCAATCACAGCCTCAAGTCTTTGTGACTCTGATGCCACAAGCTTGGCACACCTGTCTTTGGGCAGTTTTGGCCCATTCCTCTCTACAGCACCTCTCAAGCTCCATCCAGTTGGATGGGGAGTGCCGGTGCACAGCCATTTTCAGATCTCTCCAGAGATGTTCAGTTGGATTCAAGTCTGGGCTCTGGGCCACTCAAGGACATTCACAGAGTTGTCCTGAAGCCACTTCTTTGTTATCGTGGCTGTGCTTAGGGTCGTTGTCCTGCTGAAAGATGAACCGTCGCCCCAGTCTGAGGTCAAGAGCTCTGGAGCAGGTTTTCATCCAGGATGTCTCTGTACATTGCTGCATTCATCTTTCCCTCTATCGTGACTAGTCTCCCAGTTCCTGCCGCTGAAAAACATCCCCACAGCATGATGCTACCACCCCCATGCTTCACTGTAGGGATGGTATTATCCCCACAGCATGATGCTACCACCCCCATGCTTCACTGTAGGGATGGTATTATCCCCACAGCATGATGCTACCACCCCCATGCTTCACTGTAGGGATGGTATTATCCCCACAACATGATGCTACCACCCCCATGCTTCACTGTAGGGATGGTATTATCCCCACAGCATGATGCTACCCCCCCCCCCCCATGCTTCACTGTAGGGATGGTATTGGCTCGGTGATGAGCAGGGCCTGGTTTCCTCCAAACATGACGCCTGGCAAACCAAAGACTTCAATCTCTGTCTCAGACCAGAGAATGTTTTTACTCATGGTCAGAGAGTCCTTCAGGAGCCTTTTGGCAAACTCCAAACTAAGGAGCCCTTCCGTCTGGCCACTCTACCACACAGGCCTGATTTGTGGATTGGTGCAGAGATGCTTGTCCTTCTGGAGGGTTCTCCTCTCTCCACAGAGGAACGCTGGAGCTCTGACAAAGTGACCATGGGGTTCTTAGTCACCTCCCTGACTAAGGCCCTTCTCCCCCGATCGCTCAGTTCAGGGGCCGGCCAGCTCTAGGAAGAGTCCTGGTTCTTCTTCCATTTACGGATGATGGAGGCCCCTGTGCTCATTGGGACCTTATATATACAGGTGTGTGCCTTTCTGTGGACCTTATATATACAGGTGTGTGCCTTTCTGTGGGACCTTATATATACAGGTGTGTGCCTTTCTGTGGGACCTTATATATACAGGTGTGTGCCTTTCTGTGGGACCTTGTATATACAGGTGTGTGCTGTGGGATCTTGTATATACAGGTGTGTGCTGTGGACCTTGTGTATATACAGGTGTGTGCTGTGGGACCTTGTATATACAGGTGTGTGCTGTGGGACCTTGTATATACAGGTGTGTGCTGTGGACCTTGTATATATACAGGGTGTGTGTGCTGTGGACCTTGTGTATATACAGGTGTGTGCTGTGGACCTTGTGTATATACAGGTGTGTGCTGTGGACCTTGTATATACAGGTGTGTGCTGTGGACCTTGTATATACAGGTGTGTGCTGTGGGACCTTGTATATACAGGTGTGTGCTGTGGGACCTTGTATATACAGGTGTGTGCTGTGGACCTTGTGTATACAGGTGTGTGCTGTGGGACCTTGTGTATATACAGGTGTGTGCTGTGGACCTTGTGTATATACAGGTGTGTGCTGTGGGACCTTGTATATACAGGTGTGTACTGTGGGACCTTGTATATACAGGTGTATGCTGTGGACCTTGTATATACAGGTGTGTGCTGTGGACCTTGTGTATATACAGGTGTGTGCTGTGGGACCTTGTATACACAGGTGTGTGCTGTGGGACCTTGTATATACAGGTGTGTGCTGTGGGACCTTGTGTATATACAGGTGTGTGCTGTGGGACCTTGTATATACAGGTGTGTGCTGTGGGACCTTGTATATACAGGTGTGTGCTGTGGGACCTTATATATACAGGTGTGGTGTGGGACCTTATATATACAGGTGTGTGCTGTGGACCTTGTGTATATACAGGTGTGTGCTGTGGGATCTTGTATATACAGGTGTGTGCTGTGGGACCTTGTGTATACACAGGTGTGTGCTGTGGGATCTTGTATATACAGGTGTGTGCTGTGGGACCTTATATATACAGGTGTGTGCTGTGGGACCTTATATATACAGGTGTGTGCTGTGGGACCTTATATATACAGGTGTGTGCTGTGGGACCTTGTGTATATACAGGTGTGTGCTGTGGACCTTGTGTATATACAGGTGTGTGCTGTGGGACCTTGTGTATATACAGGTGTGTGCTGTGGGATCTTGTATATACAGGTGTGTACTGTGGGACCTTGTATACACAGGTGTGTGCTGTGGGACCTTGTATATACAGGTGTGTGCTGTGGACCTTGTGTATATACAGGTGTGTGCTGTGGGACCTTGTGTATATACAGGTGTGTGCTGTGGGACCTTGTATATACAGGTGTGTGCTGTGGACCTTGTATATACAGGTGTGTGCTGTGGGACCTTGTATATACAGGTGTGTGCTGTGGGACCTTGTATATACAGGTGTGTGCTGTGGACCTTGTGTATACAGGTGTGTGCTGTGGGACCTTGTGTATATACAGGTGTGTGCTGTGGACCTTGTGTATATACAGGTGTGTGCTGTGGGACCTTGTATATACAGGTGTGTACTGTGGGACCTTGTATATACAGGTGTATGCTGTGGACCTTGTATATACAGGTGTGTGCTGTGGACCTTGTGTATATACAGGTGTGTGCTGTGGGACCTTGTATACACAGGTGTGTGCTGTGGGACCTTGTATATACAGGTGTGTGCTGTGGGACCTTGTGTATATACAGGTGTGTGCTGTGGGACCTTGTATATACAGGTGTGTGCTGTGGGACCTTGTATATACAGGTGTGTGCTGTGGGACCTTATATATACAGGTGTGTGCTGTGGACCTTGTGTATATACAGGTGTGTGCTGTGGGATCTTGTATATACAGGTGTGTGCTGTGGGACCTTGTGTATACACAGGTGTGTGCTGTGGGATCTTGTATATACAGGTGTGTGCTGTGGGACCTTATATATACAGGTGTGTGCTGTGGGACCTTATATATACAGGTGTGTGCTGTGGGACCTTATATATACAGGTGTGTGCTGTGGGACCTTGTGTATATACAGGTGTGTGCTGTGGACCTTGTGTATATACAGGTGTGTGCTGTGGGACCTTGTGTATATACAGGTGTGTGCTGTGGGACCTTGTGTATATACAGGTGTGTGCTGTGGGATCTTGTATATACAGGTGTGTACTGTGGGACCTTGTATACACAGGTGTGTGCTGTGGGACCTTGTATATACAGGTGTGTGCTGTGGGACCTTGTATATACAGGTGTGTGCTGTGGACCTTGTGTATATACAGGTGTGTGCTGTGGGACCTTGTGTATATACAGGTGTGTGCTGTGGGACCTTGTATATACAGGTGTGTGCTGTGGGACCTTGTATATACAGGTGTGTGCTGTGGGACCTTGTATATACAGGTGTGTGCTGTGGACCTTGTGTATATACAGGTGTGTGCTGTGGGACCTTGTATATACAGGTGTGTACTGTGGGACCTTGTATATACAGGTGTATGCTGTGGACCTTGTGTATATACAGGTGTGTGCTGTGGGACCTTGTATATACAGGTGTGTGCTGTGGACCTTGTATACACAGGTGTATATACAGGTGTGTGCTGTGGACCTTGTATATACAGGTGTGTGCTGTGGACCTTGTATATACAGGTGTATATACAGGTGTATATCTCAGGATGCTCAGTCTGAGCTTCAGGGCAAAGGCTGTGAATACTTTTGTACATGTGGTATCTGGGCTTGTTCACACTAAAGGGCACAAAAGTGAGACAAAAGGCCAAAAATTAGATTTTAATAATCAGAAGATATTTAATGTTTTTCATGTTTCCAAACACCTCCTCTGTCCATTAGAAGCTTCTAGAACAAAACTGTTTTATACATTAGACAAGTTTCCTGCAGCAGCCCTGTTTATTTATGTAACAGACGTGATGACGGAATGAGCTGTGGAAGGTTGATGGTGTTTTCAGATCCACATTTGATTCAGAGATTCTATTTTTTTTATTATTTTTTTCGAACTTTTATTGAAACAAATAAATCCTTGAAATGGTCAATGGCATGTTTGACATCTTGTTTACAAAAAAATTTAAAAAAATTCCACATTTTGTACAATCCAAAACAGGAGGGAGAAAGAAAAAACAATGAATGGATAAACCAATTAGTCAATTATTAAACTATCTCGTTAGATATGTGTTTATACATGCCCAAATGTTCAAATAAGTGTCTTTTTCAGTCTTAATATTGCAGTGATTTCTTCCATAGGTTCACAGACTTCAGTCTCTGAGTCCATTGGTCCAAAGTGGCAGTTAGCTGTAATTACTTTGTGTGCAACCAGAGCCAGAACTTTTAATAAATACACTTTTCCCTTTTCTTTGACTTCAGGTGTATTGCCTCTGAGTATTATATTGAAGATGTGGAATGATACTTTTATATTTAAGATCTTACCTCTCTTATCTTGGTTTAAATGTAACTTTGTCACAGCAAATGTCCTTCGTTCTTGTTGTTATTTATAGACCTCCTTCTTCAAATGCAGATTTTTATGAAAACCTGGACATTTTATTAAAACAACTCAACCCTGAAAAAGAACTTATAATATTGGGTGATCTAAATGTTAATTGGGAAGTCAAGCAAATCAGGAAAAACTTGAAAAAGGTAATGGATAAAATGGATATGAATCAGGTGATTAAAGGCCCTACGAGAATTACAAACACTACGATTACTCAAATGGACTTAGCTTTTACAAACAGGCCAGAAAGGATTTTGAAATCATACAATATGCTTACTGGATTGTCTGATCACAATCTCATAATGGTAACCAGAAAACTAAATAAAAAACGTTTTAAATCTTTGCCAGCCAGAGAATCCTTTAGGATACCAAAGCAGGAACAACAAACCTTCATAGATTCAATCCATGGTGTAAATTGGGATGAATTACTCTATGGCATAAACTTGGACAAGGACTGTTCTCAATTCTCTAACAAAATACAGCAAATTATTACACAATTTACACGGAAAATTAAACTACGAGCTGAAAAAAATGGTCTTCCCTGGTTAAATGAATCTATTTTGAAATTGATGAAAGAACGAGATCATTCCTTGAAGTTGGCTGTAAAATCAGGCTATAACAGGAATCAATTTATCTCTTTAAGAAACAGAGCAGTGAAAGAAATAAGAAAATCTAAAGCTGACTTTTTCATCACTGCTTTGAAAAGTGCACGTGGAAATTCTAAAATAACCTGGCATTATATAAAAAAAATTGACAGGTGACTCCCACAAAAGTAAGACCAAACAAATGCAAATTGAATTAAATGGAGACATTTCAACAGAACCAAAAGTAATAGCTGATGCCTTTAACAAATACTTTATTGAATCTGTAGCAGAAATCTCTAAGAACTTTACAGTAAAACAAAAAAAAAAGAATACTCATTGTCTGCTACACAGTCTTTTTTCATAACAAACATCACTGAGACCAAAGTCATTAACATAATTAAAACCCTCAAACCATCTAAGGCCAGGGATGTCTTTGGAATGGATACAAACATGCTTAAAGAGCGACTAAACACCAAATCCACTTTTTTTAACTCATAAACTGCATAAGTATGTTTATTGTAGTGCTGTCTACATATCCTGGTCATTTTTTTTGACATTTTAGTTCAAATTAGATAAAATATCACTTTTGAGCCAAAAAACGCTGTGTGGCGCCCTCTCAACCTTTTTGGTGGTACTACATTTGAATTTGGTCCTGGCCTCTCCATTGACTCTGAAGTTCTCTATGACATCAGTTGTTTTGTGTGACGTCAGTCTGTCAGAGCCAGTGATATAAACCCATTCAACTCTCACACACGCCCCAGCTGCAGTTTGGAGTATTCTGGCGCCATCTAGTGGATTAAAATTAAATTACATGAGTCATTCTGAGATTATTGAGTGTGATTAGGTTCAGGTGTGTAGCTTTACAATTATCTTAGTGTGTAAACAAGGGTGGAATGAGACTTTCTGGTCTGTAAACTATTGCTTTAAGCAGCAATGACAACTGTCTGTTTTTTTGTGTGACAAGTGAGCTGTCAATCACAGCCCAGACCACGCCCAACTCTAAGCCCCCCTTTTTGTCCTTTGGTCCTCCAGGCAACGCCCTTTTTAGAGAAAATTTTCAAATCTTCATGTGGGCGGAGTAAGGCTGGGCACAGGTGTTTAGTCGCTCTTTAAAGATTCAGGATCCGCTCTGGCTACTCCCATTGCTTCCATCATTAATCTCTCAATTTCCAGTGGTCACTTTCTGCTATTGTTACACCAGTTTATAAATCTGGTGTTCCAACCTCTCTGAATAACTACCGACCCATAAGCATTCTTCCGACCATTTCCAAAGTTGCAGAAAAATGGGTGGCTGAGCAGGTTGTCCACTATTTAAACAATAGCTCCCCCTCTTTTCACGCCATGCAGTTTGGTTTCAGATCCAAACGCTCCACTGAAACGGCTACATGCCTTTTTATTGAGAAAATAAAATCTTCTCTTGACAAGGGTGGAGTAGTAGGGACGGTATTCTTGGATCTCAGGAAAGCTTTCGACACAGTTAACCACTCTGTTCTACTTACTAAGCTCTCACAGTTTAATTTCTCTCGTGACCTGCATGATTGTACACAATCTGTATTAATTAACAACAGCAAGTCTGAGTCTCTTAGGCTAACCACCGGGGTTCCTCAGGGCTCAATACTAGGCCCCCTCTTATTTAGCCTTTATATTAATGATCTACCAACTGTCTGCTCTGAAGTTGAATGTTTGATGTATGCAGATGACACTGTTTTATTTGTTCACGGTCGCTCAAAGGACATTGTTGCTGCTAAACTCACTAAAGCAATGAATCTTGTCACATCCTGGCTGCAGGAGAACTGCCTGCAGCTAAATATTTCAAAAACTGTAGGTATGTTTTTCAGTAAAGCCAACAGAGCCTCATTTAATCCTGACATACTAGTTGCTGGAAAAAAAATTACAAATTGTAAATCAATACAAATATCTTGGGTTAGTAATCGACTCACACCTCTCCTTTAAAGCCCATATTGACAAATTATGCAAAAATATAAAATGTAATCTTGCAAATTTCCGCTCAATCCGTAATGAAATGTCAATCGAAGCTGCAATAATTTTTCTACATTCCATGATTCTCAGCCACTTTAACTACTGCCTAATAAGTTGGTCTCAGGCAAGTCAGAGCGCCAAAAGCCCTTTGGAAACATTATACAAACAAGCCATTAAAGTCATGGACTAAAAACCAAGACACTATCATCACTGTACAATTCTTAAAAAGTACAGCCTTTTAAACTGGGACAGTCTCCATAGATTTGCAGATCTGAGTCTCATATACAAAGTAATACATAATTTAGCCCCAGCTCCACTGGCAGAGTTCATCAGCCAAAGAAACCGCTCTGAGCGTGTCACTCGAGGCTCTGTAAGAGGCGACTGTGTAATCCCTCTGCGCAGGAGTGCTTTCAGTCGCTCGGCCTGGTCAGTGAGGGGCGCCGTTGAGTGGAACTCAATGCCTGAGGAGGTTAGACAGCTCACCACTTACAAGGCCTTTACGAAAAAATTGAAAAATTGGTACATTAACATGTACGTCTGCCAATATTAAAAGCTGAGCATGTTATGCTGTATTGTATATCTAATGTATCCTTTTAAACAAGTGTTTTTGTGTGTTTTTATATTGTAATCAGGTACTGTGTGCCTTTAGTTATTATACAGTGTCATTTATATTTTATATTGTTGTTATTGATGTGTCAAAGAATTGTAATGTTTTATCATGCTTGTATTTTAATGCCTTTTTACATCTTGGCCAGGGGATTACAGATGAAAAATAGCCTTCTGGCTAATTCTGGCTTTTTTAACCATGTTTGTTCATGTGTTACATGAAATTGCACTGTCCCCTTTCAAACAAACCAATCTAATCTAATCTAATCTTTACATATCTCCTCCTTCACCCTTTCCCAGTACATTAGCACCATGGGGCATTCCCAGAAACTGTGTGAGAAGTCACCTTGTTCCCCACAATGTCGCCAGCAGAGGGCGCTTGTGTTACTGTTAAAACTAGCAATTACAATTGGGGTTCAGAAAAATCTCATTCTTAAAGGAATAGCTCACAGTTTTTACATACTGACATATGTTCTTACCTTAGACTAGTTAATATGTACCTGTCTGGTCTTAGTCCGTGCGCTCTGTATATTATACTATACTATATTGTGAGGCGTAGTAATCTGAGTAGCGCTACGTCCGCGCACTAACTTCTCTCCGGAGACTTCTCTCTCGCTCACTTCCGTCAATAGAAGCAGCGTGACTTGTAGTACGGAGAGAAGTTAGTGCGCGGACGTAGCGCTACTCAGATTACTACGCCTCACAATATAGTACCCGTTTTATCCGCTGAGAAAATCGACAGTTACATTTCTGTGTTACTATACTTTGCAGTGTAACACGTCACGTAACTATATACATTTAATAGGGAACACTTGGAAGAGTTTGTTAGCTTCTAGCGGGAGCTACCTTTTGGGTACTATACAGTTTACAGAGGAGGCTGCGTTTGTGCTCCAGTTTTTGCTCCGTTTGCAGGACAGAGCGCACGGACTAAGATCACACAGGTACATATTAACTAGTCTAAGGTAAGGTAAGAACATATGTCAGTATGCAAAAACGGTGAACTATTCCTTTAACTTCCAACTAAACTCTTTCCAGTTTGGACTGTTGAGACATTTATGCCACTCGACCCATGACTGATCCCAATCTGAATCAGGGATTACTGTGTTGGCTCTAATTCCCATTTATTCATGACATCGAATGTATTTTCATCTTGTTCTTTGTGGATAATTTTGTATAATGAAGAAATTATCTTTTTCAAACCATTACTTTCCATTACTTCTATCCAATATTGTTCGAAGTCTTCTGGCTGCTCTTTAACTTTTTCAAATTCCTTGTGCTTCTCTAAATAGTGTCGTATCTGAAAAAAACGGAAGAGATCACTTTATGCTAGTTGAAAATCTACTTGAATCTGAGTGAATGATTTCAAGTTTGATCCAATAAGTGGTTATTGTTACTAAACCCTTGTCCGCCCACCTATTGAAGCCACTATCCAGTCTTGCAGGAAGAAAGTCAGCTATGGTTATTTATCACGCTCTTGATAAAGAAAGAGGTAACTTAAATTGTTTCCTGATCTTACCCCAAATGTTCAATGTGAATTTAACATATTCATTCTGTATTTTCAGTTTATTTCATAAATAATAGTGTTGATATTGGTCTGTCCGACACTGAGCCCTGCTCGAACTGGAACCACCTTGTGTCCGTATCCATCCTGATCCATGTGACCAAGGCTTTAAGTTGGACTGCCCAGTAGTAGCTTTTTAGATGCAGAAGGGCCAAACCGCCGTTTCCCTTGGGGGAGATCAACAGTTTAAGTCTCACCCTTGGTCGTTTATTTAGCCAGATAAATTTGGATATAAGCTTGTCTATAAGTTTGAAGGCTGTGTTAGGGTTAGCACTGTGACTGGAAGAGAGTGGAAAAGACAAAGAAAGATAGAGTCAGAAGTTTACTATAAATTGATTTGTACAGTTCTGAGGAGTCATGAGTTAAGATTACTCCTGAATCCCTCTTTTGACCATCTAAGTTCAGCTTCAGCAGTTGGCTTGTCCAGTGTCCTGTAATCATCATTGCTTTGGATTTGGATTTGTTTACCTTGTATCCTAAATGTCACCAAATTCACCTCGACAGTGCATTAGGAGGAATAGATAGTGAGTTTTAATGTATAAGAGTGTATCGTCTGCAAATAAGGAAGTTTGTGTTCTAGTCCGCTTTGATCTTGTATTCCTTCTATCTGTATATTTGTTCTAATCCATTCAGCTAAGGGTTCAATGCTAGGAGCAAAAAGAATTGGGGCCACAGGGCTGCCCTGTCGCACCCCCCTCCCTATGTGGAAAAAGTCTGAGCAATATCCATTTACACGGATTCTTCAAACTGGATCTTCATTTAAAGTATTAATCCAACTGATAAAAGTAGGACCAAATCCAAACTTGTCTAGTGTGTAATTCAGATATATCCAGTCCATTCTATCGAACGCCTTCTCTGCATCTAACGCAAGAAGCATTGAAGGCTGGATGGATTTCTTAGCAATAAACCCAGTTTGGTCTGGATTAATTAATTTCCCAGTATATGTTTGCATCCTCTTGGCTAATATAGAGCAGAGATCTTAGCATCATTCCCAAGCAGGCTAATGGGTCGATAAGATGCACATTCTTTATGTATTACTGTTATTACGGCCTCAGAGCAGCTCTGGTGGATCATAGTTGAATACTGCGCACAGCTTAGGAGCAAGTTCTTTACTAAATGCTTTTATAGCTCTCCACTAAGGCCGTCAGGACCGGGACTTTCATTATTTTTTTAATGATTTAATGATCTCTACTATTTCCTTTTCTGTGATCGGTGTTAGTTTTGTTAAATCTAATCTTTTAAAAATATTATCCATCTTTTCATTATTTTGTGGGGTGTCAGGTGTGTAAAGCTTTTCATAAAAATCTGGAAATGCACCTGCAATTTGCTCTGGGTGTGAAATTTGTTTTCTTGTTGTCGGGTGCTTGATTACTGGCACTGCACGACTAGCCTGTATTTTTCTAAGTTGGAAAGCTAGTAGACTGTTTGCACGATTACACATTTCGTAGTATTTTTGGCCTGTAAAGCGCATCGATCCTTCTGCTTTATATGTAAGCAATTTATCAAGAGCATTCCTTTGATCCTGAAGTTGCAGTAATACATTATTGTTCCTAGTAGTTTTATGCAGTTGCTCTAATCTTCTAATTTAATTTTCCAAATCTACTTGTTTTGCTAACCTTTGCTTCTTAACACTGCTTTGGCTCCATCCCACAACACAGAGGGGGACACTGCTCCTTTGTCATTTAACTGAAAATACTCCTCAATTGTGTCTTTTAATTGTTTGTAAATTGCTGGATCACTCAGCATCGAGACATTCAGTCTCCAGTATCTAAAATGCAGATTCAGCAACATCTTAACCGGTCCGTGATCTGATAAAGTTATAGGTTCTATTATGATGTCAGAGACTCTATGAAGCTCTTTTTCAGACACACATATCATTTCTATCCTTGAATAGGTCCCATGCACATCTGAGAAGAAGGTGTAGTCTTTTACATTTGGTTTTATAGTTCTCCAAGTTTAAACCAAACCTAGTTCCTGCAATATTTTACTGCTTTGCTTTTCCTACTTGGAGTGGTGCTATCAGGAGGTAATTTATCTGGTTTTGGATCCAGCACACAATTGAAGTCTCCAAGAATAATGATGCCCTTGGATTCTTTTGCAAGAATCGTCTTCCTTTGGTGCTTATATGGTCATGATTGTCATTTCTATTCCTTATAAAGTGCCAACTGTATCTGCCTTTCACTTCTTTCACTTTTTTCTGTACATCAAAAATAGTGTTTCGATGAAATAAAATTGCCAAACCTCTCTTCATACTTCTTGGACAATTTGCAAAAAACACTTGGTCTATCCATTCTCTCTTTCATTTTTTGTGCTCCAATTCACTGAGATGAGTCTCTTGTCATAATGCTACTGAGCATTTTTACAACTTCAATTGACTCAATATCTTTCTTCTTTTTATGGGGTGTCCCAACCCTTTAACATTGTAACTAATTATATTGATTTCTGCCATAATGATTATCAAATATCTGTAGGTCCCTTCTCTTCAGATATTTAAGATGTCTGTACACAAACGACAGTACTGAATGTTGTAAACAACCTGTATATGAACATGAACTTGTCAAGGAAAATGAACAAGTGAACAAAGAGAAAAACAACGAAATAACCTAACAAACAAAATAAACAATAGTTACTTCCATCTGTCCGACCAGCAATGTTGGACCCCTTCAGGGATTTCCGTGTTAGTACGTGAAATCCAAAGAGTGACCCAGTCCTAGCAGGCCCCTGTTGGTCACCAGGCAGAGCAGTGTGGCTTCTTCTCTGGGAAGCAAGCACTCAGTGCACACGTGATCATAACCCAGAGTGGAGATGGATGCATCCACTGGTGAGACCTAAACCCTAACCCAGAGCAGAGATGGATGCATCCACTGGTGAGGTCTAAACCCTAACCCAGAGCAGAGATGGATGCATCCACTGGTGAGACCTAAACCCTAACCCAGAGCAGAGATGGATGCATCCACTGGTGAGACCTAAACCCTAACCCAGAGTGGAGATGATGCATCCACTGGTGAGGTCTAAACCCTAACCCAGAGCAGAGATGGATGCATCCACTGGTGAGGTCTAAACCCTAACCCAGAGCAGAGATGGATGCATCCACTGGTGAGGTCTAAACCCTAACCCAGAGCAGAGATGGATGCATCCACTGGTGAGACCTAAACCCTAACTCAGAGTGGAGATGATGCATCCACTGGTGAGGTCTAAACCCTAACCCAGAGTGGAGATGATGCATCCACTGGTGAGACCTAAACCCTAACCCAGAGCAGAGATGGATGCATCCACTGGTGAGACCTAAACCCTAACCCAGAGCAGAGATGGATGCATCCACTGGTGAGGTCTAAACCCTAACCCAGAGCAGAGATGGATGCATCCACTGGTGAGGTCTAAACCCTAACCCAGAGCAGAGATGGATGCATCCACTGGTGAGACCTAAACCCTAACTCAGAGTGGAGATGATGCATCCACTGGTGAGGTCTAAACCCTAACCCGAGTGGAGATGATGCATCCACTGGTGAGACCTAAACCCTAACCCAGAGCAGAGATGGATGCATCCACTGGTGAGACCTAAACCCTAACCCAGAGCAGAGATGGATGCATCCACTGGTGAGGTCTAAACCCTAACCCAGAGCAGAGATGGATGCATCCACTGGTGAGGTCTAAACCCTAACCCAGAGCAGAGATGGATGCATCCACTGGTGAGACCTAAACCCTAACTCAGAGTGGAGATGATGCATCCACTGGTGAGACCTAAACCCTAACCCAGAGCAGAGATGGATGCATCCACTGGTGAGACCTAAACCCTAACCCAGAGTGGAGATGATGCATCCACTGGTGAGGTCTAAACCCTAACCCAGAGCAGAGATGGATGCATCCACTGGTGAGACCTAAACCCTAACTCAGAGTGGAGATGATGCATCCACTGGTGAGGTCTAAACCCTAACCCAGAGTGGAGATGATGCATCCACTGGTGAGACCTAAACCCTAACCCAGAGCAGAGATGGATGCATCCACTGGTGAGGTCTAAACCCTAACCCAGAGCAGAGATGGATGCATCCACTGGTGAGGTCTAAACCCTAACCCAGAGCAGAGATGGATGCATCCACTGGTGAGGTCTAAACCCTAACCCAGAGTGGAGATGATGCATCCACTGGTGAGACCTAAACCCTAACCCAGAGTGGACATGGATGCATCCACTGGTGAGGTCTAAACCCTAACCCAGAGTGGAGATGATGCATCCACTGGTGAGGTCTAAACCCTAACCCAGAGTGGAGATGGATGCATCCACTGGTGAGGTCTAAACCCTAACCCAGAGTGGAGATGATGCATCCACTGGTGAGGTCTAAACCCTAACCCAGAGCAGAGATGGATGCATCCACTGGTGAGACCTAAACCCTAACCCAGAGTGGAGATGATGCATCCACTGGTGAGACCTAAACCCTAACCCAGAGTGGACATGGATGCATCCACTGGTGAGGTCTAAACCCTAACCCAGAGTGGAGATGGATGCATCCACTGGTGAGGTCTAAACCCTAACCCAGAGTGGAGATGATGCATCCACTGGTGAGACCTAAACCCTAACCCAGAGTGGAGATGATGCATCCACTGGTGAGGTCTAAACCCTAACCCAGAGTGGAGATGATGCATCCACTGGTGAGATCTAAACCCTAACCCAGAGTGGAGATGATGCATCCACTGGTGAGATCTAAACCCTAACAACGTGGGTTTCATAGTCAAAAGCAAAAGGTAAATTTGGCTCCCATGAAAATACAATTAGTTAACACTTATCAAGCAGCGACAATGGCTTTGATACACGATTATTCCCCTACGGATCACAGAGAGGAACATACCTTGAACACACGATAAACATCAGTCATTCATATGAGATAGATGAAGGTTCAGATATAAGCCTGGAGGTCATTATCAGAGAGAGATCCATTACCTCCTCTTTTCCCATTTTCACTTCTGCTCCACAGTTCTTTGGTCAGCTCCCTGTCCATCTTCTCCCTTTCATTCACCTGAACAGGGACACCCAGGTCTTGAAGTGTAGGTAAAGCCTCTACAAGCGTTGGGAAGGTCTTCGGTCCGCTTGCTGACATCTGGCCGCACCCCTTTTTCCTTCAGTTGCTTAATCACGCCGCGTAACTCTTCTTTTGGAGTTCAGGAGAGTAGTCTTGGTCGAAGTATATGGTATTACCTTGAAACATAACTTGTTTAAGAGCCCAGCTTCTTTCACCGCGTAGTCCCTGAAGCAGATAATAATGGAGCGTGGTGGAGCTTGGCCCCGAGAGCACGATGAGCTCTTTTGATCTGAACGTCGTCTTCAGGAAAATGCAGGACATTTTTAATTAGCCCTTTCACGAAACCGATCATATCTTCCTTTTCACTCTCCTCTTTAACTTGGTAGATACGCATATTGTTTCTGCGAAGGCGGTTTTGTAACTCTTTGCAGTGACTTGTTAACTCTTCGCAGCAGGTAGCGGAGCAGCCTCTCGCTGCGTTGGCTAGCATCCTCCGTAGCATTTATCCGGCCCTCAGCTTCCTCAGCCCGAGACTCGCTCGTCAGCCTCGCTTTCACCTCTTGCATTGAGCCCTCAAGTCGGTCCAGTGAGGCCTTTGTCTCACTGAAAGAGGTTTGGTAAATCTTTGAGTTTGCGGAGAATCTCCGCCATGTTCAAGTCTTTAGCTGTTGGGCAAGTGCTGATGCTAATGTTAGCTTCACTGATCTCTTGATCCTTTCCTTGGTTAGTTGCTGTTTTGAAATCTTCCTCGTTGAAGTCATCTTTCCTCTTCACTTAGAAAGTAGGGGATATTTATTTTGAAGAGAAAGTGCCAAATGTCGAGAATTTTATGGGAGCCGAAATCTCCTGCGTCCTTTTCAGAACATGGCGCCACCGGAAGTCCCAGAGATTCTATTTTTTTACACAAAGTAGATGCAAAGTGATACTTTCATATTGTCAACCAATTAAATGTGAAAACAGACCAGATTTTTATTTTCTCAAGTTTAATTTTTAGAGAAAAGAGGACCGTCCTCATCACGTCCGTTATACATTTTTCAGGGGTCATTTAATTCATTAATTAATTTTTATTTTTTCACGATTCCTTTTTATATGAAGTGATTTCCTTCTGTTGTGTTAACCGTGTAAATCTGTGGGATTTCATCTTCTGCTTTTTCAAACTGAGGACATTTTATTTTCTATGTAACTGGCGTCGCAGTAGAATGGTCCAATCAGAGGCTCATTTGGTCGTTTAAAATGTTGCTAAACATTTTTATGTCAATCTTTTCTTTTGATTTTTTCCACACTATCTCTTCAATGTGTCTGTGTTTGAAATCTTTTTTCCAATCTATGAAAGTAATTCTAGTTTTTAAGTTATAACCTTTTAAAGTCAAGATACTTCAATTGTCACTTTACTGTGAACACACTCATAATAATTCGTTTTTTTATTTGAAAAAATCTGTTTTCACTTTGTCATTACGGCTGTAACAAAACAGTGTGTGCGCCGTGAATACTTTCCAGATGTACTGTATATATATATATACAAGTACACGTGTGCAGTAGTATACAAGTACGCGTGTGCAGTAGTATACGAGTACGCGTGTGCAGTAGTATACGAGTACGCGTGTGCAGTGGTATACGAGTACGCGTGTGCAGTGGTATACGAGTACGCGTGTGCAGTGGTATACGAGTACGCGCGTGCAGTGGTATACGAGTACGCGCGTGCAGTGGTATACGAGTACGCGCGTGCAGTGGTATACGAGTACGCGCGTGCAGTGGTATACGAGTACGCGCGTGCAGTGGTATACGAGTACGCGCGTGCAGTGGTATACGAGTACGCGCGTGCAGTGGTATACGAGTACGCGCGTGCAGTGGTATACGAGTACGCGTGTGCAGTGGTATACGAGTACGCGTGTGCAGTGGTATACGAGTACGCGTGTGCAGTGGTATACGAGTACGCGTGTGCAGTGGTATACGAGTACGCGTGTGCAGTAGTATACGAGTACGCGTGTGCAGTAGTATACTAGTACGCGTGTGCAGTAGTATACGAGTACGCGTGTGCAGTAGTATACGAGTACGCGTGTGCAGTAGTATACGAGTACGCGTGTGCAGTAGTATACAAGTACACGTGTGCAGTAAATGAGTTCCTTTGATCTGAGTGATGTCATGAACAAATGTTTAAAATGATTGTTTTAATATTTACTTTTCTTTAAACACATTTTTTACAAATAACACGGAAAAAACAGATCAATAATGAAACAAAAATGTACAAAAGTAAACGTTGCAGACAGACTATAAAGACTAAATACATCAGACTGTTACAGAAGCAACTGTCTCATCCCACTGAGGAGGAATGGGCCAGAATTCTAGACGAGAAGCTTCTGGAATGATACTTATGTCAAACACATTGTAGACGATGAACTGGCGAAAGCTGAAGCATCAGTAAACATCAGACTGTTTACAGACGGACAATGCTAACGCTAGCTCTATGGAAGCTCCCTCGTCATCATCATCATCATCATCAGTTACATACAGTGCTTTTCAGGACGCTCAGTCTCTTCACATCATACACTGGTGATAAACTACTGTAGCCACAGCTGCCCTGGGGCAGCGCCTCCCACCCCCTCCGACCACTCACACGCCAGACTCATTAGCAACACGTCTGTTTATGCCCATATATGGAAACCAGCTGAGGTTTGAAATCTTCCACATTAAGGCTAACACTGACGTCACACACGGTGACATCACAGTGTGACATCACAGTGTGACATCACAATGTGACGTCACACACTGTGATGTCACACTCTTATAGTCTATGCATAAAACAGTCCATTTATACATGATCAACTAGTGTCCATTGAGTGTGCGCAAAACATGCACATTATAATCATGCACACACACGTTCTCACACACACACACGTCCTCTCTCTCACACACACGTCCTCTCTCTCACACACACGTCCTCTCTCGCACACACCTCTCTCTCACACACACACACGTCTCTCTCGCACACACGTCCTCTCGCACACACACGTCCTCTCTCGCACACACACGTCCTCTCTCGCACACACGTCCTCTCTCGCACACACACGTCCTCTCTCGCACACACACGTCCTCTCTCGCACACACACGTCCTCTCTCTCTCGCACACACGTCCTCTCTCGCACACACGTCCTCTCTCGCCACAGCTCTCGCACACACGTCCTCTCTCGCACACACGTCCTCTCTCGCACACACACGCCTCTCTCACACACACGTCCTCTCTCGCACACACACGTCCTCTCTCGCACACACACGTCCTCTCTCCCACACACACATCTCTCTCTCACACACATCCTCTCTCTCTCACACACATCCTCTCTCTCTCACACACATCCTCTCTCTCTCACACACGTCCTCTCTCACACACACACGTCCTCTCTCGCACACACACGTCCTCTCTCGCACACACACGTCCTCTCTCGCACACACGTCCTCTCTCGCACACACGTCCTCTCTCGCCACACACGTCCTCTCTCACACATCCTCTCTCTCTCACACACATCCTCTCTCTCTCACACACGTCCTCTCTCACACACACGCCCTCTCTCTCTCACACACACGCCCTCTCTCGCACACACCTTCCCACGTCCTCTCTCGCACACACGTCCTCTCTCGCACACACACGTCCTCTCTCGCACACACACGTCCTCTCTCGCACACACGTCCTCTCTCGCACACACGTCCTCTCTCGCACACACGTCCTCTCTCACACATCCTCTCTCTCTCTCACACACATCCTCTCTCTCTCACACACATCCTCTCTCTCTCACACACGTCCTCTCTCACACACACACGTCCTCTCTCGCACACACACGTCCTCTCTCGCACACACACGTCCTCTCTCGCACACACGTCCTCTCTCGCACACACGTCCTCTCTCACACATCCTCTCTCTCTCACACACATCCTCTCTCTCTCACACACGTCCTCTCTCTCTCACACACGCCCTCTCTCTCTCACACACACGCCCTCTCTCACACACACGCCCTCTCTCACACACACGTCCTCTCTCTCTCTCTCACACACGTCCTCTCTCACACATCCTCTCTCTCACACACGTCCTCTCTCACACACACGTCCTCTCTCACACGTCCTCTCTCTCACACACGTCCTCTCTCTCACACACATCCTCTCTCTCTCACACACACGTCCGCTCTCTCTCACACACACGCCCTCTCTCACACACACGTCCTCTCACACACGTCCTCCTCTCCACACACACACACGTCCTCTCTCTCTCACACACGTCCTCTCTCTCACACACGTCCTCTCTCTCACACACACGTCCTCTCTCACACATCCTCTCTCTCACACACATCCTCTCTCTCACACACATCCTCTCTCTCACACACGTCCTCTCTCACACACGTCCTCTCTCTCTCTCACACACCCCTCTCTCTCTCACACACACGCCCTCTCTCTCTCACACACGCCCTCTCTCTCTCTCACACACACGCCCTCTCTCTCTCTCACACACGCCCTCTCTCTCTCACACACACGCCCCTCTCTCTCTCACACACACACGTCTCTCTCTCTCACACACACACGTCCTCTCTCTCACACACACGCCTCTCTCTCTCTCACACACACGTCCTCTCTCTCTCACACACACGTCCTCTCTCTCTCACACACACGCCCTCTCTCTCTCACACACACGCCCTCTCTCTCTCACACACACGCCCTCTCTCTCTCACACACGTCCTCTCTCTCTCTCACACACACGCCCTCTCTCTCTCACACACACGTCCTCTCTCCACACACACGCCCTCTCTCTCTCACACACGTCCTCTCTCTCTCCACACACACGTCCTCTCTCTCACACACACGCCCTCTCTCTCTCACACACGTCCTCTCTCTCTCTCACACACACGCCCTCTCTCTCTCTCACACACGTCCTCTCTCTCACACACACGCCCTCTCTCTCTCACACACACGCCCTCTCTCTCTCACACACACGTCCTCTCTCTCACACACACGCCCTCTCTCTCTCACACACACGTCCTCTCTCTCACACACGTCCTCTCTCTCTCACACACACGCCCTCTCTCTCTCACACACGTCCTCTCTCACACACACGTCCTCTCTCACACACGTCCTCTCTCTCACACACGTCCTCTCTCTCTCACACGTCCTCTCTCTCACACACGTCCTCTCTCTCACACACATCCTCTCTCTCTCACACACGTCCTCTCTCTCTCACACACACGCCCTCTCTCTCTCACACACGCCCTCTCTCACACACACGCCCTCTCTCTCTCACACACGTCCTCTCTCACACCACACGTCCTCTCTCTCTCACACATCCTCTCTCTCTCACACATCCTCTCTCTCTCACACACGTCCTCTCTCACACACGTCCTCTCTCACACATCCTCTCTCTCTCACACACGTCCTCTCTCTCACACACGTCCTCTCTCTCTCACACATCCTCTCTCTCTCACACATCCTCTCTCTCTCACACACGTCCTCTCTCACACACGTCCTCTCTCACACATCCTCTCTCTCTCACACACGTCCTCTCTCTCACACACGCCCTCTCTCTCTCACACACGCGCCCTCTCTCACACATCCTCTCTCTCTCACACACGCGCCCTCTCTCTCACACACACGTCCTCTCTCTCACACACGTCCTCTCTCTCTCACACACGCGCCCTCTCTCTCACACACACGTCCTCTCTCTCTCACACACGTCCTCTCTCTCACACACACGTCCTCTCTCTCTCACACACGCCCTCTCTCACACACACGCCCTCTCTCTCACACACGTCCTCTCTTTCTCACACACGCGCCCTCTCTCTCACACACGTCCTCTCTCACACACACACGTGCCCTCTCTCTCACACACGTCCTCTCTCTCACACAGACGTCCTCTCTCTCACACACACGTCCTCTCTCTCACACACGCTCTCTCTCACACACACACGTGCCCTCTCACACACGCTTTCTCACACACGCCCTCTCTCTCACACACGTCCTCTCTCTCTCACACACACGCTCTCTCTCTCTCACACACGTCCTCTCTCTCACACACACACGTGCTCTCTCACACACACACGTGCCCTCTCTCTCTCACACATACGCAGAAAAGACATTCTCTCTCTCGTGCGCTCTCTCGTCCCGTTCCGTCACATGTTTATTTACAGTTTTACTCCAAAGAGGTGGTCCTTTGTCCTGGAGCCGCTCATGTCTCGTCTGCCACTTCCTGTGTGCGTTCTTGTGCGTTTGTGTTGCTGTTTGTTCGCGTACACCGTTTGGCCTCAGCCTGAGCAGCTGTAAGGTCTCCCGTGTGCGTTCTCGTGTGTCTGTTTAGATGCGACTTTGTGTAAAACGTCTTGGTGCAGATGGAGCAGCTGTAAGGTCTCTCCCCTGTGTGTATTCTCGTGTGCTCACGGAGATGCTTGTTGGTGTAAAACTTCTTGTCGCAGAAAGAGCAGCTGTAAGGCCTCTCTCCTGTGTGTATTTTGGAGTGCTGGCGTAGGTGCGAGTTGGAGGGGAAGGCCTTGCTGCAGACGGGACAGATGAAGGGTTTCTCCCCCGTGTGCGTCTGCATGTGTTTGCGCAGATGCGAGTTGGTGTAGAAGGTCTTGTCGCAGACTGAGCAGCCGTAGGGTTTCTCTCCTGTGTGAGTTCTGGTGTGGTTGCGTAGGTGTGAGCTGGTGAAGCAGGTCTTGTCACAGACTGAACAGCTGTAGGGCCTCTCTCCTGTGTGCACCTTGGTGTGCTCCAGGAGATGTCCGTTTGTGTAGAAAGTCTTGCTGCAGAAGGGACAGGTGAAAGGTCGGTCTCCTGAGTGAATCTTCCCGTGTTCCACCAGGTTCCGCTGATGGATAAACGTCTTGTTGCAGACGGTGCAGGTGTAGGGTCTCTCCCCTGTGTGTGTTCTCTCGTGTCTGCGTCGCTGTGTGTTTGTGTAGAAGCTCTTTTTGCAGATGGTGCAGGAGTAGGGTCTCTCCCCTGTGTGTGTCTTCTTATGCTCTATCAGATGTCCGTTCTTGTTAAATGTCTTGTTGCAGATGGAACAGCTGTAAGGTCTCTCTCCTGTGTGTATTTTCCCGTGTACGATCAGAGCGCTCTTGTGACCAAATGTTTTCTGACAGATTGGGCAGCAGTAAGGTCTCTCCCCTGTGTGGGTTCTCTCATGCACGCGCAGATGCGAGTTAGTGTAGAATGTTTGCTGGCAGACTGAGCAGCTGAAGGGTCTCTCCCCGGTGTGTACTTTACTGTGTACTTCCAGATGACTCTTGCGTCGATACGATTTGTTACAAACTGTGCAGCTGAAAGGTTTCTCTCCAGAGTGAGTTTTCATGTGTTCGTCGAGATAGCGCTTATGGGCGAAGGTCTTCCCACAGCTGAGACAGCTGAAAGGTTTCTCCTCCACGTCTGGGGACAGGCCTGAGCTTTGTCCAGCTGCGTTGATGGTTCTGAACTGGACCTTGGGCTCCTGGTCCTCGTCCTCTGAAAACCTTGCGACGGCGCTCCAGTCCTCTTCGGGCTCTGAGTCTCGGTCGGTCTCTCCCTGCGGCTCCTCTTCCTCAGCCTCATACGGCTCTTCCTCTTTCTTCACACAAACAGCGAAGTATTCTGGGAGCGACCTGAGAATCCAAACAGCAGCGTCAGCAAACCACACTTTGTTAAAGAAGTGTTAGAAAGACATCATTTGTTCCTGTTTTTTTCTCAGATAAGTTTCTGTATCACCCCTGGTCCCAGGCCTCAGCATCTACATCAAACCAGTAAGAATGCTCTACAACAGAACCATAAAGATACTGGACAGAAAGCCAATAAGAACGCACCATCGCCAGGTGTTGATCACTTTATTAAATTCTGTAATTTTAAATTATTGTATAAAAGTTTTCAGAGTCGAGCCCCTGCCGTCCTGAGTGTCATAGTTCCTCTGAGATCCGTCACACGGGGCTCCTCTAACGGGAGTGTGAGGCCCCTCAGGAGGACCACATTCGGACAGGCGGTCTTCTCGGTCCAGGGGGCAAAGCTCTGGAACTTTAAGCCCTCAGCTAAAACTGAACTCTGACTGGGCTGGTTTTAAACATTAACTCAAGCGATTTTTTAAAACAAACCAGGTGTGTGAGCATCAATGAGTTGGAGAACATCTGCTTTTGTATAATGTGAATTTTATAATGTATAATGTGTTTTAATTGTGTTAAAAGCCCTCCTAGGGACGGACATTGCAAACTAGCCTTGGCTATAAATGTTGTAGTGTTTCACATGTTGATTGTGTAACACTTGTCCCCATCAAATAAATCAAATCCTCTACATAAAGGATGTCGGGGTAACTATAACTATAAACCAGGACCATAGTCACCCTTATGCCTGGTTTTATATCAGCACAAACTCAGAAAAGAGTGACTCAAGAAAATAATTATTCAAGATCAAGATTATTCTAGGAGAGAAAGACCAGACAGAGAGAGCCCGGTGAGAGAGCAAGAAGACCAAAGAGAGACCAGAGAGAGAGCCCAGAGGGAGAGACCAGAGAGAGAGACCAGAGAGAGAGACCAGAGAGAGAGACCAGAGAGAGTGAGACCAGAGAGAGAGACCAGAGAGAGTGGCCAGAGAGAGAGACCAGAGAGAGTGAGACCAGGCAGAGAGACCAGAGAGAGAGAGACCAGAGTGAGAGACCAGAGAGAGTGAGAGACCAGAGAGAGAGAGACCAGAGACGAGAGAGAGACCAGAGAGAGAGAGTGAGAGACCAGAGAGAGTGAGAGACCAGAGAGAGTGAGAGACCAGAGAGAGAGAGACCAGAGAGAGTGACCAGAGGGAGAGACCAGAGTGAGAGACCAGAGTGAGAGACCAGAGAGAGTGACCAGAGGGAGAGACCAGAGTGAGAGACCAGAGTGAGAGACCAGAGAGAGAGACCAGAGAGAGTGAGACCAGGCAGAGAGACCAGCGAGACAGACCAGAGTGAGAGACCAGAGAGAGTGACCAGAGAGAGCCCGGTGAGAGAGCAAGAAGACCAAAGAGAGACCAGAGAGAGAGCCCAGAGTGAGAGACCAGAGAGAGAGACCAGAGTGAGAGACCAGAGAGAGTGAGAGACCAGAGAGAGAGACCAGAGAGAGAGACCAGAGTGAGAGACCAGAGAGAGAGGCCAGAGAGAGAGACCAGAGAGAGAGACCAGAGAGAGAGACCAGAGAGAGAGACCAGAGAGAGAGACCAGAGAGAGACCAGAGAGAGACCAGAGAGAGAGACCAGAGAGAGACCAGAGAGAGACCAGAGAGAGACCAGAGAGAGACCAGAGAGAGACCAGAGAGAGACCAGAGAGAGTGACCAGAGTGAGACCAGAGAGAGACCGGAGAGAGAGACCAGAGAGAGAGACCGGAGAGAGAGACCAGAGAGAGAGACCAGAGAGAGACCAGAGAGAGAGACCAGAGAGAGAGACCAGAGAGAGACCAGAGAGAGAGACCAGAGAGAGACCAGAGAGAGACCAGAGAGAGAGACCAGAGAGAGAGACCAGAGAGAGACCAGAGAGAGAGACCAGAGAGAGAGACCGGAGAGAGAGACCAGAGAGAGAGACCAGAGAGAGAGACCAGAGAGAGAGACCAGAGAGAGAGACCGGAGAGAGAGACCAGAGAGAGAGACCAGAGAGAGACCAGAGAGAGAGACCAGAGAGAGAGACCAGAGAGAGAGACCAGAGAGAGAGACCAGAGTGAGACCAGAGAGAGACCAGAGAGAGACCAGAGAGAGACCAGAGAGAGAGACCAGAGAGAGACCAGAGAGAGACCAGCGAGAGAGACCAGCGAGAGACCAGAGAGAGACCAGAGAGAGACCAGAGAGAGACCAGAGAGAGGACCAGCGAGAGACCAGAGAGAGACCAGAGAGAGACCGGAGAGAGAGACCAGAGAGAGAGACCAGAGAGAGACCAGAGAGAGAGACCAGAGAGAGAGACCAGAGAGAGAGACCAGAGAGAGAGACCAGAGAGAGACCAGAGAGAGACCAGAGAGAGACCAGAGAGAGAGACCAGAGAGAGAGACCAGAGAGAGACCAGAGAGAGACCAGAGAGAGAGACCAGAGAGAGACCAGAGAGAGACCAGAGAGAGACCAGAGAGAGAGACCAAAGAGAGAGAGACCGCGTGGTGTTCATAAATCTTAAAGCCTGAGGATAAAGCTATAGCCTCAGGTTTATAAAACAAATGATTCTTTGGCTCAGAGGAGTCGAAGGCAGAGGCAGAATTCAATAATAACAAACACATGAAGACATTGGTCCGTGTGGAGCGGGATGAACACTGCCCTGAGTCTGATCAAACTAATCCCAACATATTGTTAGAAACAGACACCACCAAAGGAAACGCAATCTACTCCAGTTATAGTTAGTACTCAGATATTCCCGTCTGTACTGACAACAACATATGAATGAAGCTAGCACAACATTAGCATCTCCGGCTCCTGCGGCTCTTACACGGGCTGCGGCTCTTCCTCCTGTTTGACGCCGTGCTCCTCCCGCTCCCAGCTCTGAGACGTCTCGGGCACTTCTTCTGGTTGCTCTTTACTCTGAAAACGTTCCATTTTTACCAGACAGTTTGAGCTTTAGCAGCGAGCTAGCGGCGAGTCAGCGGCGAGTTAGCAGCGAGCTAGCAAGCTAACCTCAAAGAGACGCCCTTCCGGTGGAGGCTCCGGAAACAGTCAGGGCCGTGTCTCAAACCTGTCGTCACTTGCGCTTCTTTATGTCCTCGGCTCTTCACGCGTCCTTCTGTAGAACGTGTGGCAGAGGTACATTCACCCCCCACGAAGAAGAAGCAGAAAACAGAGAGGAGTGAGGAGTTAGTGCTGAACTGTGGCGAGGACGAGGAAAGAGGAACACACAAGAGAGGACGGGAGAAGAGATTTTGGACGCGACCATTAACGCGGATTGGACAGAGCTCGTTCCTCAGCACCGGACTGAGGCCGCGGTCACGTGGTCTCGGAAACTCTGATGTCCACGTGACTTCCCAAAATCAGACACACACACACACACACACACACACACACACAGACACACACACACACATTCACAGTCACAGACACACACAGGTACACCAAATACAGGAGACCAGAAACCAGAGAGAGACCAGGGAGAGAGACCAGAGAGAGAGACCAGAGAGAGACCAGAGAGAGACCAGAGAGAGAGACCAGAGAGAGACCAGAGAGAGACCAGAGAGAGAGACCAGGGAGAGACCAGAGAGAGAGACCAGAGAGAGACCAGAGAGAGACCAGAGAGAGACCAGAGAGAGACCAGAGAGAGAGACCAGAGAGAGACCAGAGAGAGACCAGAGAGAGAGACCAGGGAGAGACCAGAGAGAGAGACCAGAGAGAGACCAGAGAGAGACCAGGGAGAGAGACCAGAGAGAGACCCAGAGAGAGACCCAGAGAGAGAGACCAGAGAGAGACCAGAGAGAGACCAGGGAGAGAGACCAGAGAGAGACCCAGAGAGAGACCAGAGAGAGAGACCAGAGAGAGAGACCAGAGAGAGACCAGAGAGAGACCAGAGAGAGACCAGGGAGAGACCAGAGAGAGACCAGAGAGAGAGACCAGAGAGAGACCAGGGAGAGACCAGAGAGAGACCAGAGAGAGACCAGAGAGAGACCAGAGAGAGAGACCAGAGAGAGACCAGAGAGAGACCAGGGAGAGAGACCAGAGAGAGACCAGAGAGAGACCCAGAGAGAGACCAGAGAGAGACCAGAGAGAGACCAGGGAGAGAGACCAGAGAGAGACCAGAGAGAGACCAGGGAGAGAGACCAGAGAGAGAGACCAGAGAGAGACCCAGAGAGAGACCAGGGAGAGAGACCAGAGAGAGACCAGAGAGAGACCAGGGAGAGACCAGAGAGAGACCAGAGAGAGAGACCAGGGAGAGACCAGAGAGAGACCAGAGAGAGACCAGAGAGAGAGACCAGAGAGAGACCAGGGAGAGAGACCAGAGAGAGACCAGAGAGACATGAGCGGTCAGATCGTGTTGATTTATTAAAAGCCACTGGTTTCTAAAGTAAAAGAGTTGAACAGAGAGAGAGTAGAATCCTGTGGCTCTGTCTCTGAGGACGACTCTCTCTCTTCCTCACGAGTCCATCAGACGTGTGTTGATGGTTCTGCAGGGACCACCCGGACCAGGACCAGGTTGGTGCAGTAGAGGACCAGGGGAGACAGAGAGAGAGCAGCCTCTGTGCTCTCTCTCTTCTAATACATCATATATTTAGTATTATTTCAAATGTAGTGTTTCCATCACACTTTAGTATCTGGTTCCATATCAGCAACCTACGCACAAGGAATGATCACGGACCAGAGGTTACACATGGTAAGACCAGACGTACATGTAGGAGATGATCATGGACCAGAGTTTACACATGGTAAGACCAGACTGGTGTTAGTCTGACTTGATGTTTTTAATGTCGTCTGTCTGTTCCATGAGCGCACTGATGGGACTCAAAACCCTGGACTCTGGACCTGAGGACTAGTCTCCAGCCTCAGACCTGGACTCTGGACTAGTCTCCAGCCTCAGACCTGGACTCTGGACCTGAGGACTAGTCTCCAGCCTCAGACCTGGACTCTGGACCTGAGGACTAGTCTCCAGCCTCAGACCTGGACTCTGGACCTGAGGACTAGTCTCCAGCCTCAGACCATGGACTCTGGACCTGAGGACTAGTCTCCAGCCTCAGACCTGGACTCTGGACTAGTCTCCAGCCTCAGACCTGGACTCTGGACCTGAGGACTAGTCTCCAGCCTCAGACCTGGACTCTGGACCTGAGGACTAGTCTCCAGCCTCAGACCTGGACTCTGGACCTGAGGACTAGTCTCCAGCCTCAGACCATGGACTCTGGACCTGAGGACTAGTCTCCAGCCTCAGACCTGGACTCTGGACCTGAGGACTAGTCTCCAGCCTCAGACCTGGACTCTGGACTTGAGGACTAGTCTCCAGCCTCAGACCTGGACTCTGGACCTGAGGACTAGTCTCCAGCCTCAGACCTGGACTCTGGACCTGAGGACTAGTCTCCAGCCTCAGACCATGGACTCTGGACCTGAGGACTAGTCTCCAGCCTCAGACCTGGACTCTGGACCTGAGGACTAGTCTCCAGCCTCAGACCTGGACTCTGGACCTGAGGACTAGTCTCCAGCCTCAGACCTGGACTCTGGACTTGAGGACTAGTCTCCAGCCTCAGACCTGGACTCTGGACCTGAGGACTAGTCTCCAGCCTCAGACCCTGGACTCTGGACTTGAGGACTAGTCTCCGGGCTCAGACCCTGGACCTGAGGACTAGTCTCCAGCCTCAGACCCTGGACTCTGGACCTGAGGACTAGTCTCCAGCCTCAGACCCTGGACCTGAGGACTAGTCTCCAGCCTCAGACCCTGGACCTGAGGACTAGTCTCCAGCCTCAGACCCTGGACCTGAGGACTAGTCTCCAGCCTCAGACCATGGACTCTGGACCTGAGGACTAGTCTCCAGCCTCAGACCTGGACTCTGGACCTGAGGACTAGTCTCCAGCCTCAGACCTGGACTCTGGACCTGAGGACTAGTCTCCAGCCTCAGACCCTGGACCTGAGGACTAGTCTCCAGCCTCAGACCCTGGACTCTGGACCTGAGGACTAGTCTCCAGCCTCAGACCCTGGACCTGAGGACTAGTCTCCAGCCTCAGACCCTGGACTCTGGACCTGAGGACTAGTTTCCAGCCTCAGACCCTGGACCTGAGGACTAGTCTCCAGCCTCAGACCCTGGACCTGAGGACTAGTCCGGGGTGTGATCCTCGATGGGGACTAAGACCAGGTTTGAGGGAAAGACCAGGAGAGGGTCTGGGACTAGGGACTGGTCTGTTGTGTGCTGGTGCATGTGGCTCCTCAGTTCTGCCGCTTTCAGGAAGTGTCGATGACAGACTGAGCAGCTGAAGGGTCCTTTGGCTGCATGCGTCTTCCTGTGGTTGTTGAGAGTACTTAACTGGCCAAATGTTTTGTGACAGGCTGAGCAGCTGAAGGGTCTCTCACCAGTGTGCGTGTTGATGTGTATCTGCAGATCTGATTTGGTGTAAAAGGCTTTGTCGCAGTCTGAGCAGCTGAAGGGTCTCTCACCAGTGTGCTTTTTACTATGTACGTCCAGATTCGATTTACGGGAGAACAACTTGCCACAGACTGAGCAGCAGTAAGGTCGTTCTCCGGTGTGCACTCTCCCATGTACAACTAAATGACTCTTATGGGAAAAGGACTTGTCGCAGACTGAGCAGCTGTAAGGTCTTTCTCCTGAGTGGATTTTACTGTGTTCATTGAGATGCCCTTTATGGGTGAATGTTTTGTCACAGATGGAACAGCTGTAAGGTCTCTCCTCCGTGTGCACTCTGTTATGCACATCCAGACAGCTCTTCTGGGTGAATCTTTTGTTACAGACCGAACAGCTGTAAGGTCTCTCTCCTGTGTGGATTTTACTATGTGTGGCGAGATAACTCTGACGAGAAAATGTTTTGTTACAAACTGAGCAGCTGTAAGGTCTCTCTCCTGTGTGGATTCGAATGTGATGTTGCAGATTGAGTTTCCTCTTCAGTATCTTGTGACAAAAAGGACACTTGTACGTCTTCCCCTCGGACCCTTCGGCTGTTCCGGACCCGTCTTTCAGGTCCACAGCGGCCCTGGTCTCTGAGGCAGAGGTGGAGGACACACCAGGTGCAGAGGTCTGGAGCTGCAGGTTCTGGTCTTCATCTGATCTGTGAGGAGCTTTGTAGTCTTCATCAGAGTCTGGGCCTGAAGAGTGCCCTCCCTCTGCCTCTGAGCTCAGGTTCTCTCCTCTCTCCTCCTCCTCCTCCTCTTCCTCTCCTCTCTCCTCCTCCTCCTCTTCCTCTCCTCTCTCCTCCTCCTCCTCCTCTTCCTCTTCCTCTCCTCTCTCCTCCTTCTCCTCCTCCTCTTCCTCTCCTCTCTCCTCCTCTTCCTCTCCTCTCTCCTCCTCCTCCTCTTCCTCTCCTCTCTCCTCCTCCTCCTCTTCCTCTCCTCTCTCCTCCTCTTCCTCTTCCTCTCCTCTCTCCTCCTCTCCTCTCTCCTCCTCCTCCTCTTCCTCTTCCTCTCCTCTCTCCTCCTCCTCCTCCTCTTCCTCTCCTCTCTCCTCCTCCTCCTCTTCCTCTTCCTCTCCTCTCTCCTCCTCTTCCTCTTTAGGCTCAAAGGACTGGTCTTCTGTCTTCACACACACAGTTATGTACGGAGACCTGAGAGAGAGAAACATCATAGACTGTTTATATTTACAGACGTAGTCAGGCCTATCTGGGCCGTTCTAACTAAAGGGCCAAACATTGGCCTGTCATGGAGTGATTCAAAATGGCCGCGGGGGCTGGAAAATGTGAAAAACACATCTGCGCATGCGTCAGCTGCACGAGCCCCATTCATTTGAACGAGAGACTTCAAAAGTCCACAGCGACTAAACTAGACTGGTCCAGAACACTCAGCATTGACACACATGTGGAACGGAGCTTTGGGCCAAGAGACAACTTTAGGTCCATCCTGTAAACACGTTTTCCAGAGGTAAGAAGATGCTATATGTTAGCATTGGCTAATTCTACTTCTGGGTCCACCCCCACAGGCCCGGGGTGGTACTGCAGCATGTCAGCGCACGTCATTTTGGACACTTTTGAGCTGGGACCCGTCCACACTGAGAGAGACCATAGACTAAGACCAGAGAGAGAGACCAGAGAGAGAGACCAGAGAGAGAGACCAGAGAGAGAGACCAGAGAGAGAGACCAGAAAGAGAGACCAGAGAGAGAGACCAGAGAGAGAGACCAGAGAGAGAGACCAGAGAGAGAGACCAGAGAGAGAGAGACCAGAGAGAGAGACCAGAGAGAGAGACCAGAGAGAGAGACCACAGACTAAGACCAGAGAGAGAGACCAGAGAGAGAGACCAGAGAGAGAGACCAGAGAGAGAGACCACAGACTAAGACCAGAGAGAGAGACCAGAGAGAGAGACCAGAGAGAGAGACCAGAGAGAGAGACCAGAGAGAGAGACCAGAGAGAGAGACCAGAGAGAGACCAGAGAGAGACCAGAGAGAGAGAGACCAGAGAGAGAGAGACCAGAGAGAGACCAGAGAGAGACCAGAGAGAGAGAGACCAGAGAGAGAGAGACCAGAGAGAGAGACCAGAGAGAGAGACCACAGACTAAGACCAGAGAGAGAGACCAGAGAGAGAGACCAGAGAGACCAGAGAGAGACCAGAGAGAGACCAGAGAGAGAGACCAGAGAGAGACCAGAGAGAGAGACCAGAGAGAGAGACCAGAGAGAGACCAGAGAGAGAGACCAGAGAGAGACCAGTGAGAGACCAGAGAGAGAGAGACCAGAGAGAGACCAGAGAGAGAGAGACCAGAGAGAGAGACCAGAGAGAGACCAGAGAGAGACCAGAGAGAGACCAGAGAGAGACCAGAGAGAGACCAGAGAGAGAGACCAGAGAGAGACCAGAGAGAGACCAGAGAGAGACCAGAGAGAGAGACCAGAGAGAGAGACCACAGACTAAGACCAGAGAGAGAGACCAGAGAGAGAGACCAGAGAGAGAGACCAGAGAGAGAGACCACAGACTAAGACCAGAGAGAGAGACCAGAGAGAGAGACCAGAGAGAGAGACCAGAGAGAGACCAGAGAGAGAGACCAGAGAGAGAGACCAGAGAGAGAGACCAGAGAGAGAGAGACCAGAGAGAGAGACCAGAGAGAGAGACCAGAGAGAGAGACCAGATAGAGAGACCAGAGAGAGACCAGAGAGAGACCAGAGAGAGAGAGACCAGAGAGAGAGAGACCAGAGAGAGAGACCAGAGAGAGAGACCACAGACTAAGACCAGAGAGAGAGACCAGAGAGAGAGACCAGAGAGAGAGACCAGAGAGAGACCAGAGAGAGACCAGAGAGAGAGACCAGAGAGAGAGACCAGAGAGAGAGACCAGAAAGAGAGACCAGAGAGAGAGACCAGAGAGAGAGACCAGAGAGAGAGACCAGAGAGAGAGACCAGAGAGAGAGAGACCAGAGAGAGAGACCAGAGAGAGAGACCAGAGAGAGAGACCAGAGAGAGAGACCATAGACTAAGACCAGAGAGAGAGACCAGAGAGAGAGACCAGAGAGAGAGACCAGAGAGAGAGACCAGAGAGAGAGACCAGAAAGAGAGACCAGAGAGAGAGACCAGAGAGAGAGACCAGAGAGAGAGACCAGAGAGAGAGACCAGAGAGAGAGACCAGAGAGAGAGAGACCAGAGAGAGAGACCAGAGAGAGAGACCATAGACTAAGACCAGAGAGAGAGACCAGAGAGAGAGACCAGAGAGAGAGACCAGAGAGAGAGACCAGAGAGAGAGACCAGAAAGAGAGACCAGAGAGAGAGACCAGAGAGAGAGACCAGAGAGAGAGACCACAGACTAAGACCAGAGAGAGAGACCAGAGAGAGAGACCAGAGAGAGAGACCAGAGAGAGAGACCACAGACTAAGACCAGAGAGAGAGACCAGAGAGAGAGACCAGAGAGAGAGACCAGAGAGAGAGACCAGAGAGAGAGACCAGAGAGAGAGACCAGAGAGAGAGACCAGAGAGAGACCAGAGAGAGACCAGAGAGAGAGAGACCAGAGAGAGACCAGAGAGAGACCAGAGAGAGAGAGACCAGAGAGAGAGAGACCAGAGAGAGAGACCAGAGAGAGAGACCACAGACTAAGACCAGAGAGAGAGACCAGAGAGAGAGACCAGAGAGACCAGAGAGAGACCAGAGAGAGACCAGAGAGAGAGACCAGAGAGAGACCAGAGAGAGAGACCAGAGAGAGAGACCAGAGAGAGACCAGAGAGAGAGACCAGAGAGAGACCAGAGAGAGACCAGAGAGAGAGAGACCAGAGAGAGACCAGAGAGAGAGAGACCAGAGAGAGAGACCAGAGAGAGACCAGAGAGAGACCAGAGAGAGACCAGAGAGAGACCAGAGAGAGAGACCAGAGAGAGACCAGAGAGAGACCAGAGAGAGACCAGAGAGAGAGACCAGAGAGAGAGACCACAGACTAAGACCAGAGAGAGAGACCAGAGAGAGAGACCAGAGAGAGAGACCACAGACTAAGACCAGAGAGAGAGACCAGAGAGAGAGACCAGAGAGAGAGACCAGAGAGAGACCAGAGAGAGAGACCAGAGAGAGAGACCAGAGAGAGAGACCAGAGAGAGAGAGACCAGAGAGAGAGAGCAGAGAGAGAGACCAGATAGAGAGACCACAGACTAAGACCAGAGAGAGAGACCAGAGAGAGAGACCAGAGAGAGAGACCAGAGAGAGACCAGAGAGAGACCAGAGAGAGAGAGACCAGAGAGAGAGAGACCAGAGAGAGAGACCAGAGAGAGAGACCACAGACTAAGACCAGAGAGAGAGACCAGAGAGAGAGACCAGAGAGACCAGAGAGAGACCAGAGAGAGACCAGAGAGAGACCAGAGAGAGAGACCAGAGAGAGACCAGAGAGAGAGACCAGAGAGAGAGACCAGAGAGAGACCAGAGAGAGAGACCAGAGAGAGACCAGAGAGAGACCAGAGAGAGACCAGAGAGAGACCAGAGAGAGAGACCAGAGAGAGAGACCAGAGAGAGACCAGAGAGAGAGACCAGAGAGAGAGACCAGAGAGAGAGACCAGAGAGAGAGAGACCAGAGAGAGAGACCAGAGAGAGAGACCAGAGAGAGAGACCAGAGAGAGAGACCATAGACTAAGACCAGAGAGAGAGACCAGAGAGAGAGACCAGAGAGAGAGACCAGAGAGAGAGACCAGAGAGAGAGACCAGAAAGAGAGACCAGAGAGAGAGACCAGAGAGAGAGACCAGAGAGAGACCAAGAGACCAGAGAGAGAGACCAGAGAGAGAGACCAGAGAGAGAGACCAGAGAGAGAGAGACCAGAGAGAGAGACCAGAGAGAGAGACCAGGAGAGAGAGAGACCAGAGAGAGAGACCAGAGAGAGAGAGACCAGAGAGAGAGACCAGAGAGAGAGACCAGAGAGAGAGACCAGAGAGAGAGACCAGAGAGAGAGACCAGAGAGAGAGAGAGACCAGAGAGAGAGACCAGAGAGAGAGAGACCAGAGAGAGAGACCAGAGAGAGAGACCAGAGAGAGAGACCAGAGAGAGAGACCAGAGAGAGAGACCAGAGAGAGAGACCAGAGAGAGAGACCAGAGAGAGAGACCACAGACTAAGACCAGAGAGAGAGACCAGAGAGAGAGACCAGAGAGAGAGACCAGAGAGAGAGACCACAGACTAAGACCAGAGAGAGAGACCAGAGAGAGAGACCAGAGAGAGAGACCAGAGAGAGAGACCACAGACTAAGACCAGAGAGAGAGACCAGAGAGAGAGACCAGAGAGAGAGACCAGAGAGAGAGACCACAGACTAAGACCAGAGAGAGAGACCAGAGAGAGAGACCAGAGAGAGAGACCAGAGAGAGAGACCAGAGAGAGAGACCAGAGAGAGAGACCAGAGAGAGAGACCAGAGAGAGACCAGAGAGAGACCAGAGAGAGAGAGACCAGAGAGAGAGAGACCAGAGAGAGACCAGAGAGAGACCAGAGAGAGAGAGACCAGAGAGAGAGAGACCAGAGAGAGAGACCAGAGAGAGAGACCACAGACTAAGACCAGAGAGAGAGACCAGAGAGAGAGACCAGAGAGACCAGAGAGACCAGAGAGAGACCAGAGAGAGACCAGAGAGAGAGACCAGAGAGAGACCAGAGAGAGAGACCAGAGAGAGAGACCAGAGAGAGACCAGAGAGAGAGACCAGAGAGAGACCAGTGAGAGACCAGAGAGAGAGAGACCAGAGAGAGACCAGAGAGAGAGAGACCAGAGAGAGAGACCAGAGAGAGACCAGAGAGAGACCAGAGAGAGACCAGAGAGAGACCAGAGAGAGACCAGAGAGAGAGACCAGAGAGAGACCAGAGAGAGACCAGAGAGAGACCAGAGAGAGAGACCAGAGAGAGAGACCACAGACTAAGACCAGAGAGAGAGACCAGAGAGAGAGACCAGAGAGAGAGACCAGAGAGAGAGACCACAGACTAAGACCAGAGAGAGAGACCAGAGAGAGAGACCAGAGAGAGAGACCAGAGAGAGACCAGAGAGAGAGACCAGAGAGAGAGACCAGAGAGAGAGACCAGAGAGAGAGAGACCAGAGAGAGAGACCAGAGAGAGAGACCAGAGAGAGAGACCAGATAGAGAGACCAGAGAGAGACCAGAGAGAGACCAGAGAGAGAGAGACCAGAGAGAGAGAGACCAGAGAGAGAGACCAGAGAGAGAGACCACAGACTAAGACCAGAGAGAGAGACCAGAGAGAGAGACCAGAGAGAGAGACCAGAGAGAGACCAGAGAGAGACCAGAGAGAGAGAGACCAGAGAGAGAGAGACCAGAGAGAGACCAGAGAGAGAGACCAGAGAGAGAGACCAGAGAGAGACCAGAGAGAGAGACCAGAGAGAGACACTGCGGAAGGTTCCGCAGTCAATCAATAATTGATTTATGTTTTAATACAAATATAACACACATTCTTCAGACATTTGGTTCAGAATCACACGAAGCCAAACTGTTCACAGGACAGTGCTAACAGTGCTAACAATGCTAACAAAGTGCTAACAATGCTAACAAAGTGCTCATGGTGAAGTCTGGCTCCTACTGACTTCATGTCAAAGTAAACTCCTCTCAGTAACTTTTGTGTGACATCACCATTTTGGGTTTAAATCTGGTTTATTTCTCTCTGAGATCCTGCTTTTTGTAAATCCAGATACGACCATATAAGGACTGACCAATCAGAGGCCTTCATTCAGGGGAAACGCCAGCTTTCCTTAGCAACCGTCTTAGCAACATGTCTGCCCGGAACTAATGCCCATATAAGGAAACTGGCTCCAGCTTATGTTCAAATCAGACTCTTACACATGAAGACTGTGATGTCACACTGTGGTGATGTCACACTGTGGTGATGTCACACTGTGGTGATGTCACACACTCATCCAAACACATTTGTCTCCATTATTTTCATCCAAATATATAAAGTTCTATCGTTAGAGTCAGTTACAACTTAATTTAAAAACATTAAAAAGGTGCATTCAAGGTTTTAAAACAAACATCTCATATTTGTGATTAAAAAAAAGTAAACAGCCTCAGTCCTGGGTCTACAGCCTCAGTCCTGGGTCTACAGCCTCAGTCCTGGGTCTACAGCCTCAGTCCTGGGTCTACAGCCTCAGTCCAGGACATGGACAGAAGTTCTTGAGATCAGCTTGGATGGATCTAAAAACAACATAATTAAAACCTTATGACAAACATATCTCCTTTAAAGTCTCCAGTTTTGTTGAGTCAAAATGATTAAAAGTAGAATAAAAACATAGTTTTTGAGCCGGATGTCGACAACTTTCCCTCAGACCCTTTAGACCTCGTTCAGGACCAGTCTGAGACCTCTGCTGTAGACCTGCCTGTCCTCCGTCAGTCCGAGCTGATCTGGTGGCCCGGGTCCTGGTGCTTTAGGACTTGGTCCTGGTCCTGGTCCTGGTCTTGGTCCTGGTCTTGGTCCTGGTCTTGGTCCTGGTCTTGGTCCTGGTCTTGGTCCTGGTCTTGGTCCTGGTCTTGGTCCTGGTCTTGGTCCTGGTCCTGGTCCTGGTCCTGGTCTTGGTCCTGGTCTTGGTCCTGGTCCTGGTCTTGGTCCTGGTGGATATCTCCCGTGGGGTGAGAGGCGATCCTCTGCAGAAGGCTCTCGGACCGCAGCAGCTGATTGGTCCAGGCCTGACACGCCTCCTCCACGCTAAGCCCCTCCCCTCCGTACTCCGGCGGCAAAACAGGAGCAGAGAAGAAGTCCCGGAGAGAGTGGCAGAAGTCTGAGCCGTGAACGTGGATCTGAGCAGAGCAGGGTTAGCGTTAGCATCCGGTATAAATGCACACTAACCACAGATGCTAACCCAAAATGCTAACCACAGATGCTAACCACAGATGCTAACCCAAAATGCTAACCACAGATGCTAACCACAGATGCTAACCACAGATGCTAACCCCAGATGCTAACCCCAGATGCTAACAACAGATGCTAACCACAGATGCTAACCACAGATGCTAACCCAAAATGCTAACCACAGATGCTAACCCCAGATGCTAACCCCAGATGCTAACCCCAGATGCTAACCACAGATGCTAACCACAGATGCTAACCCCAGATGCTAACCACAGATGCTAACCACAGATGCTAACCACAGATGCTAACCACAGATGCTAACCCCAGATGCTAACCACAGATGCTAACCACAGATGCTAACCACAGATGCTAACCCAAAATGCTAACCACAGATGCTAACCACAGATGCTAACCCCTGATGCTAACCCCAGATGCTGACCACAGAAGCTAACCCCAGATGCTAACCCCAGATGCTACAGTATAGATGCTAACCCAGATGCTACAGTATAGATGCTAACCCAGATGCTACAGTATAGATGCTAACCCAGATGCTAACCCAGATGCTAACCCAGATGCTACAGTATAGATGCTAACCCAGATGCTACAGTATAGATGCTAACCCAGATGCTACAGTATAGATGCTAACCCAGATGCTACAGTATAGATGCTAACCCAGATGCTACAGTATAGATGCTAACCCAGATGCTAACCCAGATGCTACAGTATAGATGCTAACCCAGATGCTACAGTATAGATGCTAACCCAGATGCTACAGTATAGATGCTAACCCAGATGCTACAGTATAGATGCTAACCCAGATGCTAACCCAGATGCTACAGTATAGATGCTAACCCAGATGCTACAGTATAGATGCTAACCCAGATGCTAACCCAGATGCTACAGTATAGATGCTAACCCAGATGCTACAGTATAGATGCTAACCCAGATGCTAACCCAGATGCTACAGTATAGATGCTAACCCAGATGCTACAGTATAGATGCTAACCCAGATGCTACAGTATAGATGCTAACCCAGATGCTACAGTATAGATGCTAACCCAGATGCTAACCCAGATGCTACAGTATAGATGCTAACCCAGATGCTACAGTATAGATGCTAACCCAGATGCTAACCCAGATGCTACAGTATAGATGCTAACCCAGATGCTACAGTATAGATGCTAACCCAGATGCTACAGTATAGATGCTAACCCAGATGCTAACCCAGATGCTACAGTATAGATGCTAACCCAGATGCTACAGTATAGATGCTAACCCAGATGCTAACCCAGATGCTACAGTATAGATGCTAACCCAGATGCTACAGTATAGATGCTAACCCAGATGCTAACCCAGATGCTACAGTATAGATGCTAACCCAGATGCTACAGTATGTAATGAAACCAGTGGCAGGAGGAGCTGATCTCCTTCTGTTCTGAAGTGATTTAATCATGTGTGACTTTGTAAAGAACAGATTTAAAGTTTTAAAGTTTTAAAGTCTTAAAGTTTAAAACTGGCTCAGACTGACTTCAAAGTGAACTGCTCTGACTCATGTTTGTGTGACATCACCAGCTTGGGCTTAGATGTGTGGTTTATCGCTCTCTGATGTTGTCTTTGATGTTTTATATGACCATATAAGGACTGACCAATCAGAGGCCTTCATTCAGGAGCGACTCCAGCTTGTCTTAGCAACCGTCTTTTTTTACAAAGTGACTCAAAGTAAGTCTCTCAAACTGACTCTCAAAGTGACTCTCTCAAACTGACTCTCTCAAACTGACTCTCAAAGTGACTCTCTCAAACTGACTCTCAAAGTGACTCTCTCAAACTGACTCTCTCAAAGTGACTCTCTCAAACTGACTCTCAAAGTGACTCAAACTGACTCTCTCAAAGTGACTCTCTCAAACTGACTCTCAAAGTGACTCTCAAACTGACTCTCTCAAACTGACTCTCAAAGTGACTCAAACTGACTCTCTCAAAGTGACTCTCTCAAAGTGACTCTCAAAGTGACTCTCTCAAACTGACTCTCTCAAACTGACTCTCTCAAACTGACTCTCAAACTGACTCTCTCAAACTGACTCTCAAACTGACTCTCAAAGTGACTCTCAAAGTGACTCTCTCAAAGTGACTCTCTCAAAGTGACACTCTCAAAGTGACTCTCTCAAAGTGACTCTCTCAAACTGACTCTCTCAAACTGACTCTCTCAAACTGACTCTCAAACTGACTCTCTCAAACTGACTCTCAAAGTGACTCTCTCAAAGTGACACTCTCAAAGTGACTCTCTCAAAGTGACTCTCTCAAAGTGACTCTCTCAAACGGACTCTCTCAAACGGACTCTCTCAAACGGACTCTCTCAAACGGACTCTCTCAAACGGACTCTCTCAAACTGACTCTCTCAAACTGACTCTCTCAAACTGACTCTCTCAAAGTGACTCTCTCAAAGTGACTCTCTCAAAGTGACTCTCTCAAACGGACTCTCTCAAACGGACTCTCTCAAACGGACTCTCTCAAAGTGACTCTCTCAAACGGACTCTCTCAAAGTGACTCTCTCAAAGTGACTCTCTCAAACTGACTCTCTCAAACTGACTCTCTCAAACGGACTCTCAAAGTGACTCTCTCAAACTGACTCTCTCAAACTGACTCTCAAACTGACTCTCTCAAACTGACTCTCTCAAACTGACTCTCTCAAAGTGACTCTCAAAGTGACTCTCTCAAACTGACTCTCTCAAAGTGACTCTCTCAAACGGACTCTCTCAAAGTGACTCACTCAAAGTGACTCTCTCAAAGTGACTCTCTCAAACTGACTCTCTCAAAGTGACTCTCTCAAAGTGACTCAAAGTGACTCTCTCAAAGTGACTCTCTCAAACGGAGTCAAACGGACTCTCTCAAACGGACTCTCTCAAACTGACTCTCTCAAAGTGACTCTCTCAAACTGACTCTCTCAAAGTGACTCTCTCAAAGTGACTCTCTCAAACGGTGACTCTCTCAAACTCTCTCAAAGTGACTCTCTCAAAGTGACTCTCTCAAACGGACTCTCTCAAACGGACTCTCTCAAACTGACTCTCTCAAACTGACTCTCTCAAACTGACTCTCTCAAACTGACTCTCTCAAAGTGACTCTCTCAAAGTGACTCTCTCAAAGTGACTCTCTCAAAGTGACTCTCTCAAACGGACTCTCTCAAAGTGACTCTCTCAAACTGACTCTCTCAAAGTGACTCTCTCAAAGTGACTCTCTCAAACTGACTCTCTCAAACTGACTCTCTCAAACTGACTCTCAAACGGACTCTCTCAAACTGACTCTCTCAAACTGACTCTCTCAAACTGACTCTCTCAAACTGACTCTCTCAAACGGACTCTCTCAAACTGACTCTCTCAAACTGACTCTCTCAAACTGACTCTCTCAAACGGACTCTCTCAAAGTGACTCTCTCAAACTGACTCTCTCAAAGTGACTCTCTCAAAGTGACTCTCTCAAACGGACTCTCAAACTGACTCTCAAACTGACTCTCTCAAACTGACTCTCTCAAAGTGACTCTCAAACTGACTCTCTCAAACGGACTCTCTCAAACGGACTCTCTCAAACGGACTCTCTCAAACTGACTCTCTCAAACTGACTCTCTCAAAGTGACTCTCTCAAACTGACTCTCTCAAAGTGACTCAAAGTGACTCTCTCAAAGTGACTCTCTCAAACTGACTCTCTCAAACTGACTCTCTCAAACTGACTCTCAAACGGACTCTCTCAAACTGACTCTCTCAAACTGACTCTCTCAAACTGACTCTCTCAAACTGACTCTCTCAAACGGACTCTCTCAAACTGACTCTCTCAAACTGACTCTCAAACTGACTCTCTCAAATGGACTCTCTCAAACTGACTCTCTCAAACTGACTCTCAAAGTGACTCTCTCAAACTGACTCTCAAAGTGACTCTCTCAAACTGACTCTCTCAAACTGACTCTCTCAAAGTGACTCTCAAAGTGACTCTCTCAAACTGACTCTCTCAAAGTGACTCTCAAAGTGACTCTCTCAAACTGACTCTCTCAAAGTGACTCTCAAACTGACTCTCTCAAACGGACTCTCTCAAACGGACTCTCTCAAACGGACTGTCTCAAACTCAAACGGACTCTCTCAAACGGACTCTCTCAAACGGACTCTCTCAAACGGACTCTCTCGTCTAACCCTGTGGACACTGACCCGTTGGCGGATCTTTTCGGGCAGAAAGGGTCTGAGGAAGTCCAGGATCGGTCTGAAGAGCAGAGGCATGCTGAGGAGGTGGACCCCCCGGACCTTCAGAGGGAACGAGGCCTGGAACAGAGACCCACAGAGACCTAGATCAGAGGGAGACTAGAGACAGGGAGTCAGTCCTGGGTCTACAGCCTCAGTCCTGGGTCTACGGCCTCAGTCCTGGGTCTACGGCCTCAGTCCTGGGTCTACAGCCTCAGTCCTGGGTCTACAGCCTCAGTCCTGGGTCTACAGCCTCAGTCCTGGGTCTACAGCCTCAGTCCTGGGTCTACAGCCTCAGTCCTGGGTCTACAGCCTCAGTCCTGGGTCTACAGCCTCAGTCCTGGGTCTACAGCCTCAGTCCTGGGTCTACAGCCTCAGTCCTGGGTCTACAGCCTCAGTCCTGGGTCTACAGCCTCAGTCCTGGGTCTACAGCCTCAGTCCTGGGTCTACAGCTTCAGTCCTGGGTCTACAGCTTCAGTCCTGGGTCTACAGTCTGATAAAGTCTGAGGTTTTGTTACCGAGAGCACGGAGGAGATCTTTCGGGCCAGGGAGGGTGTGACCTGGAGGGCGTGGCCTAAGCACCAGCCCTGCAGGTCGTAGATGACCTTGATGCCCCGCCTCTGGGTCTGCGTCTCCATGGCGATGACCTCCGAGGTCATGAGGCTCAGCCTGAACACCTGCAAGGCCGACCAGTCTTTGGGATTCCACTGACCTGAGGGAGACCAGGGGACTGAGACCAGGGGACTGAGAGAGAGACCAGGGGACTGAGAGACCAGGGGACTGAGAGAGAGACCAGGGGACTGAGAGACCAGGGGACTGAGAGAGAGACCAGGGGACTGAGAGAGAGACCAGGGGACTGAGAGAGAGACCAGGGGACTGAGAGAGAGACCAGGGGACTGAGAGACCAGGGGACTGAGAGAGAGACCAGGGGACTGAGAGAGAGACCAGGGGACTGAGAGAGAGACCAGGGGACTGAGAGAGACCAGAGAGAGACCAGGGGACTGAGAGAGAGACCAGGGGACTGAGAGAGAGACCAGAGAGAGACCAGGGGACTGAGAGAGAGACCAGAGAGAGACCAGGGGACTGAGAGAGACCAGAGAGAGACCGGGGGACTGAGAGAGACCAGAGAGAGACCGGGGGACTGAGAGAGACCAGAGAGAGACCGGGGGACTGAGAGAGAGACCAGAGAGAGACCAGGGGACTGAGAGAGACCAGAGAGAGACCGGGGGACTGAGAGAGACCAGAGAGAGACCGGGGGACTGAGAGAGACCAGAGAGAGACCGGGGGACTGAGAGAGACCAGAGAGAGACCGGGGGACTGAGAGAGACCAGAGAGAGACCGGGGGACTGAGAGAGACCAGGGGTATGTTTCTGTGTGTGTGTAGGCCTGTCATGATAGTCAATAAATCAATTAATCGCATGATAATTAAAATTAGCTCGATCATTTTTCTGGCCACGATAAATCTAATTAACATGTTTTTTTTTTTCCACGTCTTTCTCGGGTCAGAGAGAAAATAGCGCCGGCAGCATGTTCTTGATGCGGAAGTACTGTTTAATAATAAAATAAACTGATGGGGCAGCTCCGTGAACACATACTGCTGTTATATAAAGTCACCTCCATGAACACACACTGCTGTTATATAAAGTCACCTCCGTGAACACATACTGCTGTTATATAAAGTCACCTCCATGAACACACACTGCTGTTATATAAAGTCACCTCCATGAACACACACTGCTGTTATATAAAGTCACCGTGAACACATACTGCTGTTATATAAAGTCACCTCCGTGAACACATACTGCTGTTATATAAAGTCACCTCCGTGAACACATACTGCTGTTATATAAAGTCACCGTGAACACATACTGCTGTTATATAAAGTCACCTCCGTGAACACATACTGCTGTTATATAAAGTCACCTCCGTGAACACATACTGCTGTTATATAAAGTCACCTCCGTGAACACATACTGCTGTTATATAAAGTCACCTCCGTGAACACATACTGCTGTTATATAAAGTCACCGTGAACACATACTGCTGTTATATAAAGTCACCTCCGTGAACACATACTGCTGTTATATAAAGTCACCTCTGTGAACACATACTGCTGTTATATAAAGTCACTGTGAACACATACTGCTGTTATATAAAGTCACCTCCGTGAACACATACTGCTGTTATATAAAGTCACCGTGAACACATACTGCTGTTATATAAAGTCACCTCCGTGAACACATACTGCTGTTATATAAAGTCACTGTGAACACATACTGCTGTTATATAAAGTCACCTCCGTGAACACATACTACTGTTATATAAAGTCACCTCCGTGAACACATACTACTGTTATATAAAGTCACCACCGTGAACACATACTGCTGTTATATAAAGTCACCTCCGTGAACACATACTGCTGTTATATAAAGTCACTGTGAACACATACTGCTGTTATATAAAGTCACTGTGAACACATACTGCTGTTATATAAAGTCACCTCCGTGAACACATACTGCTGTTATATAAAGTCACCTCCGTGAACACATACTGCTGTTATATAAAGTCACCGTGAACACATACTGCTGTTATATAAAGTCACCTCCGTGAACACATACTGCTGTTATATAAAGTCACCTCCATGAACACATACTGCTGTTATATAAAGTCACCTCCGTGAACACATACTGCTGTTATATAAAGTCACCTCCGTGAACACATACTGCTGTTATATAAAGTCACCTCCGTGAACACATACTGCTGTTATATAAAGTCACCGTGAACACATACTGCTGTTATATAAAGTCACCTCCGTGAACACATACTGCTGTTATATAAAGTCACTGTGAACACATACTGCTGTTATATAAAGTCACCTCCGTGAACACAGTCACCTCCGTGAACACATACTGCTGTTATATAAAGTCACTGTGAACACATACTGCTGTTATATAAAGTCACCTCCGTGAACACATACTGCTGTTATATAAAGTCACCTCCGTGAACACATACTGCTGTTATATAAAGTCACTGTGAACACATACTGCTGTTATATAAAGTCACCTCCGTGAACACATACTGCTGTTATATAAAGTCACCTCCGTGAACACATACTGCTGTTATATAAAGGCACCTCCATGAACACACACTGCTGTTATATAAAGTCACCTCCGTGAACACATACTGCTGTTATATAAAGTCACTGTGAACACATACTGCTGTTATATAAAGTCACCGTGAACACATACTGCTGTTATATAAAGTCACTGTGAACACATACTGCTGTTATATAAAGTCTCAGACACAGAGACGCTGCATTATTGGAGAAGAACTTTACACAAAAAGCCGCTAGCTTAACTCTGTTAGCATCAAAGTCCACTTCTGCCTCTTCCGGCGGTGGTTTTTAAAAGTAAAAGTATTTCTCTCTGAAAAGGTGTCTGCATCAATATCATTGTATTAAGATGAAAATGACCTCAGAACGACAATATTATCACTTATCACAATCATTTCTGAGACAATTAATGGTCCAGCAAAATGTGTTATCGTGACAGGCCTACGTGTGTGTGTGTCTGTGTCTCTGTGTGTGTGTGCGTGCGTGTGTGTGTATCTGTGTCTCTGTGTGTGTGTGTTTGTGTGTCTCTGTGTTTCATACCGATCCTGTACAGCAGCACTCTGCTGCCCCTGTGGTCTCGGAGGGGAAGTACAGCATGGTACGAGGCTCTGAGGAGCCCCAGGACCGAGAGCGGAGACAGACACGAACTGAGCTCTGGACTGGACCTTCTCCAGGTCTGGTAGTTCAGCAGCAACTACACACACACACACACACACACACACACAGACACACACAGAGAGACACACACACACAGACAGAGAGAGACACACACACAGACACACAGAGAGACACACACACACACACACACACAGAGAGAGAGAGACACACACACACACACACACACACACACACACACACACACACACACACACACACACACACACACACAGAGACACACACAGACACACACACACTTTTAAACATAGCTGCAGAGGACACAGCACTAAAGGAGGAGGACTGATGGACCAGAGAGAGACCAGAGAGACCAGAGAGACCAGAGAGACCAGAGAGACCAGAGAGAGACCGGAGAGACCCGAGAGAGACCAGAGAGAGACCAGAGAGACCAGAGAGACCAGAGAGACCAGAGAGACCAGAGAGACCAGAGAGACCAGAGAGACCAGAGAGAGACCAGAGAGAGACCAGAGAGGGACCGGAGAGAGACCGGAGAGACCCGAGAGAGACCAGAGAGACCAGAGAGACCAGAGAGACCAGAGAGAGACCAGAGAGAGACCAGAGAGACCAGAGAGAGACCAGAGAGAGACCAGAGAGAGACCAGAGAGACCAGAGAGACCAGAGAGAGAGACCAGAGAGAGACCAGAGAGAGACCAGAGAGAGACCAGAGAGAGACCAGAGAGAGACCAGAGAGAGAGACCAGAGAGAGACCAGAGAGAGACCAGAGAGACCCGAGAGAGACCAGAGAGACCAGAGAGACCAGAGAGAGACCAGAGAGAGACCAGAGAGAGACCAGAGAGACCAGAGAGAGACCAGAGAGAGACCAGAGAGAGACCAGAGAGACCAGAGAGAGACCAGAGAGAGACCAGAGAGAGACCAGAGAGAGACCAGAGAGAGAGACCAGAGAGAGACCAGAGAGAGACCAGAGAGAGACCAGAGAGAGACCAGAGAGACCAGAGAGACCAGAGAGAGACCAGAGAGACCAGAGAGAGACCAGAGAGAGACCAGAGAGAGACCAGAGAGAGACCAGAGAGACCAGAGAGACCAGAGAGAGAGACCAGAGAGAGACCAGAGAGAGACCAGAGAGAGACCAGAGAGAGACCAGAGAGAGAGACCAGAGAGAGACCAGAGAGAGACCAGAGAGAGACCAGAGAGAGACCGGAGAGACCCGAGAGAGACCAGAGAGACCAGAGAGAGAAACCAGAGAGAGACCAGAGCGAGACCAGAGAGACCAGAGAGACCAGAGAGAGAGACCAGAGAGAGACCAGAGAGAGACCAGAGAGAGACCAGAGAGAGACCAGAGAGAGACCAGAGAGAGACCAGAGAGAGACCAGAGAGAGAGACCAGAGAGAGAGAGCAGAGAGAGACCAGAGAGAGACCAGAGAGAGACCAGAGAGAGAAACCAGAGAGAGACCAGAGCGAGACCAGAGAGACCAGAGAGACCAGAGAGAGAGACCAGAGAGAGACCAGAGAGAGACCAGAGAGAGACCAGAGAGAGACCAGAGAGAGACCAGAGAGAGACCAGAGAGAGACCAGAGAGAGACCAGAGAGAGAGACCAGAGAGAGAGAGCAGAGAGAGCAGAGAGAGACCAGAGAGAGAGACCAGAGAGAGAGACCAGAGAGAGACCAGAGAGAGAGACCAGATCCATTTCTGTGCAAACAGAAGAGAATCAATAGTTTGAACTGGTCCCTGAAGTAACAAAGAAATGTTTATTTCTATGAAACCTGTTCCTCCTCATGGACTTGTTTCAGAAGTTTCTCTCTCTGTGGTTTTTATGAGACTAAAGTTACCGACAGGCCCGTCCCAAGGGGGGTGCGAGGCCCTGTGCGAACTCGAAACGCGAGGCCCTGCCCTGACACTTTTTTCCCAGATCTGAGGAAAGTTTTTCCTGTTATAATCTTTGACATGAATTCAGCACCACCTCGCGCGGTGCTTGACGAGATCAGCACGCGTGTAACCGAGTGTCTTCGCTCCTATGCAGCGTTTGGCGCGCGCACGTACACACGCACACACACTCTACGTGCAATATTGGTCGCGGTCTTTTTAGCTGACATGTCTCTTTCGTCCTGTGGCAAAATGGTAGAGCAACTCAAAAGATTGAACCAAAAGGAGTCTTTTTCTTCTAATAGTTAGATTTTGGCAAAATGCGCCAAAATGGCTATGAGGCGGAGTCAATATTATTTTTTTCTCATCAAATAACGTTTTTGCCATGCCTCCACACACTCTGACAACATACACTCCTCCTCCTCCACGCTGACAACAACAAAATACTCTTCACCTCCTCCTCCACACACTCTGACCACAACAAAAACACTCCAGCTAGCTAAAGCTAGACATACAGTGTGTTTGCTAATGCTTTTAAAAATATGTTTTTGATGTGGATATTCGGACTAAACATTGGCAATAGCAGCGCTCACACACCTGTCACACCGCTGATCCTCTTCCTCCTCCTCTGCTCACACAAAGGGGTCTGCTCCTCTGCTCACACCTGTCTCACTGCTCCTCCTCCGCGAGTATCCATCTCTCCTACACTGCGATCATTCCCGTTACTTTCTTTGTATCTCACTCAGACACTGCTAAAGTTATCTGACAGTTTTTTCGGAGGACCCGTTGCATACATAGCTGCCCGCGCGCCTGCCTGTTTACAAATCGCTTTTGGTGAAAATTTGACTTTACTTGTAAAAATGTTCTTTTGATCAAACGAAATCAAAGAGGTCCAGAGAAAGGGGTTTAGGGTTCCAAATTTGGAGTGCAGTCTGCCCTTTGGGGACCCTTGAACTAGTGTATTTATAAAATAAAATAAAAGGAAGGAAGATTGCGAGGCCCCTGTGTGGTGCGAGGCCCTGTGCGACGGCACAGGTCGCACAGCCCTTAGGACGGGCCTGGTTACCGACCCCAGCTTTAATCCTGCTTCACTTATACAGTGAGTGAGTAGTATCTTTCCTGATCTCCCTGTGAGTCTCTGATCCACTCCGACTCTTTCTCCGTGTCCTGTACCTTCAGAGATGAGTCCACGTCGAAGTCTCTGGCCCGGAGGAACTTGAGCAGGAACCGGTGAGACAGTGCCTGGTCCCCGGGCAGCTCCTGCAGCGCTGCCCGGCGGAGGGCCCTCACGTACGGGGCAAGCTCCTCCGCAGAGTCCGGCAACTCGCTGAGCTCCAGGCCGCTCATGGTGCACTCTCTCCCGGGCACATGGCACTGACACCCGGGCTCACACTGGGGCAGACTGACGGGAGGAGGTGGACCTTGCCCCCGGTGCGAGTGCAGAAGTTAGGCCCAGTGTGTGCACTCTCCCTGCGGGGAGGGGGGCTCTGAGGGGCGGGCAGGAGGTCAGAGACGTTATACTGTGTGTTTATTGTTGCAGTAAAGTGTGTGTCTCTGAGTGTGTGTGTCTCTGTGTGTGTGTGTGTGTGTCTCTCTCTCTGTGTGTGTGTCTGTGTGTGGTGTGTGTCTCTCTGTGTGTTTGCGTGTGTGTCTGTGTGTCTCTCTCTGTGTGTGTGTGTGTGTGTGTGTGTCTCTCTCTCTGTGTGTTTGTCTGTGTGTGGTGTGTCTCTCTCTGTGTGTGTGTGTGTGTGTCTCTCTCGGTGTGTGTGTGTGTTTGTCTGTGTGTGGTGTGTCTCTCTCTCTGTGTGTGGTGTGTGTCTCTCTGTGTGTGTGTCTGTGTGTGTGTCTCTCTCGGTGTGTTTGTGTGTGTGTCTGTGTATGGTGTGTGTGTCTCTGTGTGCGTATCTCTATCTGTGTATGTGTATTAGAGAGACTGTGGCGCCCTCTGCTGGTGACTGGCCGCGCTGCAGCAGGACATCACGACACGTACGTCTCCGTTTGGCTTCGGTCCATCTCAAAGAATGAGAATTATTTATTTCTAACGCGTCAAAAACAATAAGTTTGCTTTGGCTCATGGTGAAAATAACTGATACAAGTATAAAAACACGTGCACAGTAGGGACACACAACAGACACACAACAGACATCAGTGCAGTTTAAAGGGACAGAGGGTGAAGCACAGACATGGCGTAGGAGTAGTATCTTTATTTATATTGAACATTTCACAGACAATACAATACAGTTTATTCTTGTATTTCTCTAAATCACAACAGCATCATCTCAGAGACTGAACTAAACCTTTGAAATCACAGATCAGAGAATCAACAGTTAACACACACAAAGAATATAGAACACATGTTGATAAATGTTAAAGAAGCTATACCCGATTTATTTTTATTTTAATGAGTTCATAAAAATGCTTATTACTAAAAACAAGTTGTTTTATAATCTGTAATTGAATGTAAAACCTGAGCTCATTGATTCAGCTGTGGATGAACTCAGTAAAAAGCACTGAGTAGAGACTTAGCGTGACGCCCGCTCTCCTCCAATCACAGAACAGGCTGCGTCCTCTAGGCCACGCCTCCTCTAGCCTCTACAGCGCTGCTAAACACAGTAGCATGTTAGCATAAGTGGCTATAGCTCCTCTGGCTGTAACTGCAGACACAGCAAAACTATCTACGCTCGGACCATACGCTCGGACTATCTACGCTCGGACTATCTACGCTCGGACTATCTGTGCTCGGACTATCGACGCTCGGACTATCTACGCTCGGACCATACGCTCAGACTATCTACGCTCGGACCATACGCTCAGACTATCTGTGCTCGGACTATCTACGCTCGGACTATCTACGCTCGGACTATCAACGCTCGGACTATCAACGCTCGGACTATCAACGCTCGGACTATCTACGCTCGGACTATCTACGCTCGGACTATCTACGCTCGGACTATCAACGCTCGGACTGTCAACGCTCGGACTGTCAACGCTCGGACTGTCTACGCTCGGACTATAAACGCTCAGACTATCTACGCTCGGACTATCAACGCTCGGACTATCACGCGCTCAGACTATCAACGCTCGGACTATCAACGCTCGGACTATCAACGCTCGGACTATCTACGCTCGGACTATCTACGCTCGGACTATCTACGCTCGGACTATCAACGCTCGGACTATCTACGCTCGGACTATCTACGCTCGGACTATCTACCCTCGGACTATCTACGCTCGGACTATCTACGCTCGGACTATCTACGCTCGGACTATCTACGCTCGGACTATCTGTGCTCGGACTATCGACGCTCGGACTATCTACGCTCGGACCATACGCTCAGACTATCTACGCTCGGACCATACGCTCAGACTATCTGTGCTCGGACTATCTACGCTCGGACTATCTACGCTCGGACCATACGCTCGGACTATCTGTGCTCGGACTATCTACGCTCGGACTATCTGTGCTCGGACTATCTACGCTCGGACTATCTACGCTCGGACTATCTACACTCGGACCATATGCTCGGACCCATATGCTTGGACTATCTAAACTCGGACTATCTACGCTCGGACCATACGCTCGGACTATCTACGCTCGGACTATCTACGCTCGGACTATCTACGCTCGGACTATCTACGCTCGGACTATCTACGCTCGGACTATCTGCGCTCGGACTATCTACGCTCGGACTATCTGCGCTCGGACTATCTACGCTCGGACTATCTGCGCTCGGACTATCTACGCTCGGACTATCTACGCTCGGACTATCTACGCTCGGACTATCAACGCTCGGACTATCAACGCTCGGACTATCTACGCTCAGACTATCTACGCTCGGACTATCAACGCTCGGACTATAAACGCTCAGACTATCTACGCTCAACTATCTACGCTCGGACTATCAACGCTCGGACTATCAACGCTCGGACTATCTACGCTCGGACTATCTACGCTCAGACTATCTACGCTCGGACTATCAACGCTCGGACTATCAACGCTCGGACTATCAACGCTCGGACTATCAACGCTCGGACTGTCTACGCTCGGACTGTCTACGCTCGGACTATCTACGCTCGGACTATCTACGCTCGGACTATCTACGCTCGGACTATCTACGCTCGGACTATCTACGCTCGGACTATCTACGCTCGGACTATCTACGCTCGGACTATCTACGCTCGGACTATCTACGCTCGGACTATCTACGCTCGGACTATCTACGCTCGGACTATCTACGCTCGGACTATCTACGCTCGGACTATCTGCGCTCGGACTATCTGCGCTCGGACTATCTACGCTCGGACTATCTACGCTCGGACTATCTACTCTCGGACTATCTACGCTCGGACTATCTACGCTCGGACTATCTACGCTCGGACTATCTGCGCTCGGACTATCTACGCTCGGACTATCTGCGCTCGGACTATCTGCGCTCGGACTATCTGCGCTCGGACTATCTACGCTCGGACTATCTACGCTCGGACTATCTACGCTCTGACTATCTACGCTCTGACTATCTACGCTCGGACTATCTACGCTCGGACTATCTACGCTCGGACTATCTACGCTCGCACATTTGGACGTGAAACCAGCAGTAATCTTTCAGTTATATATTGTGTTAACAGTGCGTTGCTTTTGGACCATTTCATCAGTGATTGTTGTACAGCTTAAGTTGTGCTAATGCTAATGTTAGCATACTTATCAGATGGTAAATAAAACTAGATGCTCCGTGGGAGGAGAGCGTAGGGGACATGAGAAGCCTGTGAGCGAGTTGGGGGCGGGGCTAAACATTCTAACCTGCAGAAACAGGTACAGCTCCTTTAAAGTGTCCTGGATCATCACAGTCCTAGTTGGACACTAACCCAACTCACAAAAACCCAGTGGGAAAAAAGTGAGAAACCTCGGGGAGACCCACTTAATGGCCCTCATTTATGAAACTTGCGTACGGTCAAATCAGGGTAAATGAGGCGTACGCAAAATATTTACACTTTTGGGCATTTATGGATCTGGACGTGAGCGTACGGTACAGAATACACACCAGGTCTGGAGGAGGTGTAAATGTGTACGCTCATCTCACCCTTCATCACAACACGACAAAGCACGATGAAAGTCAAGATTTGGACAACAATAAACATGTTCGCTCTGGAAACATTATGAGCTGTGTTTTCATTGATCATGTTTAAAACTCTTAACACTCTGGAAACATGTACATTTCAAATACATCACAGATCAAGATGAAATCACCTGATGAGGAGCCTCTTCTGTTTCTTCGGTTATAAAGCCTTCCCTGAGTCTTACCTTCCTAGCCATATGCTAACTAAAGTGAGCTAAGATGGCGCCGTGCCAGGGCGCCGCTGCAAAAGCTCTGTTGTGCACCATGATGTATGTGCTGTCTCTATCCTTTTACAAAACACCACAGCCGCTGTGGTCTACGACCGACAGACTCTCCTGGACATCCGGGACTTGGCCTGTGAGCCAGTGCTGCCTGCTCTGAGGTGCGATGGCTTTGACGAGTGCCCAGCTCGAGGAGAGCGGCGTGCGGACCGCCACAGAGACCGGGAACATGGCGTGCGGACCGCCACAGAGACCGGGAACATGGCGTGTTTACCGCCGTGCGGAGCCGGGTGTCTCTCGCCGACGGAGGAAGAGCAGACACCGGGGAAAGCGAGGCGGGCTTCTCGTGCCGAGTCGCTCCTCCAGGGTCCCACTGCCACCCATTTACCTGGCAAACGTTCAGTCTCTCCCGAACAAGTCGGATGATCTATAGTTGGTGGTGAATTTAATAAATGTAACTTAAAGTCTGTATTACCAAACTTTTATCAGCATGTGAGTCAGCCTACCAGGGGAGCTCACATCCTGGATCACTGCTATAGTAACGTGAAGGCAGCTTACAGGTCCAGTCTCAGACCTGCTTTTGGGAAGTCTGATCACTCTGCTGTTCTCCTTCTTCCTTCTTATACACAGAGGAACAAACAGCACAAACCTACTTCCCGCACTGTGCAGTGCTGGTCTGAGGAGGCTAACATGAAGCTGCAGGGCTGCTTTGATGCCACAGACTGGTCTGTGTTTAACTCTGAGAATGTTGATGAATTCTGCGAGGCTGTTACATACACTTTTGCATTGACTGTTGTGTCCCCTATAAAGTTATCAAAGAACACTCCGGCCAAAAACCTTGGATGAACACTGACGTCAAATTGAGAATTATTGAGCGGACACTGGCGTTTCAATCCGGTGATGAGGGTGCTTACAAGCTGTCCTGCTACGCTGTGGAACGCTCTATAAAAGCTGCTAAGCGTTCCTATGGGGACAGGTTAGAGGGCTTCTTTGGGGAAGAGGACCCTCGACGCATGTGGAAGGGGATCAGTCTTATCACGTCCTGGAAACCAAGTGCAGGGAAAATTGCTGCTGGCCAAACTCTGCCAAACGAGCTCAACGACTTTTACTGCCGCTTTGAATCTGCTGATCCCCTTTTGTCTTCCCCGAATGTCAGGGTGCCTTCACAGTGACTCAGGATGAAGTCCGGCGGGTCTTGTCCAGGACCACAGCTCGGAAAGCCGCAGGCCCGGACTGCATTCCTCCTCGCGTCCTGAAACTGTGCTCCGAGCAACTTGCCCCTGTTTTAACGGACATCTTTAACTTGTCACTCAGGAGCTGTACAGTGCCGGTGAGCTTTAAAAGGTCCACCATCATTCCTAAGAAAACTCCTGTGACATGCCTGAATGACTATCGTCCTGTGGCTCTCACGTCTGTTCTTATGAAAACTTTTGAGCGGCTTGTGTTGGACTTCATTAAGAGCCAGAACCCTGTGAGTGTTGACCCGCTCCAGTTTGCTACAGACAGAACAGGAGTGTGGAGGATGCATCTCCTTTGCTCTGAACTCTGTCTACAGTCACTTGGACACTAGGAAATCTGTGGCCAGAATGCTTTTCATTGATTATAGCTCTGCTTTTAATTGTCTTGTCCCAGGTAAACTGCCTTGTCCCAGGTAAACTGATTGAAAAGCTCATGTCTCTGGGTTTAAGTGTTGCCATGTGTAAATGGATTTTTAGCTTTTTAACTGACAGATCTCAGAGAGTGAAAATCAATGAGTGTTTTTCTGATGTTGTTTCTGTGAGCACTCGTTCTCCTCAGGGATGTATTTTGAGTCCTTTGCTTTTTACTTTGTACACTCACGATTGTGTGTCCTCCTCTGACTCAAACTTGATTATCAAATATGCTGATGACACCACCATCATCGGTCTCATCAGTGACACTGATGAATCCTCTTATAGAGCAGAGATACAAAATGTGGTTCAGTGGAGTCAAACTAACAACCTCCAGCTGAACGCATCCAAAACATGTGAACTGGTCACGACTTCAGTCGCAATAGTTCTCATTTGTCTGTCGTAATCGATAACTCCCAGGTGCAGATCGTAGAGGAGCAAGTTTCTGGGTTTAACTCTGTCTAACCTGAAATGGGTTAAAAACACTGACCGAGTCGTTAAGAAAGCTCGTCAGCGTCTCTACTTTCTGCGTAAACTTAGAGAATTTACCACTAACTCTAAGATTGTGCTTAACTTTTATGGCTGCACCATTGAGAGTTTACTTGTTGGTTCTGTGTCTGTGTGGTTTGGAAACATCACAGATAAAGAAAAGAGAGCTTTAAACAAGGTGCTCCGCTCTGCAAAGAGGACCGTGCGCTGTGAGCTTCCTGTTCTGGAGGTTCTTTATAAATACACAGAGCTGCCCCCTCTGTAGAGAGTTTTAAATCGCAGCTAAAGACACATTTCTTTGCTTTGGCTTTTTAACACAAGCAATGTTGAAACATTTATGATGGTGTCCTGCATTTTATTTTATGCTGAATGTTATTTGTGTCTTGTATTTTTACAATGTCTGGTAAGCACTTTGTGACAGTCCTGTCTGTTTTTAAAATGTGCTATATAAATAAACTTGACCTTGACCTTGACACACTTTTAAACAAAGCTCTAAGAATTATCAATGACCCTGGAAAAGCCGGAGCCAAGATGGCGGCGAGACTGTAAGCACTGTGGCGGAGCAGCTCCCGATTTTTGAGAGAAAAAAGCATCTTTCATTTCAACTAAAGGCACGCATTTCTGATGAGTAACCACTCGACCAAGCGCAAAAGTGACAACAAACTTCCGGTGACAAAATGAAGTCAATAATTCCCTTTGACTGACGTATCCAAAATCGATGCAAGAGCGAGACAAGAGATCTTCACGTTTAACATCTGCATTTAATTATCTTTACAATCAGATACAGAATGTTCAACAAAAAGTGCTCCTAAAACTATATATGTCCCTCTCTCCTGGCCCTCGGCTGACTGACTGCCAATCTCCTCCCAGCAGTTTCTATCAAAGGGTCCGATGACGTCACAGTCTGGGACTGGTCTGGCCCCTGGTCTGGACCCGGTCTTGGTCTTCCCTCTCCACCTGAGCAAACAATGCCCCCCACCACTGGGCGCCTGATTGTGTTGGACTTTTGCCCTCGTCCAGAGTGGGAGAGAGCATTTGTTTATTCCTGGAGTTAATAATTTGTCCCGTTTTGAAAGCTGGTCATCTCTATGATTCCTGAGTGCATATTCCCTTGTCCTTGGGGCTTTTCCCCGTGCACCTTCTTCAGAGGGCCTATTTTCAAAATCATTAGTATACAACATTTTAATTATGCAACAGTTTCCCTCTTTTGACCTGATTAAAAATCAGGTCACAATCCACATCGTCGTTTATCATCCATACTTGTGCTTAGTTCAGGCTTGATATCTGTGAAGAGCCAATACAGAAAGAATACAACACACAACCACATTCGAAACATTCCTTCACAAAACTCTTTGATGACCACCGCTGTGTCATTCTGATTCTTCATCATTAATCAAATTGGTATTATCCTTACAGGAGCTAATCTATTTTAGCAGGTTTCTCTGGGGTCAGTCCCTATACAACGGTATTTTGATTCTCTAACCTGTTGCTGACAAATCGACAGCTCTTAAAATTCTCAAAACTACCTAAAGATCTACTTTTGTGCTATACCCAAATACATTAAAATGCTTTCAAATGTTCTTGAATCTGTGTTGGTTCTAATCGATCTCATTAATCTATCTCATTAGCTTTTTGCATTGTCAACATTCACCCATGTTTGAAACAAGTGAATTTGACAGTATCTAATAAAACTGTGCATAAACTGTAATGAACTTTATCTACCTTTGAAGTAAATACTCTTGGACATAATATGAAGGAAATGGTCTTTTTACCGTTTGATATTAGCCCTGTCTAAAAATAATCTCTATTTTTGAAAGCATCTATCTATTTTACACTCTATTGTGACTCTAAAACTCGGTTGCAGCTTGAGCAAAGGCATATTCCCAATTTTTGAGTTCTGATTGTAACAATTGCATTGGCAATAGACGATTTTTCATTGGCTGGTTCTTGTTCTGCAAATCACTATTCTATGTATTGTATTTCAGACAATTCCAAAAACAACACAGTCGTTCTCCAATATTAAAGACATACATCTAAATCAAGTTGCCTGAAAGGGATTTTAACTATTTTAAAACGTTCTCTACGATTATAAGGCTATGAAATTAATTATTTAATAAACAAAAGCACATTCATGGCTTCTGTCCACTGCTTATAACTGTTTAAAGACTTGTCCCAAACTTAATATGTGTAAATACATCAGCTGTTTGTAATAAACAATAACATTTAACCTGTTCTCCAATGGAGCAGCTCAGAGGCTGCGTCAAAAGCAATGTTATATTTGAGCTATTTTTAGATTTAAAATTTTGTTAAAGCCTGTCGTTCTATGTCTGCATTTTAATACTACTCTCTACAAACACATCTGCACTAATTCCTACAGATGTGGAAAACAGAAACATCTAAAATCTGACTCCATTTGATTCCTTTTTACTTTAGTTATTAGAACAATTTGACCTTATTGATACTTATTTCCACAATAGAACTATTTTGATTATTCACTAGTCTAACTATTATTACTATTGTTTATTCTGACACCTCTTCCTAGCGACCTTTCAACCTATAGCTCCTCGAATCCAATGACATTATAGCTCCAGACTATTTCATTCTATTCTATTATTGTATGATCTATTATCTTAAAGAGTAGATCTGTTTGATGTTATAAGCGCTATTATTTCTCCTTTTAAATTTGCACAACACTAAATTTAGAATGACCCCCTATGGGACAAATATAGAATTTTATTTCATTTTGGCAACTCCGAAAATTACTTAATAATTTTCCCATTTTGCTTTTTTAGGCTGCCCTTTCTATTATTTATTTGTTCTTGTAAATATATGTTTTACACTTCTTTCTAATGATTTAGAAGGTTAAGGACCATGACCACCTATGACAATACAATACTCCCCTCTGTTGGTCGTGGTCCAAAGTATAAAACATGCATCTGTGTGTGTGTAGATTACTGTTCCAATCCTGTTGTTCCTCCCGGATCGTCCCTCAATTCATATTGTGGGCTTTGGTGCCAAAGTAGAGGCTCATTTCCTTATGATCCATACTACTGTGTTATCCCTGAAGCAGGTGCAGTTTATCTTTCATCTGAAAAAGAAACATTAGAACACAAGAAACGCCCACTTCCCTCTCTTCGCATGGTGCAGCCTGTCAATCAATCTAATTGGGCAAAACATAACTGCATTGACAGACGGTGTGTGGCATCAGGGCAGAGGCTGTAGCCAAATACAGACTTAACAATATGTATGTTTCTAATTTTATACTCCCCTAAATGTGAATTACAAACCAAAGTTGTCCTCCGCCCAATGACCGCTCACTGCGGTTGGACCGAATCCCTGTCCGGACAAACAGCAGAGGGAGGGGCTCCCAGTACCTTCAGCAAGGTATTCATCTCAGAGTACTTTCTCAGAGTACTTTTCTCAGAGTACTCATCCCAGAGTACTCTCACTTTTACACCTGTTCAATAAAGCTTGTCATCTTTGAATCTCTAGTACTTACACCGTATGCTGTTGACAAAAAATAATTATTCCATGATCACATTAAAACATTACAGAAAACTTTTGTTATTCCATTCTCTGTTCAGCACTCCTCATTTCACAACACACTCACATCACACTCACACAGGCCGACGTTAGTATTGGTCCAGTTTGTTAAGGTCAACGTAGTGTATTGGACATGACGCACAAACATATAACATACACAAACATATAACATACACAAACATATAGACAACACAAGAGGCCTGTAATTTTAACTTTGTTATATTTTTCCATGTCCAATTACAATTGTCTCATGAGCTATTTCTATTGTTGCAACTTTCAGAGCCTGCAGAACATGCAAAGCTTTGAGAGATTTTTCCTAAAAGGATCCATTTCAAACTTTAGTGTTTAAACCACGTGGTCTTTACTCGGGCTTGTCACAAACTGTGTCCCCTATATTTTTAATGAGCTCTTGTTACTAAAAAAAAACTCATGCACGTGCAATAAATGTTTTTCCCTTTTTTTTTTTAAAGCCAGTTCGGATTCCTTAAAAATGTAAATTAGTCTCAAACTTTAATACTTCACCTTTGTTTCACGTTCATGTGGAGAAAAGACCATTGTTTTATGTGTGTGTACTTGCACCAATCATATCTCAGATAAACTGCCAACAGTTATATCAAAGACATAATTGTCCTAATTGTTTCTAATTTAGCTATTTGGAAAAGAAACATGTCATAAAAGATTTCAAAAAATGTCCCTACATCTTTGTTTTCAACCAATGAACAGTGTTGCGTCTATGTGTTATCATAAATGATCCAATATCACCTTTAGCCAAAATTCAGAAATGCTTTAAATCATTTTTCAAACTTTAATTTGTCTGAACAAACCATTTTGTACTAAATGCAACGTCCATTAAAAGCTGCAGTTCTCTTTCTAGCACCAGTTTCAACTGTGCATGTGATTGTTCTTAAATGAGAACGAGCCACGGTTCAGAGGTTGAAAACACTGCTTTAAATATCCGTATTACCAAGATCATGCAGTTAAAATCAATAATTCTAAACTTCTCCGCGTCTATAACTTTAAATAATACTAGTTTCAATAATAGAGCTCCTCTACTTTAAATATACTGCTGTTCTAATCTCCTTGTGTCTCATGCTAAAGCAAGAGTCTAATTAATTTTAACGATTGTCCTGTATTCTTTCATGCAGCTAAATGTGGTGTTATGAACGAATGACCTAAATGTGTAAATATGACTTAATATGTCTCTGTGCGTTTGTTGTCTGTCTGTATATTTACCTTCTGTGTGTCTCATTTAGGCCAGCCACGTCTCAAATGTCCGTTAATGTCTTTCTTTTACTCATGGCGTCTTTCAATGTCTTTTGTCTCAAAGTGTCCAATGTCTTTGTCTCCATGTCTTTTTTCTTCTTCTTTCAACAATCACTTTCTTTCTTCTTCCGATAACTCTTTCTCACAATGTCTTTCTTCTTCTTTCAACAATCACTTTCTTTCTTCTTCCGATAACTTTTCCTCATAATGTCTTTCTTCTTCTTTCATATCTGACGCACCCAAATGTGTCGTGTCCTTCTTCTTCTTGTTTGGTTTTCCGGCGGTTGGCGGCCTATTCTTCGCATTACCGCCACCTTCTGTTTCGTGGATGGGACAACACTCAGTTTGTGAAAAAGTCTGCGGTCTTTTCTTTGCCTCCTCACAGGCAGGAGAAGTCTTCTTCGAGAGTTCCTGTTAGCTGCTGCAGCCGATGCTGCCCCCTGCGACCCGCAGGGAGAGGGGGAGACGCTGATGATGATGATGATGCTCGGTTGTGGTTTGTGGCAGGGACGATTTTTGGCCAAATGAAACAGACAGAAGTTTTCTCGGAAAAAACAGACAAACAAGAAACACAAACAAGTGTGTTAATTACCATACCAAACCAATGATTAATTACAATTCAAAATAAACCTATGAAATAATTACTATTAACATTTTAAACATTAAATTCTGAAAACCAAATCTGCATTCAACTACTATCCTAAGCCCTATTTTTCCAAAAGTATAATGCTCTCTAAGATCATTCTAACTTTTATATCACCAAAATGTAGGGAAAAAAAACTTGTCTAGACGCCTTGGAGATAAAAAATAAAATAATGCCTCTTTATAATCTAACTCAAAGTTCTGTGATCCTATGACTCCATGTCAGTAACATTATCGTGTGTATAAATGTAATTTTCTACAAAAAATTCTTTCTTCACGAGAGAGAGAGAAAGAGAGAGAGAGAGGGGAGAGAGAGAGGACAGAACGAGGGAGGGGAGGGGCCTCCCGAACAAAGGAAGCATGGAGTCAAATACTTTTCTCGTTTTTCTCGTGACAAGGTTCTAAATCAGTGGTAAAAGTTTTTCTCACGTCAAACGACACTTTACATTTTATCCTTAAATACGTCAGTAATGGAAAACATTACTATTTGCTACCTGATTAATGTATCGAGGGTTCCAGCAGAATCTTTTTTTTTTTTTTTTCCCTGATTCGCTGTAACTATCGAAACATTACATCAGAATACAAGAGAAAAACTCCCAGACTGATCTTTTGTCATTTCTTCACATGAAACTCGTATACTACAGCCAAGAGGCTCTCTTTTTCCTCATTAATCAGATCATTATTATCAGAATCCACATTTTAAATACTTGGCTTTTCTTCTGTTTAAATTAATTGTGCCCTTTTCCCCCCCCGGGGGATATGGAGTTTTTATTATCCTATAACTTCTGACCCTAACTATCCCTATCTCTCTAATTCTATTCCTATTTTTTCACTAATTCCCTTGTGCCTCTCTGCACGAAGGTGTGCCTCTTTTGCACTTATAAATCCTGTGGCTCTTTTCATCATCTGTTCTGTTTTCTTTGGAGGGACCCATGCTTCCCCCAAGGTTAAAACGTCTAAACCTGACTATTGTTCTATCGCGTCCGATAGAACGCCCCGTCACGGCGGTCGCCTGGCCACGCTGCAATCTGTCGAGCCAAAATCTCTCTCTCTTCTATTTAAAACAATGTGCAGATTTCCAAAACTGTGATCCGCTTACCTTAGAAGCGACCTTTTTGAAGAGCAGAGAGATTTTTCCAAACCCACAAATCCAGTCTCTATAACTGAGCTCATCTCTGTCCCGCTCCTGCCCCGATCACGTCGGGATTCACCAAAATGAAGTCAATAATTCCCTTTGACTGACGTATCCAAAATCGATGCAAGAGCGAGACAAGAGATCTTCACGTTTAACATCTGCATTTAATTATCTTTACAATCAGATACAGAATGTTCAACAAAAAGTGCTCCTAAAACTATATATGTCCCTCTCTCCTGGCCCTCGGCTGACTGACTGCCAATCTCCTCCCAGCAGTTTCTATCAAAGGGTCCGATGACGTCACAGTCTGGGACTGGTCTGGCCCCTGGTCTGGACCCGGTCTTGGTCTTCCCTCTCCACCTGAGCAAACAATGCCCCCCACCACTGGGCGCCTGATTGTGTTGGACTTTTGCCCTCGTCCAGAGTGGGAGAGAGCATTTGTTTATTCCTGGAGTTAATAATTTGTCCCGTTTTGAAAGCTGGTCATCTCTATGATTCCTGAGTGCATATTCCCTTGTCCTTGGGGCTTTTCCCCGTGCACCTTCTTCAGAGGGCCTATTTTCAAAATCATTAGTATACAACATTTTAATTATGCAACAGCATCAGAGTGTTCCCTCTGTCCATTTTGTGGGGCTTTGCTCATTTTTCCAAACACATTTTGTTTGAACCAGGAAGTGCCTGTCACTTCCTTCTCTCAACACCAGTTTGTGGGATAAATGGGTACAACGTTAATCAAATAGTATTCACCGTAACAGATACTAATCTATTTTAGCAGGTTCTCCTGGGTTCAGTCCCTATACAACGGTATTTTGATTCTCTAATCTGTTGCTGACTCTTAAAATTCTCAAAACTACTAAAGATCTACTTTTGTGCTATACCAATCATTAAAATCTTTTCTAATGTTTTTGAATCTGTGTTGGTTTCTAATCCATCTCATTAATTCTATCATCTTTAGCTTTTTGCATTGTCAACATTCACCTATGTTTATACAAGTGAATTTGACAGTATCTAATATAACTGTTGCATAAACTGTAATGAACTTTATCTACCTTTGAAGAAATACTTTTGGACATAATATTAGGAAATTGTCCTTTTTTATCCGTTTGATATTAGCCCTGTCTAAAAATAATTCTCTATTTTTGGAAGCCATCTATCTATTTTACACTCTATTGTGACTTACAAATCTTGTTTAGTTTGGAGCCAAAGCATATTCCCCCAACTTTTGAAGTTCTGATTGTAACAATAAGCATTGGCAATAGACGATTTTTTTATTGGCCGATTCTTGTTCTCTAAGCACATTCATTATTGTATTTCTGACAATTCCAAAAACAACACAGTCGTTCTCCAATATTAAAGACATACATCTAAATCAAGTTCCTGAAAGGGATTTAAACTATTTTAAAACGTTCTCTACGATTATAAAGGCTATGAAATTAATTATTTAATAAACAAAAGCACATACAGAGGCTTCTGTCCACTGCTTATAACTGTTTAAAGAGTTGTCTCAATAATTAATATGTGTAGATACACAGCTGTTTGTAATAAACAATAACATTTGACCTGTTCTCCCAATGAAGCAGCTCAGTGGCGGCGTCAAACAAAGTTATTATTTGAGCTATTTATTAGAGTTAAAATTGTGTTAAAGCCTGTCGTTCTATGTCTGCATTTAATACTAACTCTCTATAACCACATCTGCCTAGTTCCTACAGATGTGGAAAACAGAAGCATCTAAAATCTGACTCAATTTGATTCCTTTTTACTTAGTTATTAAATAATTTGACATATTGAGACTATTTTCACAATAGAACTATTTGATTATTCCCTAGTCTAACTACTTATTACTACTGTTTATTCTGACACGATCAACCTATAGCTCCTCGAATCCGAATGACATTATAGCTCAGACTGATTTCATTCTATTCTATATTAGATCTTATTATTATTGATCTATTACTTAAAGAGTAGATCTGTTTTGATGTTATAAGCGCTATTATTTCTCCTTGTGAATTTGCACAACACCCATTTTGAATTTGCACAACACTAACTAAATTTAGAATGACCTCCCAAGGGGGACAAATATAGTTTTTTATTTCATTTGCAACTCCGAACAATTACTTAATAATTTTCCCATTTTTGCTTTTTAGGCTGCCTTCTATTATTTATTTGTCTTGTAAATATAGTTTTAAACACTTCTTTCTAATGATTTAGAAGGTTAAGGACCATGACCACCTATGACAATACAATGACCCCCTCTGTTGGTCGTGGTCCAAAGTATAAAACATGCATCTGTATGTGTGGTAGATTACTGTTCCAATCCTGTTGCTCCTCCCGAATGCCTCAATTCTATTGTGGGCTTTGGTGCCAAAGTAGAGCTCATTTCCTTAATTCATACTACGGGTCATCCCTGAAGCAGTGCTGTTTATCTTTCCTCTGAAAAGAACAAACATTAGAACATACAAGAAACGGCCCACTTTCCTCTCGTCGCATGGTGCGGCCTGTTCCAATCAATCCAATGGGCAAAACATAACTGCATTGACAGAACGGTGTGTGACATCAGGGCAGAGGCTGTAGCCAAATACAGACTTAACAATATGTATGTTTTCTAATTTTACACTCCCCTAAAGTGAGTTACAAAACCTAAGTCAGTCCTCCTCCCAATGACCGCTCACTGCGGTTGGACCGAATCACTTGTCCGGACAAACAGCAGAGGGAGGGGCTCCCAGTACCTTCAGCGAGGTATTTCATCTCAGAGTACGTTCCGGCAAGTACTTTTTTCTCGAGAGACTCTGGCCCAGAGTACTCATCTACTTGTACACCTGTTCAATAAGCTTGTCGTCTTTGAATCTCTAGTACTATATTCACCGTATGCTGTATGACAAAAAATTATTTATTCCCATGATCACATTAAAACATGACAGAAAACTTTTGTTAATTCCCATGATTCCAGTTCAGCATTCCTCAGTTTCACTCCACAACACAGCACACAACACTAACTCCCAACACCTCCACGTTGAGTATTGTCCAGTTTGTTAACTTCATTCACTGCCCATGACGACAAAAGTCGTTCTAGTTGTTTTAGTGGACCTCACTGCCACAGACGACTTAGACGACTTTTTTCCGTGTTATTACACGGAGGCTGCAGTAATGTCTGGCCACCCTTGTTAATGACCCCACAACGACTGATATCTTGTGCGAAATGTACCTGTAAAGTGATTAAATCACCACCATTAGATGCAGTATTGCACCACAGGAGAGGTCATAAGTCAGTGGAGAGAAGGAGGAGGAGTGTGGGGTTTTGAGAGCGTGCTGCTGTAGCAGAGCGATGATCAGCGTACTGTAGCAGTGAGAGACCGATCAGATCTAGTTTAGCGATAGTATAGGCAAGAGTGTGGCAAAAAAGAATAGTTATAACTGTATACTCTGCTTCAGGAGATTGACTCTCGCGATCCAAGTGAGTGAGGTCCGAGAGGGGAGAGAGGGGAGACCCCGGTGGAGGTCCGTATCTGCAGCCATATTTTTCGCGGACAAGAGCCCCGAGCAGAGACACTCCTTCGCCTCTCAGCGCGTATCAGCTGCTGTTGTTAACTGATGCATGGCTCGGATTCGTTCAGCATACCTGATCATGATTTATCTGGGGGGGGGACACACCACAAACAACTCACACAACAACTTTAAGACAGCACCTCACTCACTCACTCACGCACAAAGACCACTCACGATCGCCATCACTGACAACCACTCACAACACACAGACACGCTCCTCGCAACAGACACTCACTCCACACTGACACTCACATCACACAGACACTCTGCTCCTCGCCACACTGACATTCACGACACACACACTCAAATTCAACATGCTTCATTTCTATTTTTGGTAATACATCTATAGTTTTAATGATCTTTGTGTTGTTGTTGTTTTGAACGTTTTGGTTGATGGTATAGGAAGAAAAGTTTAAATTTCTATCTGTGAATAAATGCCAACAATTTGCCATCAAAAGTACTATTTCAGAGTCATGTTTTTTATAATTTTTGTAATGGAACAAGTGTGAAGATGTTTGAGTTGTCACTAAAGGCAGCAAAAATGCAATCTAAAGTCTCTTTTCTGTCTTGAATGTTCCTGTTTACATACAGCTCGTTACCCGCTGTCTTTTCCTTGGCCAGACCTGGTGTTAATGGTGTAATACCTTTGTTCTATGGCGATAACTCAAGAACGGTAATAGGTAGAAACCAACGGTTTTTTTTTTCAGAGTAAAGCAGGAGAGGTGAATCCTTTAATTTGGTGCCCTGGTGTTTACATCGTACATAAAAAATGAATATTCTGTGGCATCAAAGTGGGTCAAATCACCTGAAAATTGCTGGCAGAATCACTTCTCAAATCTGAAAATGCCTGGCAGTCAGGGAGTTTAAGGTCAACGTAGTGTATGTGACATGACGCACAAACATATAACCTTACACAAACATATACATGACACAAACTTATAACATACACAAGAGGCCTGTAATTTTAAACTTTGTTATAATTTTCCATGTCAAATTACAATTGTCTCATGAGACTATTTTATAGTTGCAACTTTCAGAGCCTCAAACATGCAAACTTTGAGAGATTTTTCCTAAAAGATCCATATTCAAACTTTAGTGTTTAAACCCACCGTGGTCTTTAAAATCGGAGCCTTGTCACAAACTGTGTCCCCTATATTTTTTAATGAGCTCTTGTTACTTAACAAAAAACTCATGCACTTGCAAATAAGATTGTTTTTCCCTTTTTTTTAAAGCCAGTTCGGATTCCTTAAAAATGTAATTAGTTCAGACTTTATAACTTCACCCTTGGTTTTTTAACGGTCATTGGTGGAGAAAAGACCATTGTCCTATGTGTGTTGTGTCCTTGCAATCCAATCAAATGTCTCAGATAAACTGCCAAACAGTTTTATCAAAGACAATAATGTGTCGCTAATTGTTTCATTTAGCTATTTGGTAGAGAAACATGTCTAAATGATTTCAAAAAATGTCCCTACATCTTGTTTTCAACCAATAACAGTGTTGCGTCTTATGTTATCAGAAAATATCCAATATCACCTTTAGCCAAAAATTCAGACATGGCTTTAAATCATTTTCAAACTTTTGATGTCTGAACCAAACCATTTTGTACTTAAATGCAGCGTCCATTAAAAGCTCAGTTCTCTTTCTAGCACCAGTTCAACTGTGCATTGGACTGTTTTTAAATATTTAATAACGAACCACGGTCAAAGGTTTGAAAACACTGCTTTAAAATACCGTATTACCAAGATCATAGCCAGTAAAATCAATATTTCTAAACTTCCTTCTCCGCGTCTATAACTTTAAATCATACTAGTTTCAATAATAGAGCTCCTCTACCTTAATTATACTGCTGTTCTATTCCCTTTGTCCATGCTAAAAGCAAGAGTCAATGAAATTCCTAACGATTGTCCTGTATTCTTCATGCAGCTAAATGTGGTGTTATGACGAAATACCTAGCTAAATGTGTAAATATGACTTAATATGATCTCTGGCGTTTGTTGCCTGTCCTGTATATTTACCTTCTGTGGTCTCCATTAGGCCACCACGTCTCAAATGTCCGTTAATGTCTTTCTTTACATCATGGCGTCTTTTCAATGTCTTTTTGTCTCAATGTGTCCCAATGTCTTTGTCCCATGTCTTTTTCCCCTTCTTCTTTAAACAAGCACTTTCTTTCTTCTTCTTTCAATAATCACCTCTTTCTTCTTTCAATCACTTTTCTCATGTCTTTCTTTGTCTCAGTGTGTTGGTCTTCTTCTTCTGTTAGGTTTACACTACGTTCTTCTCCGTGGCCACAAACTCCACTACGGGTTTGTTTGCAAAAGTCTGGTTCTTCTCATGAAATGGAGGCCGAGAGGTCTCTTCGAGAGTTCCCGTTACTGCTGCAGCCGATGCGCGTCTTTGCTGCCCCCTGGGTGAAACGGGGGAGACGCAGATGGTCCGTGCTGATCTGGCGCCCGATTGGAGGTCTTGTGGCAGACGATTTTGGCCAAATGAGACAGACTGAAGTTTGTCTTCGAAATAACAGACAAACAAGAAGCACAAAGCAAGTGTGTTAATTACCATACGAAACCAATAGATTAATTACTATTTCAAAATAAAACCTATGAAATAATTAATAATCATTTAAAACATTAAATTCTGAAAAAAACTCAATTCTGCATTCAACTGCTATCCTAAGCCCTACTTTTCCAAAAGTATAATGCTCTCTAAGATCTTTCTACCCTTTTATTCACTCAAAAGTGGGAAAAAAAACTTGTCCAGATAAATATAAAATAAAATAATGCCTCTTTATAATCGAACTCAAAGTTCTGTGATCCTAAGTGACTCCATGTCAGTAACATTATCGTGTGTATATATGTAATTTTCTACAAAAATTTCTTTCTTCACGTGAGAGATAGATAGACAGAGAGAGAGAGTAGGAGAGAGAGAGAGAGAGAGAGGAGGAAGGGAGAGAGAGAGGACAGAACAAGGGAGGGGAGGGCCGAGTGGCTTGTATGCCCAAGCATTTTTCAGAGGAGGGAGCCAGAGGGAGAAGGAGGGGCGTGTGTTTTCTCAAAACAGAGAGTACATGTACGACTGAAATACACCAAATTCATGAACATCCCCTTTAAAATTGCTACATTTTCCCTCGTTTTTTATCGTGGACAATGTTTTAATTATCAGTGGTGAAGTTTTCGTCTCGACGTCATACGACACTTTACATTTTTTAAATACGTCAGTAATGGAAACATTACAATTTTGGCTACCTGATTAATGTTTCGATAGTTTACAGAGAATCAGGAAAATAAGATCTGCTGGAACCCGCCGATACATTAAATCAGTAGCAAATGGTAATGTTTTTCCATTACGTGCCCACGTATTTAAATTAAATGTAAAGTGTCGTTTGAACGAGAGAGAACTCTCACCACTGATATAACATTGCCCGATAAAAAACGAGGAAAATGTAGCAAATTTTAAAAGGGGATGTTCATGAATTTGGTTATTTCAGTCGTAAATGTACTCTCTGTGTTGAAACCACACAGCCCCTTCCTTCTCCCTCCTGGCTCCCTCTCGGAAAATGCTTGAGGCAAACATGCCCTCTCGGCCCCTCCCCTCCCTCGTTCTGTCCTCGTCTCTCTCCCTTCCTCCACTCTCATCCTCTCTCTCTCTCTCTCGCCATCTCTCTCTGTCTTTCTCTCTCCTCGTGAAGAAAGAATTTTTTTTGTAGAAAATTACATATATAACACGATAATGTTACGGACTTGGAGTCATAGTATCACAGAACTTTGAGTTTAGATTATAAAGAGGCATTATTTTATTTTTATTTTTTATCTGGACAAGTTTTTTTTCCCTTACATTTTGGTGATATAAAAGTTAAATGATCTTAGAGAGCATTAATACTTTTGAAAAAGTAGGGCTTAGGATAGGCAGTTGAATGCAGAAGGTTTTCAGATTTTTAATGTTTAAAATGTTAATATAGATTATTTTCATAGGTTTATTTTGAAATTGTAATTAATCATTGGTTTCGTAGGTAATTAACAACTTGTTTGTGCCTTCCTTGATTTCTGTTTTTTCCGAGAAAACGTCTGTCTGTCTCATTTGGCCAAAATCGTCCTGCCAAAGACCTCAATCGTGCGCCATCAGCACGGACCATCTGCGTCTCCCCCGTTTCACCCACAGGGGGCAGCAAAGACTGCGCATCGGCTGCAGCAGCTAACAGGAACTCTCCGAAGAAGACCTCTCCGCCTCCATTTCATGGAGAAGAACCAGACTTTTGCACAAACCGAGTGGAGTTATGTGGCACGGAAAGAACGTTGTGTAAACCTAACAAGACGAAGAAGACACACACTGAGACCAAGAAAGACATGAGAAAGTGATTGAAAGAAAAAGAAGTGAATTATTGAAAAGAAGAAGAAAAAATGTGATGTTTAAAAGAAGAAGGAAAAATACATGGAGACAAAGCCAATATGTCACTTTGAGAACATAAAACATGAAAGACGCCATGAGTCAAAGAAAGACATTAACGGACATTTGAGACGTGGCTGGCCTAAATGAGACACACAGAGTAAATATACAGACACAACAAACGCACAGAGACATTTAAGTCATATTTACCATTTAGCCCTAGGTCATATCCGTCATAACACCACATTTAGCTGCCATGAAAGACTACAGACAATCGTTAGAATTAATAGACTCTTCTTTTAGCATGAGACACAAGGAGATAGAACAGCAGTATATTTAAGGTAGAGAGCCTATTATGAAACAGTATATTTAAAAGTTATAGACGCGGAGAAGTTAGAACTATTGATTTAACTGCATTATCTTGGTAATACGGAATAAATTAAAGCATGTTTTCACCTTTGAATCCGTGGTTCCGGTAGGGGGGGTAATCTATATAAAACATTCACATGCACTGTTGAAACTGGTGCTAGAAAGATAACAGCAGCTTTTAATGGACTCTGCAATTTAGTTACAAAATGGTTTTGTTCTGACAATTTAAAGTTTGAAAAATGATTAAGCATTTCCTGAATTTGGCTAAAGGTGAGATTGGATCATTTCTGATAACACATAGCGCAACACTGTTCATTGGTTGAAAACAAAGATGTAGGGACATTTTTTGAAATCTTTTATACCATGTTTCCTCTTACCAAATAGCTAAATTAAAACAATTAGGACAATTATGTCTTTGATATAACTGTTGGCAGTTTTTTCTGAGACATGATTGGTGCAAGTACAACCAACACCATAGGACAATTGTCTTTTCTCCACATAAACGTAAAACAATTTGACAGTATTAAGTTTGAAACTAATTACATTTTTTAAGGAATCCGAACTGGCCTTTTAAAAAAAAGAGGAAAACATTTAATTGCACGTCATGAGTTTTTTTTTGTTAAGTAACAAGAGCTCATTAAAAATATAGGGGACACTGTTGTGACAAGCCCGAGTAAAGACCACGTGGTTTAAACACTAAAGTTTTGAAATGGATCCTTTAGAAAAATCTCTCAAAAGCTTTGCCATGTCTGCAGGCTCTGAAAGTTGCAACTATACAAATAGCTTCATGAACAATTGTAATTGAACATGGAAAAAATATAACAAAAGTTAAAATTACAGGCCTCTTTGTATGGTTATATTTTGTATGTATACGGTTTGTTATGTTATAGGTGTGTGCTCTGTCAATACTACGACGTTGGACTTAACTCACTGCTCCAGGCATTTTCAGATTTGAGAAGTGCATTCTGCCAGCAATTTCAGGTGATTTGAAAAAAAAACCCAACTTTGAAGTGCCACAGAATATTCATTTTTTAGACTGTAAACACCAAGGGCACCAAATTAAAGATTCACCTCTCCTGCTTTACTCTTGAAAAAAACAGTTTTGTTTCTACCCTCTTACCGTTCTTGAGTTATTCGCCATAGACAAGCATACTTTCACCCATATCACCTGGTCTGAGCAAGAAAACAGAGGAAACGAGCTGTATGTTAACAGAACATATCAAGCAAAAAGGGAGACTTTAGATGCATTTTTGCTGCTTTAGTGACAACTCGAAAACATCTTCACACTGTTCCATTACTAAGGAATTATAAAAACAGACTCTGAAATAATACCTTTTTGATGGCAAATTGTTGCAAGTTTTTCACAGATAGAAAATTTAACTTTCTTCTATACCATCAACCAAACGTCAAACAACAACATCACTAAGATCAATAATACTATAGATGTATAAAATAAATGAAGCAGTGAATTTGAGTGTGGTGTGAGCTTGTCAGTGTGCGAGCGAGTGTCGTGTGAGTAGTTCAGTGTGCGAGTGAGTGTCTGTGCGAGTGAGTGTCTGTGTGTGTGAGTGTCAGTGTGCGTGTGAGGGTCTGTGTGCGTGAGTGAGTGAGTGAGTGGCGTGTGGAGTGGTTTTTTGTGAGTGTGTCCGTTAAATCATGATCAGGTTTGCTGAACGAATCCGAGGTTCATGTCAGTAACAGACAGCAGCTGATACGGCTGCGAGAGGCGAAGGTGTGTCTCTGCTCGGGGCTCTTGCTCCGCGCAAATATGGCTGCAGATACGGACCTCCACCGGGGTCTCCCATCTCTCCCCTCTCGACCTCACTCACTGATCCGCGAGTCAATCTCTGAAGCAGTGTATACTGCTTATAACTTTTACTTTTTTTGCCATCACTCTTGCTATAATCTATCGCTAAACAGAATCTGATCCGTCTCATGCTACAGTACGCTGAGCATCCTCTGCTACAGCATGCACGCTCTCCACGACCGCCACACTCCTCCTCCTTCTCTCCACTGACTTATGACCTCTCCTGTGTGCAATACTGCATCCTACTGTTGGGTGATTTATCATACAGTACTTTGCTCTATATATCAGTGATTGTGGGTCATTAACAAGGTGGCGCCAGACATTAAACTGCAGCCTCCCGTGTAATAACAACGAATAAAGTCGTCTTAAGTCGTCTTGGGCAGTGAGCGTCACTATACAATAGAACGACTTTTGCGTCATGGCAGTGATTGAGTAACAAAACTGGACCATACTAACGTGGGGTGTTTGTGAGTGTGTTGGGAGAGTGTCGGTGGAGTGAACTGAGGAATGCTGAACGAATCATGGAATAACAAAATGTTTTCTGTAATGTTTTTAATGTGATCATGGAATAATTATTTTGTTGTCAACAGCATACGGTGTAAGTACTAATAAGATTCAAAGATGACAAGCTTTATTGAACAGGTGTAAAAAGTGAGAGTACTCTGGGATGAGTACGCGAAAAAGTACTCTGCGGAAAGTACTCCTGAGATGAATACCTCGCTGAAAGGTACTGGGAGCCCCTCCCTCTGATGTTTGTCCGAAATGGTGGGGGGGGGTGGGGGGGGGGGGGGGGGCTGGGGGTTGCGGTTCCAACCGCATGAGCGTCATTGAGTGAACAACTTTGGTTGTAACTCACATTTAGTGGAGGTAGAAAAAAATTAGAAAACATACATATTAGTTAAGTCTGGTATTTGGCGTACAGCCTCTGCCCTGATGTCTCACACCGTCGGTCAATGCAGTTAGTTTTGCACCATTGGGATTGATTGACAGGCCGCACCATGCGACGAGAGGAAAGTGGGCGTTTCTTGTGGTTCTAATGTTTGTTTTTCAGATGAAAGATAAACGCACCTGCTTCAGGATGACAAGTAGTATGAATTAAGGAAATGAGCCTCTACTTTGGCACCAAAGCCCACAATATGATTGAGGACGATCCGGGAGGAGCAACAGATTGGAACAGTAAATCTACACAACCACCTACAGATGCATGTTTTTATACTTTGGACCACGACCAACGAGGGGAGTATTGTATTGTCATAGGTGGCATGGTCCTTAACCTTCTAAATCATTAGAAAGAAGTGGTAAAACATATATTTACAAGAACAAATAAATAATAGAAAGGCAGCCTAAAAAACAAAATGAGAAATTGTTAAGTAAATTTCGGAGTTGCCAAATTGAAAATAAAATTCCTATTTTGTCCCATAGGGGTCATTCTAAAGTTTAGTGTTGGGCAAATTCAAAAAGGGTGTGTGGCAAATTCAAAAGGAAAATAATTAGCGCTTATAACATCAAACTGATCTACTCTTTAAGATAATAATCATATAACTAATAAGATAATAATAAATAGAATGAAATAGTCTGGAGCTATAATGTCATTGGATTCGAGGAGCTATAGGTTTGAGTGTCAAGAATAAACAATAGTAAATAATAGTTTAGACTAGTGAATAATCAAAATGTTCTATTGTGAAAATATGTATTCCAATATGTCAAATTTTTCTAATAACTAAAGTAAAAAGGAATCAAATAGAGTCAGGATTTTAGATGCTTTCTGTTTTCCACATCTGGTTAGGAACTAGTGCAGATGTGTTTATAAGAGAGTTAGTATTTAAAATGCAGACATAGAACGACAGGCTTTAACACAATTTTAAATCTAAAATAGCTCAATAATAACATTGCTTTTGACGCAGCCTCTTGAGCTCGCCATTGAGAACAGGTCAAATGTATTGTTTATTACAAACAGCTGATGTAATTTACACATATTAAGTTTGGGACAACTCTTTAAAAGTTTTAAGCAGTGGGACAAACCATGAATGTGCTTTGTTTATTAAATAGTAGTCTTCAATAGCTTATAATCGAGAGAACGTTTTAATTAGTTAAAATCCCTTTCAGGCAACTTGATTTAGATGTATGCTCCCGTTAGATTGGAGAACGACTGTTTGTTTTTGGAATTGTGTCTGAAATACAAAAAAAAACATGAGAATAGTGATTTGCAGAACAAGAACCGGCCAATAAAAAATCGTCTATTGGGCCCCCCCAAAAAAATGCTATTGTTACCATCAGAACCTAAAGTTGGGAATAGCTTAGGCTCAAACTACAACAAGATTTTGGAGTCCACAATAGAGTGTAAAAAGATAGATGCATTCAAAAATATAGATTATTTTTAGACAGGGCTAATACAAAACGGTAAAAGGACCATTTCCCTTCATATTAGGTCCAAAAGTATTTACGTCAAAGGTAGATAAAGTACTTACAGTTTATGCCAGTTTTTATTAGATTCTGTCAAATTCACTTGTTTCAAACCTAGGAGAATGTTGACAATGCAAAAAGCTAATGAGATAGATTAATAGATCGATTAGAACCAACACAGATTCCAAAAACAGTTGAAAGCATTTTTAATGAATTGGTATAGCACAAAAGTAGATCTTTAGTATTTTTGAGAATTTTTAAGAGTCAGCAACAGATAGAGAATCAACTACCGTTGTATAGGGACCTAACCCCAAGAAACCTGCTAAAATAGATTACTCCAGGTACGGATAATACCATTTGGATTAACGATGTACATTTATCCCAAACGTCTGAGAGAAGGAAGTTGAAAAAACAGCACTTCCTGGTTCTACAAAAGGGTGGTTGGTAAAATGACAAAGCCCCACAAAATGGCACAGAGCCACTGATTAATGACAGCAAACCACAGTATAGATAGATTTAATTAGATAAAAACATAGTTTAAGAATATGGCTCATTAAAAGCAAAGATGCAAAACATATTGGTAAATAGATAGAATATTTAACCAATTATAACTATAGTGAATAGTTTTTTAGTGCATACAATTACAGACGAGGTTGAAGAAGGATCAGAATGACAGCAGTGGTCCATCAAAGAGTTTTAGTGAAGGAAATGTTTTTTCAATGTGGTTGTGTGTTGTTCGTCTTCCTGTTTTAACTCTTCACAGATATCGAGCCCAGAACTAGGAGGTATGGAACTCCTCCAGTCCCGTCACCCAGAAATATTGAAAGTGTGAACTAGTTGGTTAATATAGGTCAAAAGAGGGACTTAACGAATATTCCACAAAAGATGCACATCAGACAAAGAATATGCACTCAGGAATCAAAGAGATGACCAGCTTACAAAACCAGACAATTATTTGACTTCCCAGAATAAACCAAATGCTCTCTCCCACGCTCGACCGAGGGCAAAGTCCAACACAATCAGGCGCCCAGTGGTGGGCATTGTTTGCTCAGTGGTGGAGATGGAAGAACCGGGTCCAGAACCAGACCAGGCCAGACCAGTCCCAGATCCTGTGACGTCACGGACCTTTGATAGAAACTGCTGGGAGGAGATTGGCAGTCAGTCAGCCGAGGCCATGGAGAGGACAATATTATTTAGGAGCACTTTTTTTTGTTTGAATATTCCTGTAATCGTTTGTAAAAGATAATTAAATGCAGATGTTAAACGTGAAGATCTCTTGTCTCGCTCTTGCAGCGACTTTGGATACGGTCATCAATGGGTATTTATTGACTTCAGTACGATGGTTAAGGTTAGGGTTAAGGTGGTCTGAGTTAGATGGTAAGGTAGTTGTTAAGTGGTCTGAGTACGTTGGTTAAGGTTAGGTTTTAAGGCGGTCTGAGTTAGATGGTTTAGGTTCAGGTTTAAGGTGGGTCTGAGGAGATGGTTAAAGGTTAGGGTAAAGGTGGTTCAGAGTAAGATGGTTAGGGTTAGGGTTTAAGTGGGTCTGAGGAAGATGGTTAAGGTTAGGGTAAAGTGGTCTGAGTAAGATGGTTAAGGTTTGGGTTACGGTTTAGGTTAAGGCGGGTCTGAGTAAGTTGTTTAAGGTTAGGGTTTAAAGGCGGTCTGAGTAAGATGGTGATGGTTAGGTTAAGGCGGTCTGGAGTAAGTTGGTTAGGGTTAAGGTAAGGCGGTCTGAGTAAGATGGTTAAGGTTGAGTTAAGTAAGGCGTCTGAGTAAGATGGTTTGAGTTAGGTTTAAGGCGGTCTGAGTAAGATGGTTATGGTTAGGGTTAAGGCGGTCTGAGTAAGATGGTTGGTTAAGGTTAAGGCGGTCTGAGTAAGATGGTTAAGGTTTGAGTTAGAAGGTTAAGGCGGTCTGAGTAAGAAGTTGAGGATAGGGTTAAGGCGGTCTGAGTAAGATGGTTATGGTTAGGTTGAAGCGGGTCGAGTAAGAGGTTGTAGGGATAAGGTTTAAGGCGGCTGAGTAATGATGGTTAAGGTTTGAGTTAAGGTTAAGGGGGCTGAAGTAAGTTGGTTTAAGGTAGTCTGATTATGAAGGTTAGGGTTCAGTGTATTACTGTTGATTGACTGACTTGTGTTGGGATATCCAATGGTTTTGTTAAGTCTCTGAGATGACTTCTGTTGTGTACCTAGGGCTATAACAAGAATAAATGGTATTGTATTGTAAGTAAGATGGTTAAGGTTAGGTTTAAGCGGGTCTGATAAGATAGTTAGGTTAGGTTTTGAAGGCGTCTGAGTTAGATGGTTAGGGTTAGGGTTAAGGGTAGGTCCTGAAGTAAGATGTTAAGGTTAGGTTAAGGTGGATCTGAGTAAGAGGGTTAAGTTAGGGTTATGTGGTCCGTAGTAAGATGGTTAAGGTTAGGTTAAGTGGTCTGAGTGAGATGGTTTAAGGGTAGGGTTCAAGCTGCACTAACTGACTTTTATTTTTGTATCATGACGGAAAAGCTATCCATGTCCATGCAGTGCATTGGGATATTCGCACCTATGAAGAAAAAGTACGCAGATTTGGGCTGGCGTGACATTATATTTTTGTCGAGTTTTGATGAAACGAAAGGAAAAATGTGTTTCGGTCGCTAATTGTGACCACTCAGCGACCACTGGCCCCACACTTTCCGTGAGAAATCTACAGGTCCGTTAGCACGGAAGGCTGAGTTAGCACACGATAAACAAACAAGGGGCGGAGCTAACCTATGCCTTCCCTCGTCTTCGCACCGGTTACTGCATACACAGCGAGACATGCCATCCAATAGAAAGTCTCGTTCCCCGCGCTTCCCGGTTTCTATCGTTTCTATGGTCACGCCATCACGGGCAAATCAGTCCATAGTAATTTATCCATATTGGGAGACGCTAGCTCCGACCCAACAGTGGGTGTGTTGTGGGGGCGTTAGCTTCGTGGTGCGGGAGGAGCTGAAAGAGAGAGCCAGCGAGTCCTGCGCTTCAAAATCCCAAAGTCAGTTAGTGCAGCTTTAACCCTAACCTTAACCATCTCACGTCAGACCACCATAACCCTAACCTTAACCATCTTACTCAGTAACACACCTTAACCCAAACCTTATCCATCTTACCAAACCAACCTTAACCCTAGACCTTGAACTCTTATCTCAGACACCCCCCCTTAACCCTAACCCTAACTCATCTACCTCTGACTCGGCCTTAAAACCTAACCCTCACTATCTTTACTCAACCCGCCTTTAAACCTAACCTTAACCATCTTACTACAATACAATAACAATTTATTCTTGTATAGCCCTAGTCACTACAGAAGTCATCTCAGAGAACATACAAAACCATTGAAATCACCATACCAAGTCAGTCATCAACAGCTTAAAAAAAAACACATGAACCCTAACCTTCTTACTCAGACTACCTAACCATCTTACTCCAGAGAACCACCTATCCATTAACTCCAACTTAACCATCTTACTCAGAACCGCCTTAACCTTATCCCTAACCATTTACTCAGACCGCCTAAAGCCTAACCATCAACCATCTTACGCAGACCGCCTTAACCCTAACCTCACCCGTCTTCTCAGAACGACTTAACCTTATCAAACTCAAACCTTATCCATCTTACTCATCCGCCTGAACCTTGAACCCTAACCAACCACTTACTCAGACGCCTTAACCCCTAACCTTAACCATTCTACTCAGATACCAGCCCTAAACCTAACCTCAACCATCTTACTCCCAGGACCGCCTTAACCTTAACTCAAACCTTAACCAGCATACTCAACGCATTAACCTTTTAACCCTAACCACTTACTCAGACCGCCTTATACCTAACCATAACCATCTTACGCAGACCAGGCCTTAACCCTAACCTAACCATCTACTCAACCGCCTTAACCTTAACCTTAACCCTAACCTTAACCAATCTACTCTACCCACACCTTTAACCCTAACCTAACATCTTCCTCAACTCCCACCTTAACCCTAACCCTAACCATCGTACTCCGAACCACCTTTACCCTAACCTATCCATCTTCCTCAGACCCACCTTAAAACCTAACCTGTAAACATCTAACTCCAGACCGCATTAAACCTAACCTTAACCATCGTACTCAGACCACCTAACCCTATACCTTAACCATCTAAAAACCAGACCACCTTAACCTAACCTTAACCATCGTACTGAAGTCAATAATTCCCTTTGACTGACGTATCATACTCGATGCAGACGAGACAAGAGATCTTCACGTTTAACATACTGCCTTTAATTATCTTTACAATCAGATACAGAATATTCAACAAAAAAAGTGCTCCTAAACTAATATGTCCCCTCTCCTGGCCCTCGGACTGACTGACTGCCAATCTCCTCCCAGCAATTTCCTATCAAAGGGTCCGATGACAGTGCACAGATCTGGGACTGGTCTTGCCCCTGGTCCTGAGTCTGGCCAGGTCTTTCCATCTCCACCTGAGCAAACATTGCCCCCGCACCACTGGCGCCTGATTGGGGGGGTGTTGGACTTTTTGGCCTACCTCGTCGAGATGGGAGAGACATATTGTTTATTCTTGGAGTCAATAATTGTCTGGTTTTGAAGCAGCGTGGTCGATCTCTTATGATTCCTGAGTGCCATAAGTCATTTGTCCTGATGTGCAAAGCATTTTGTGATAATTCGTCAGTCCCCCTCTTTTGACCTAGATTAACCAATAGGTCACATTCTTGCAATATTCTCTGGTACGGGACTGGGGAGATTCATCATCCTAGTTCTGGCTCTATATCTGTGAAGAGTTAATACAGGTAGAGGAAAAAAAAAAAAAAAAGAAAAAACGAACAACACACAACTCATTGAAACATTCCATCCACTGCGTAAACTCTTTGATGACCACTGCTGTCAGTCTGATCCTTCTTCAACTCGTCTGTCATGTATGCGACTAAAACTATTCCACTATGAGTTTTTAAACTATTCTAATGCTATTTACCAATATGGTTTGCATCTTTGCTTTTATTGAGCACTTATTCTTAAACATAATGTTGTTTATCTAATAAATCTAATCTATACTGAGTTTGCTGGCAATAATCAGTGGCTCTGGTGCCATTTTGGGGGCTTTGCTTCATTTTCCCAAACACACTTAATCACATTTTGTTGAACCAGGAAGTGCTGTCACTTCCTTCCTCAGACCCGTTTGGGATAAAAAGTACATCGTTAATCAATAAATTGTTATTATCCGTTACGAGCTAATCTATTTTAGCAGGTTTCTCTGGGTTAGTCCCTATAACACGGTATTTGATTTCTCTAATCTGATTGCTTGACTCTTAAAATTCCTCAAAACTACCTATAGATCTACTTTTGTGCGATACCAAATCATTAAAAATGCGTTCAAATGTTTTTTGAATCTGTGTTGGTTCTAATCGATTCTCTTTATCTAATCTCAGAAGCTTTTGCATTGTCCAACATTCACCTAATGGTTTGAAACAAGTGAATTTGACAGTATCTAATAAAACTGTGCATAAACTGTAATGAACTTTATCTACCTTTGAAGTAAATACTTTTGACATAATATGAAGGAAATGGTCTTTTTACCTTTGATATTAGCCCTGGCTACAAATAATCTCTATTTTGAAAGTATCTATCTATTTTACACACTATTGTGACTCCAAATCTTGTTGTAGTTTGAGCCAAAGCATATTCCCAACTTTTGATTTCTGATTGAAACAATAGCATTGGCAAAAGAACGATGTTTTATTGGCCGTTCTTGTTCTGCAAATCACTATTCTAGGTATTAGTAGTTCAGCACAATTCCAAAAACAACACAGTCTACTCCAATATTTAAGACAACATCTAAATCAAGTGGCCTGAAAGGATTTAAACTATTTAAAAACGTTCTCTACGATTATAGCTATGAAATTAATTTTTTAATAAACAAAAGCAATCATGGCTTCTGTCCACTGCTTATAACTGTTTAAAGAGTTTGTCCAAAACTTATTAGGTGTAAATACATCTGCTGTTTGTAATAAACAATAACATTTACCTGTTTCTCTCCAATGGAGCATCTCAGAGGCTGCGTCAAAAGCTATGTTATATTGACGATTTTTAGATTTAAAATGTGTTAAAGCCTGTCGTTTCTATGTCCTGCATTTTAATACACTCTCTATAAACACATCTGCACTAGTTCCTACAGAGGTGAAAACAGAAGCATCTAAAATCTGACTCTATTGGATTCCTTTTTACTTTAGGTATGTAGAACAAAAATTTGACATTAGTGATTACTTATTTTTCACAATAGAACTATTTGATTAGTTCCACTAGTCTAGACTATTATTCACTATTGTTTTATTCTGACACTTCAACCATAGCTCCTCGAATCCAGTGATGACATTATAGCTCCAGACTATTTCATTCTAGTCTATTCTTATTAGTGAATTATTAAATGATCCCCCTTATTTTGATCTTAAAGAGTAGATCTGTTTGATGTTATAAGTCGTCTATTATTTCTCCTGTTGAATTTGCACACACCCTTTTGATTTTGCACAACCTAAATTTAGATATGACCCCCTTGGGTAAATATATAATTTTATTTCATTTTGGCAACTTCGAAAATTACTTAATAATTTTCCCATTTGCGTTTTTTAAGGCTGCCCTATTCTATATTTATTTGTTCTTGTAAATATAATGTTTTTACACTTTCTTTTTCTAAATAGATTTAGAAGTTAAGGACCGATGACCACCCTATGACAATACAATACTCCCCTCTGTTGGTCGTGGTCCCTAGTATAACATTTTTGGGGCATCTGTATGTGTGGGTAATTACTGTTCCAAATCCTGGTGCTTCCTCCCGGATCGTCCTCAATTCATATTGTGGCTTTGTGCAAAAGTAAGAGGCTTCAATTTCCTTAATTCATAACTACTGTCACCCCTGAAGCAGTCAGTTTAATCTTTCATCTGAAAAACAAACATTAGAACACAAGAAAACGCCCACTTTCCTCTCGTGCGCTTGGTGCGGCCTGTCAATTCAATCGAATGTGGGCAAAAACATATCTGCAATTGAAAGACGGTGTGTACAATCAGGCAGAGGCTGGTTAGCCAAATACAGACTTAACAATATGTAGGGTTTCTAATTTACCTCCCTAAAATGTGAGTACATAACCAAAGTTTGTCCTCCTCCCAAGACCGCTCACCTGCGGTTGGGGACCGAATTCACTGTCCGGACAAACAGCAGAGGGAGGGGCTCTCCCAGTACCTTCAACGAGTATTTCATCTCAGAGTACTTTCCGCAGAGTACTTTTCTCAGAGAACTCATCCCCAGTAGTACTCTCACTTTAACATCACAGTTCAATAAAGCTTGTCATCTAGAATCTCTAGTACTTACAAACAACCGTATGCTTGTTGACAATAAATAATTATTCCATGATCACTTTAAAACATACCAGAAAACTTTTGTTATTCCCTATTCCGTTCAGCATACTCCTCAGTTCACATCCACAACACACCACAACACACTCACAACACCCCGACGTTAGCAGTGGTCCATTTTTGTTAACTCATTCACTGCCCATGACGACAAAAGTCGTTTCAATTGTATAGTGACGCTCACTGCCCTCAGACGACTTAACGACTTTTTCGTGTTAATTACACGGTGCGAGGCTGCAGTAAGTGTCTGTCGCACACCTATGTTAATGAACCCGACAACACTGGAGATATTTAGTGCAAAGGTACCTGTAATGATAAATCACCACCATAGGATGCCAGTATTGCACCAAAGAAGGTCTAAGTCAGTGGAAGAAGGAGGGAGGAGTGTGGGGTCATTGGAGAGCGTTGCTGCTTAGCAGAGCGATGATAGCGTACTGTAGCATTGAGACGGATCAGTATCTAGTTTAGCGATAGTATAAGCCAAGAGTGATGGCAAAAAAGAAGGTAGTTATAAGCATATACACTGACTGCTTCAGGAGATTGACTCGCGGATCAGTGAGTGAGGTTCGAAGGGAGAGAGGGGAGTACCCCGTGGAGGGTCCGTATCTGCAGCTCATATTTGCGCGGAGCAAAGCCCCGACAGAGACACTCCTTCCGGCCTCTCGCCAGCGTATCACTGCTGTTGTTTTACTGATGCCTCGGATGTCGTTCTGAAAACCTGAATCATGATTTATCGACACGACTCACAAACTCTCACACGGCACTCACTCACTCACTCACAGAGGCACAGCAGACACTCACACTTCTCGCACACTGACACTCACACACACAGACACTCACCGCACAGAGCACTCCACTATCGCAAACACTGAAACTCTCTCACACAGACACATCGCGCGCACACTTGAATTCACACTCAGCCGAAATAACACACTCAAAATTCACTGGCTTCATTCTACTTTTATACATCTATAGTTTTTATTGATCTTTGTGTTGTTTTTGTGTTTGACTTTTGGTTGATGGTTTAGAAGAATGTTAAATTTTCTATCTGTGAATATATTGCCAACAATTTGCCGAGTCAGAAAAGTATTATTTCAGAGTCAAGTTTTTATATAATTTTGTAATGGAACAAGTGTGAAGATGTTTTGAGTTGTCCACTAAAGCAGTCAAAACAGCATCTTAAGTCTCTTTTCTGCTTGATATGTTCCTGTTTACATACAGCACGTTTCCCCGCTGTTTTCTTGCTCTACCCAGGTGTTATGGGTGAAAGTAATGCTTTGTTCTTGGCGAATACCTCAAGTACGGTAAGGAAGGTAGAAACAAAATCTGTTTTTTACAGAGTAAAGCAGGAAGGTGAAGTCTTTAATTTGGTGCCCTTGGTGTTTACATCGTCTAAAAAATTAATAATCCTGTGGCAGTCTTCAAATTTGGGGGTCAAATCACCTGAAATTGCTGGCAGAATGCACTTCTCAATCTGAAAATGCCTGGCAGTCAGTGAGCTTAAGGTCAAACGTAGTGTATTTGACAATGACGCACAAACATATAAATACCAGTACATATACAAACACAAACATTAACATACACAAGAGGCCCTAAATTTTAACTTTGTTTATATTTTTTCCATGTCCAATTACTATTGTCTCATGAGCTATTTTATAGTTGCAACTTTTCAGAGCCTGCAAACATCTAACTTTTGAGAGATTTTTCCTATAAGATCCCATTTCAAAGCTTTAGGTTTAAACCACGTGTCATTACTCGGGCTGTGTGCCACAAAACGTGTCCCTATATTTTTAATACCTCGTTTGTGTACTTAACAAAAACTCATGCACGTGCAATAAATGTTTTTTCCCTTTTTTTTTTTATAAGCCAGTTCGGATTTCCTTAAAAAATGTAAATTAGTTTCAAACTTTAATACTCACCCTTGTTTTAACGTTCATAGGGGAGAAAAGACCATTGTCCTATGTGTGTTGTTGTACTTGCACCAATCATGTCGCAGATAAACTCCCACAGTTATATCCAAAGACATAATTGTCCTAATTGGTTCTAATTTAGGCTATTTGGAAGAGAAACATGTCATAAAACGATTTAAAAAAAGTCCCTACATCTTTGTTTTCAACCATGTACAGTGTTGCGGTCTATGTGTTATCAGAAATGATCCAATTCACCTTTAGCCAAAAATTCAGAAAATGCTTTAATCAGTTTTCAAACTTTAATTGTCTGAACAAAACCATTTTTGTACTAAATGCAGCGTCCATTAATTGCTGCAGTTTCTCTTTCTAGCACCAGTTTCAACTGTGCATGTGACTGTTTGTAAATAAATTAACGAACCACGGTTCAAAAGGTTGAAAACACTGCTTTAATATCCTATTAACCAAGATCATGCAGTTTTAAAATCATAATTCAAACTTCTCCGCGTCTATTACTTTAATATACTGTTTCAATAATAGAAGCTCCTCTACCTTAAATAAACTGCTGTTCTAAATCTCCTTGTGTCTCATGCTAAAGCAAGATCCTAATATATTCTAACGATTGTTCCTGTAATTCTTCATGCACTAAATTTGGTGTTGATAACATACCTAGCTAAATGTGTAAATATGACTTAAATATGTCTCTCGTCGTTTGGTGCCCTGTCTGTATATTTACCTTGTGCTTCATTAGGCCACCACGTCCAAATGTCCGTTAATGTCTTTCTTTACTCATGGCGTCTCAATGTCTTTTGTCTCAAAGTGTCTCAATGTCTTTGTCTCCATGTCTTTTTCCTTCTTCTTAAACAATCACTTTCTTCTTCCTTCTTGCAATAATCACCTTCTTTCTTCTTTCAATCACTTTCTCATGTCTTTCTTTTCTCAGTGTGTGTCCCCTTCTTCTTCGTGTAGGTTTACACAACGTTTTTCTCCGTGCACATAATCTCCACTCGTTTTGTGCAAAATGTCTGGATCCTTCTCCTGAATGGAGGCCGGAGAGGTCTTCTCGAGAGTTCCTGTTTAGCTGCTGCAGCCGATGCTGCAGTCTTTGCTGCCCCCCTGTGGTGAAACGGGGGAGACCAGATGGTCCGTGTGATGCGCCCGATTGAGGTCTTGTGGCAGAAACGATTTTGGCCATTGAGACTGACAGAAGTTTTCTCGGAAAAAACAGACATACAAGAAGCTCAAACAAGTGTGTTGAATTACCATAAGATAACAAACCAATGATTAATTACAATTCAAAAGAAACCTATGATATAATTAATATTAAACATTTTAAAAACATTAAATTCTGAAAAAAAACCCCCAATTTTTTTTCCCTGCATTCAACTGCTATCCTAAGCCCTACTTTTTCCACAAGTATAATGCTCTCTAAGATCATTCTATCTTTTATATCACCAGATATGTAAGGGAAAAAAAAACGTGTCCAGCATAAAAAATAAAAATAAATAATGTCCTCTTTTAACTATACTCAAAGTTCTGCTGATCCTATGACTCCATGGGCTGTAACTTTATCGTGTGTTAATATAGATAATTTGCTACAAAAAATTCTTTCTTCAGGGGACGAGAGAGAAAGAAAGACAGAGAGAGAGAGAGAGAAGAGAGAGAGAGAGAGAGAGGAGGAAGGGGAGAGAGAGAGACGAACGAGGGAGGGAGGGGCCGGTGGCTTGTATGCCTCAAGCATTTTTCAGAGAGGGAGCCAGGAGGGAAAGGAGGGCTTGTGTGGGTTTCCAAACAAGAGTACATGTAACGACTGAAATACACCTATTCATGAACATCCCCTTTAAAATTTGCTAACATTTCCCTCGTTGTTTTATCGTGACAATGTTTTAATCAGTGGTGAGAGTTCTCTCACTCAACGACACTTTAAACATTTATTAAATACGTCCAGTAATGGAAAACATTACAATTTGCTAACCTGATTAATGTTGCGATAGTTACAGAAACAGGAAAAAAAAAGATTCTGCTGGAACCCTCGATACATTAATCAGTACGCAAATGTAATGTTTTTCCCATTACTGACGTATTTAAATAATTAAATCGTTTGACGGAGAGAACTCTCACCCACTGATAAAACATTGTCACGCCAATAAAAAACGAGGAAAATGTAGCAATGTTAAAGGGGATGTTCATGAATTGGGTGTATTTTCATCGTACATGTACACCCTCTGTTTGAGAAACCACACAGCCCCTCCTTCTCCCTCCTGGCTCCCTCTCTGAAAAATGCTTGAGGCATACAAGCCCACTCGCCCCTCCCCTCCTCGTTCTGTCCTCTCTCTCCCCCTTCCCCTCTCTCTCTCACTCTCTACTCTCTCTCTCCCATCTCATCTGTCTTTCTCATCTCTCTCGTGAAGAAAGAATTTTTGTATGTAAATTACATATAAACACACGATAAAGTTACTGACATGGAGTCATAGGATCACAGAACTTTGAGTTAGAATTACAAAGAGGCATTATTTATTTTTTATTTTTTATCGGACAAGTTTTTTTCCCTACATTTTGGTGATATAAAATTAAAATGATCTTATAGAGCATTATACTTTTTGGAAAAAGTAGAGGGCTTAGGATAGCAGTTGAATGATAATTGGTTTTCAAATTTTTATGTTAAAATGTTTATATAATTATTTCATAGGTTTATTTTGAATTGTAATTTGAATCATTGGTTTCGTATGGTAATTTACACACTTGTTTGTGCTTCTTGTTGTCTGTTTTTTCCGAGAAAACTTCTGTCTGTCTCATTTGGCCAAAATCGTCTGCCACAAGACCTCAATCGGCGCCATCAGCACGGACAATCTGCGTCTCCCCCCCGTTTCACCCACAGGGGGGCAGCAAAGACTGCAGCATCGGCGGCAGCTGCTAACAGAACTCTCGAAAAGACCTCTCCGGCCTCCATTTCATGGAGAAGAACCAGACTTTTGCACAAAACCGGTGATTTTATGTGCACGAGAGAACTTGTGTAAACCTAACAAGAAGAAGAAGGACACACACTGAGACTAAGAAAGACATGTAAAGGATTGAAAGAAAAAAGAAGTGATATTGAAAGAAGAATAAAGAAAGTGATTGTTTAAAGAAAGAAGGAAAAAGTCATGAGACATAGACATTGACACTTTGAGACAAAAGACATTGAAAGACGCATGAGTAAAAGAAAGACATTAACGGACATTTGAGAGTGGCTGGCCTAAAATGATCCACACAGAAGAAATATACAGACATGCAACAAACGCACAGAGACATATTAAAGTCATATTACTCATTTAGCTAGGTCATTTCGTTCATAACACCACCGATTTATCTGCATGAAAGAATACAGGACAATCCGTTAGAATTAATTAGAAACTCTTGCTTTACATGAGACACAAGGAGATTATAACAGCGTCTATTTAAGGTAGAGGAGCTCTATATTGAAACTAGTATTATTTAAAGTTATAGACGCGGAGAAGATTAGAATTATTGATTTTTACTGCATGATCTTGGTAATACGGATATTAAATGCAGTGTTTCAACCTTGTGAACCGGGTTCTTAATTATTTAAAAACAGTCACATGCACATTGAAACTGTGCTAGAAAGAGAACTGCAGCTTTTAATGGACCGCTGCATTTAGTACAAAATGGTTTGTTCAGACAATTAAAGTTTGAAAAAAGGGGTGATTTAAAGCTTTTCTGGATTTTGCTAAAGGTGATATTGGATCATTTCTGCTAACACATAGACGCAACACTGTTCATTGGTGAAAACAAAGATGTAGGGACTTTGTAGAAATTCTTTTAATGACATGTTTTCTCTTCCAAATACTACAATTAAAACTATTAGGACAATTATGTTCTTTGATATAACTGTGCAGTTATCTGTGACATGATTGGTGCAAGTACAAGCAACACACATAGGACAATGTCTTTCTCCCATGAACGTAAAACAAGGGTGAAGGTTTAAAGTTTGAAACAAATTTACATTTTTTAAGGATTCCGAACTGGCTTTAAAAAAAGAAGGGAAAAACATTTTTTTCCCGAGCATGAGTTTTTTTGTTAAGTAGCAAGAGCACTTTAAAAATATAGGTGACACGTTTTGTGACAAGCCCGAGTAAAGACCACGTGGTTTAAACACTAAAGTTTGAAATGGATCCTTTTAGGAAAAATCTCTCCAAAGCTTTGGAACTTGTCTGCAGGCTCTGAAAGTTGCAACTAAAAATAGCTCATGAACAATTGTAATTGACATGGAAAAATATAACAAAGGTAAACATTACAGGCCTCTTGTGTATGTTATATGTTTGTGTATGTTATATGTTTGTGTATGTTATATGTTTGTGCGTCATGTCATATCGCACTTTTGACCTTAACTCACTGACTGCCAGGAAATTTTCAGATTTGAGAGTGCATTCTGCCAGCAATTTTTGTTTCAGGTGATTTGACCCAACTTTGAAGTGGCCACAGAATATTCATTTTTTAGACGATGTACACACCAAAGGGCGACCAAATTAAAAGATTCCACCTCTCCTGCTTTACCTCTGCAAAAAACAGTTTTGTTTTTCTACTCTTACCGGTCTTGAGGTTATTCCGCCATAGAAAAGGGCTAAGCATACTTCACCATAACACCGGGTCCTGACAAGAAAAACAGAGAAACGAGTCTGTATTAAACAGAACATATCAAGCAGAAAAGAGGACTTTAGATGCATTTTGCTGCTTTAGTGATAAAAAAACCCTCAAACATCTTCACACTGTTCCATATCAAAATTTATAAAAACAATGACTCTGAAATTAATACTTTTGATGCAAATTGTTGGGCAATTTTATTCACAGATAGAAAATTTAACTTTCTTCTATACAACAACCAAAACGTCCAAACAACAACAACACAAAGATCAATAAAACTATAGATGTATAAAATAGAAGAAGCATGTGAAATTGGAGTGTTGTGTTAAGGTCAGTGTCGAGCGATGCTGTGTGAGTGAGTGTCAGTGTGCGAGTGATGGTCTTGTGCGAGTGAGTGTCTGTGTGTGTGAGTGTCAGTGTGCGAGTGAGTGTCTGTGTGCGTGAGTGAGTGAGTGAAGTGCGTGTGAGTGTATGTGAGTGTGTCCGATAAATCATGATCAGGTTTGCTGAACGAATCCGAGGCATCAGTAACAACAGCACTGATACGCTGCGAGAGGCGGAAGGTGTTCCTCTGCTCGGGGCTCGTGCTCCGCGCAAATATGCTGCAGATACGGACCCGTTTTTGTTTTTACTTACTCCACCGTGGTCCCCCTCTCTCCCCTCCGACCCACTCACTGATCCCGCGATCAATCTCTGAAGCAGTGTATACTGCTTATAACTATTCTTTATTGCCATCACGCCTGCTCTACTATCGCAAACTAGATCTGATCCGTCTCAATGCCTACAGTACGCTAAGCATCGCTCTGCTACTGCACCACGCTCTACAAAGACCCCACACTCCTCCTCCTTCTCTCCACTGACTTATGACCTCTCTCGTGGTGCAATACTGCATCCTTCTGGTGGTGATTTAGCATTACAGGTACATTTGCACTATATTTCGTGGTTGTGGGTCTTAACAAGGTGCGCCAGACATTACTGCAGCCTCCCGTGTAATAACAAGAAAAAGTCGTCTAATGTCGTCTTGGGCAGTGAGCGTCACTATACAATAGAACGACTTTTGTCGTCTGGCAGTGAATGAGTTAACAAACTGACCAATACTACGTGGGGTGTTGTGATTGTGTTGTGAGTTGTGTTGTGGAGAGAAACTGAGGAATGCTGAACGAATCATTGTATAACAAAAGTTTTCGGTAAGGTTTTTAAGGTGATCATGGAATAATATTTTTTTCACAGCATACGTGTAAGTACGAGAGATTCAAAGATGAACAGCTTTATGAACAGGTTGTAAAAGTGAGAGTACTCTGGATGAGTAATCTGAGAAAAGTACTCGCGAAAGTACTCTGATATGAAATACCGTCGCTGAAGTAATGGGAGCCCCTCACCTCTGCTGTTTGTCCGACAGGATTCGGTCCAACCGCAGTGAGCGGTCATTGGGAGGAGGACAACTTTGGTTTGTAAACTCACTTTTAGGGGAGTGAAAATTAAAACTTACATATGTAAGTCTGTATTTTGGCTACAGCCTCCTGCCCTATGTCACTCACCGTCTGTCAATGCAGTTATTGTTTTGCCCATTGGATTGATTGACAGGCCGCACCATGCGACGAGAGAAGTGGGCGTTCCTTGTGTTCTAATGTTTGTTTTCAGATAAAGAGATAAACTGCACCTCTTCATGGATACATTAGATGAATTACGAAATGAGCAGCTACTTTGGCACCAAAGCCCACAATAGGAATGAGGACGGATCCGGAGGAGCAACAGGATTGGACAGTAATCTTACACACACAACAGATGCATGTTATTATACTTTGGACCACGACCAACAGAGGGGAGTATTGTATTGTCATAGGTGTCATGGTCCTTACCTTCTAAATCAATAGAAAGAAAGTGTAAAACATATATTTACAAGAACAAATAAAGAATAGAAAGGGCAGCCTAAAAAGCAAAATGGAAAATATTAGTAATTTTCGGAAGTTGCCAAAAGAAATAAAATTCTATAGTTGTCCCATAGGGGGGTCATTCTAAATTTAGTGTTGTGCAAATTCATAAGGGTTTTGCCAAATTCAAAGGAGAAATAATAGCCTTAATAAACATCCAAACAGGATCTACTCTTTAAGATAATACTCATAAGAATAATAAGATAATAATTAGAATGATGAAATATCTGGAGCTATAATGTCATTGGATCAGGAGCTATAGGTTGCAGTGTCAAATAAGACAATAGTAATAAATGTTAGACTAGTGGAATAATCAAAATAGTTCTATGTGAAAATAAGTATCAATAATGTCAAAATTATTCTAATAACCTAAAGTAAAAAGGAATCATATAGAGTCAAAATTTTTTTTTTTTTTTTTTAGATGCTTCTTTTTTCCCACATCTGTAGGTACTAGTGGCATATGTGTTTATAGAGTAGTATTAAAAGCAGACCATAGAACGACAGCTTTAACTCAATTTTAAATACTAAAAATAGCTCAAATATAACATTGCATTTGACGCAGCCTCTGGACTGCTCCAATTTGGAGAACAGGTCAAATTTTATTGTTTATTACAAACAGCTGATGTATTTACACAATTTAAGTTTTGGGACTAACTCCTTTAAACAGTTATAAGCAGTGGACAGAAGCCATGAATGTGCTTTTGTTTATTAAATAATTATTTTCATAGCCTTATAATCGTAGAGAACGTTTTAAAATAGTTAAAATCCCTTTAGGCAACTTGAATTTAGATGTATGTCGTTAATATTGGAGAACGACTGTGTTGTTTTTGGATGTGTCCTGAAATACAATACATAGAATAGTGATTTCAGAACAAGAACCGCCAATAAAAAATCGTCTATTGCAATGCTATTGTACAATCAGACTCAACAGTTGGGAATATGCTTTGGCTCAACTACAACCAAGATTTTGGAGTCACAATAAGTGGTAAAAATAAGATAGATGCTTTCAAAAATAGAGATTATTTTTAGACAGGCTATTATCAAACGTAAAAGACCATTCCTTCATATTATTCCAAAAGTATTTACTTCAAAGGTAGAGAAAGTTCATTACAGTTTATGCACAGTTTTTTATTAGATACTGTCAAATTCACTTGTTTCAAACAATAGGTGAAATGTTGACAATCGCAAAAAGCTAATGAGATAGATTATGAATCGATTAGAACCAACACAGATTCAAAAGAGTTAAAAAAAACATTTGAAAGCATTTATTGATTTGGTTATAGCACAAAAGTAGAGCGTTAGTAGTTTTGAGAATTTTAAGAGTCAGCAACAGATTATGAAACAAAATACCGTTGTATAGGGACTAACCCAAGAAAACCTGCTAAATAGATTAGCTCCTGTACGGATAATACCAATGTGATTAACGATGTACATTTATCCCAAACGGTCTGAGAGAAGGAAAGTGACAGCACTTCCTGGTTCAACAAAAGGTTGTTTGGAAAAATGAGCAAAGCCCCCACAAAATGGGAAACAGAGCCACTGATATTGAACAGCAGAACCACAGTTATAGATAGATTTATTAGATAAAAACATGATGTTTTAAGAATATGGCCTCAATAAAAGCAAAGATCAACATATTGGTAAATAGATAGATTGTTTTAAACTGATGTGAATATTTTAGTGCATACATTACAGACGAGGTTAAAGAAGGATCAGAATGACAGCAGTGGTCATCAAAGAGTTTAGTGAAGGAATGTTTCAATGTGGTTGTGTTTTGTTCGTCTTCCTGTATTAACTCATCACAGATATCGAGCCCAGAACTAGATGATGGAATCTCCCCTGTCCCGTCACCAGGGAATATGAAAGATTGTGACCTATTGGTTAATAATAGGTCAAAAGAGGGACTGACGAATATTCACAAAATGCTGCACATCAGACAAAGGAAATATGCACGCAGGAATCATAAGAGATGGACAGCTTTACAAAACCAGACAATTATTGACTCCAAGAATTACAAATGCTCTCGCCCACTTTTGGCGCGACGAGGGCAAAAGTCCAACACAATCAGGCGCCCAGTGGTGGGGCATTGTTTGCTCAGGTGGAGATGGAAGACCGGTCCAGACCAGGACCAGGGGCCCAGACCATTCCCAGAACTGGTGACGTCACGGACCTTTGATAGAAACTGCTGGGAGGGATTGGCATTCAGTCAGCCGAGGGCCAGGAGAGGGACATATAGTGTTAGAGCACTTTTTTTGTTGAATATTGCTGTATCTGATTGAATGATAATTAAATGCAGATGTTAAACCTGGAAGATTCTTTCTCGCTCTTGCTTCGACTTTGGATACGTCAGTCAAAGGGAATTATTTGACTTCAGTACATGGGTTAAGGTTAGGGTTAAGGTGGTCCTGAGTTAGATGGTTAAGGTTAGGGTTAAGGTGGTCTGAGTACGAATGGTAGGTAGGTTAAGGCGGTCCTGAGTTAGATGGTTAAGGTTAGGTTTAAGGTGGGTCTGATGAAGATGGTTAAGTTAGGTAAAGGTGTCTGTGTAAGATGGTTAGGGTTAGGGTTAAGTGGTCTGAGATGATGGTTAAGTAGTAAAGGTGGTCTGAGTAAGATGGTTAAGTTAGGGTAAGGTTAAGGTTAAGGCTGTCTGAGTAAGATGGTTAAGGTTTATGGTTAAGCGGTCCTGAGTAAGATGGTTATGGTTAGGTTTAAGGCGGTCTGAGGTAAGATGGTTAGGGTTAAGGGTTAAGGCGGTCTGAGTAAAGATGTTATGTTTGAGTTAAGGTTAAGGGCGGTCTGAGTAAGATGGTTTGAGTTTAGTTGAAGGCGGTCTGAGGTAAGATGGTTAAGGTTTTTTGGTTAGGCGGTCTGAGTAGATGGTAGTTAAGGTTAAGGCGGTCTTGAGTAAGATGGTTAAGGTTTGAGTTAGAGGTTAAGGCGGTCTGGGAAGATGGTTGAGGGTTAGGGTTAAGCGTCCTGATAAGATGGTTTACAGGTTAGGTTTAAAGGCGTCTGATAAGATGGTTAGGTTAATGTTAAGCGGCTGAGTAAGATGGTTTAAGGTTGAGTTAAGGTTAAGGTGGTCTGAGTAAGATGGTTAAGGTAGTCTAGATAAGAAGTTAGGGTTCGATGTGTTTTAGCTGATGATTGACTGACTTGTGGTTGGTGATTTAATGGTTTTGTTAAGTCTCTAGATGACTTCTGTTTGTACCTAGCTATACAAGATTAAATTGTATTGTAATTGTAATTATGATGGTTAAGTTAGGTTTAAGGCGGTCTGAGTAAGATAGTTTAGGTTAGGTTTTAGCGGTCTGGTTAGAGTGGTTAGGTTATAGGGTATTAAGGGTGGGTCTGAGTAAGAGTTAAGGTTAGGGTTTAAGGTGGTCTGAGAAGATGGTTAAGTTAGTGTTAAGGTGTGCTGAGTTAAGATGGTTAAGGTTAGGGTTAAGGTGGACTGATGAGATGGTTAAGGTGAGGGTTAAAGCTGCACTATCTGACTTTATTTTTGTATTCATTACTGAAAAGCTATCCATGGCCCATTGAGCATGTGCAATGGATATTCGTCCTTATTGAAGAAATAAGTAGCCGCAGGATTTGGGCTGGGCGTACTTATATTTTAGATCGAGTTTTGTAGAAACAGGAAGAGAATGTGTTTTCGGGTCCAATTGTGACCAATCACAGCGACCACTGCAACCCCCACTATTCGTGAGAAATCTAGCAGGTCCGTTAGGCACAGAAGGCTGAGTTTAGCACAACAAGTGGCGGAGCTAACCTGATGCTTCCTCGTCAGTCGTCCCAGGTACTGATTACACAGCGAGACAGCCATCCCAAAAGAAAGTCTCGTTCCTCCGCGCTTCCCGGTTCTATCGTCTAATGGTCACGCCATCCACGTGACAAATCATGTCCATGTATTTATCCATAGTGGGAGACGCTAGCTCCGTCCCAACAGTGGGGTGTGTGTGGGGGCGATAGCTCGTCGGTGCGGGGAGGGGAGCAAAAAGAGAGAGGCCAGCGAGTCTGGCGGCTTCAAAATCCCAAATCAATAGTGCAGCTTTAACCCTAACCTTAACGAATCTCACTCTACCACCTTAACCCTAATCCTTAACATCTTACTCAGCACTCACCTAACCCTAACCTTAACCGATCTACTCAACCACCTTAACCCCCTAACCTTAACCATCTTACGGCAGACCACCCTTTACCCTAACCCTAACCATCTAACTCCAGACCGCCTTAAACCCTAACCTAACTATCTTACTCAGAACCCAGCCTATTAAACCTAAAACCTAAACCAACTTACTTACAATACAATACAATTTATCTTGTAATAGGCCCAGGTCACAACAGAAGTCATCTCAGAGACTTTACTAAACCATTGAAATCACCAACACAAGTCCAGTCAATCAACAGCTAAAACAAACATGAACCCTAACCTTCTTACTCAGACTACCTTAAACCATCTTACTCAGACCAACTTAACCTTAAAACGTCATACCTAAACCATCTTAAACCAGACCCCGTCTACCTTAACCCTAAACCATCTTACCAGACCGCCTTAAACCTAACCATAACCATCTTACTCAGACCGCCTAACCCTAACCTCAACCATCTTACTCAGACCGCCTTAACCGAACTCAACCTAACCATCTTACCTCAGACCACCGCCTTACTTAACCCTAAACCATCTTACTCAGACCGCCTTAAACCCTAAACTTAACCTCTTAACTCAGACCGCCTTAAAACCTAACCTCAACCATCTGACTCAGACCGCCTTAACCTTAACTCAAACCTTAACCCATCTTTACTCAGACCACTTAACCTTAACCCTAACCTCTTACTCAGAAGAACCGCCTTAAACCTAACCATAGCCCATCTTACTCAGACGCTTAACCCTAAGCACCGTAACCATCTTACTCAGACCTGCCTTAAAACCTTAACCTTAAACTCTAACCTTAACCAACTTACTCAGACCACCTTACCCTAACCTTAACCATCTTCCTCAGATCCCACCTTAACCCTACCCCTAACCATCTTAACTCAGCACCACCTTTACCCTAGACCTTAACCAGCTTCCTCAGAACCACCACCTTAAACCTAACCTTAACCATCTAACTCTACCGCGCCTTAAACCTAACCGTTAACATCGTACTCAGACACCTAACCCTAACCTTAACCATCTAACTCAGACCACCTTAACCCTAACCTTAACCATCGGTACTGGAAGTCAATAATTCCCCTTTGGACTGACGTATCCAAAGTCGGATGCAAGAGCGAGACAAGAGATCTCACGTTTAACATCTGCATTTTTAATTTACTTTACAATCAGATACAGAATATTCAACAAAAAAAGTGCTCCTAAACTAATATGTCCCTCTCCTGGCCCTCGGCTGACTGAACTGCCAATCTCCTCCCAACAGTTCTATCAAAGGGTCCGATGACGTCACACAGATCTGGGACTGGTCTGGCCCCTGTCCTGGGTCTGGACCCGTCTTCCATCTCCCACCTGAGCCAAACGACTAAATGCCCCCAACACTGGCCGCCTGATGGGTTTTGGACTTTTGCCCTCGTCGAAGGTGGAGAGAGCATTTGTTTTTATTCTTGGATTCAAAATTGTCTGGTTTGTAAGCTGTCATCCTCTTATGATTCCTGAGTGCATATTCCTTTGTCTGATGTGCAGCATTTTGTGAATATTCGTCAGTCCATCTTTTGACCTATATGAACCAATAGGTCACAATCTTTCAATATCTCTGGTGAAAACGGACTGGGAGATTCCATCATCCTAGTTTCTGGCTCGATATCTGTGAAAGTTAATACAGGAAAGACGAACAACACGACAACCACATTGAAACATTTCCTTCACTAAACTCTTTGAGGACCACTGGCTGTCTTCTAGCCTTCTTCAACCTCTCTGTAATGTATGCACTATAAACTATTCACTATAGTTTAACTATTCCTAACTATTTACCCCAATATGTTGGCATCTTTGCTTTTATTGAGGCCATATTCTTAAACTTATGTTTTTTTATCTAATAAATCTATCTTATACTGTGGTTTGCTGTCATGATCAGTGGCTCTGTGCCATTTGTGGGGCTTGCTCATTGTTTCCAACACATTTGTTGAACCGAGGAAGTGCTGTCACTTCCTTCTCTCAGAAACCGTTTGGGATAACTTAACATCGTTAATCAAATTGGTATTATCCGTACAGAGCTAATCTATTTTAAGCAGGTTTTCTCTGGGGGTAGTCCCCTATACCAACGGTAATTCTTGATTCTCTAATCTTTGCTGACTCTTAAAATTCCTCAAAACTACCTAACAATCTACTTTTGGGCTATACCCAAATTCATTAAAATGCTTTCAAATGTTTTTTGAATCTGGTGTTTGGTTCAATCGAATCTCATTTAATCTATCTCATTTAGCTTTTTGTCATTGTCAACATTCACCTATGTTTGAAACAAGTGAATTTGACCAGAATCTATGAAAACGTGCATAAACTGTAATGAACTTATCTACATTTGAAGTAATACTTTTGGCAAATTTGAAGGAAAGTTCCTTTTATTAAACCGTTTGATAGTAGCCCTGGTCTAAAAATAACTCATTTTGAAAGCCTTCTATCTATTTTACACTCTATTGTGAGCCAAATCTTGGTTGTAGTATTTTGAGCCAAAGCATATTCCCCAACTTTTGATTCTGATTGTAACAAATAGCATTGCATTAGACGATTTTTATTGCCGGATTCTTGTCTGGCCAAATCTCTATTCTTGTATTGTATTTCAGACAATTCCTCCAAAAACAACACGTCGTTCTCCAATATTATAAAGACTCACATCTAACCAAGTTGCCTGGAAAGGGAGTTAAACCTATTTTAAAACGTTCTCCTACGATTATAAGGCTAAATGAAATTAATTATTATAATATACAAAAGCACATACATTGGCTTCTGTCCACTGCTATAACTGGTTGAATGAGTTGTCCCAAACTTAATATGTGTAAATACATCAGCTGTTTGTAATAAACAATAACATTTGACCTGTTCTCCAATGGAGCAGCTCAGAGTCTGCGTCCAAAAGCAATGTGTATATTTGGAGCTATTTTTAGATTAAAATTGTGTTAAAGGCCTGTCGTTCGATGTCTGCATTTATTACTACTCTCTAGTAAACACATCTGCACTAGTTCCTAAACAGGATGTGGAAAAGCAAAGCATCTAAAATCGACTCTATTTGATTCCTTTTTACTTTAGTTATTAGAATAATTTGATCATATGATCTATAATTTCACATAGAAATATTTTGATTATTCACTTGTCTAACTTATTATTACATTTGTTTTATCTGACACTTCAACCTATAGCTCCTCGAATCCAATGACATTATAGCTCCAGACAATTTCACAATCTATTCTAATTATTATCTATATTATTATTGATCTATATCTTAAGAGTAGATCTGTTTGATGTAAAGCGCTATTATTTCCCTTTTGAAATTTGCACAACACCCCTTTTGAATTTTGCACAACACGAAATTTAGAATGTCCTCCCTATGGACAAATAGAGAATTTTATTTCATTTTGGCAACTCCGAAAATTACTTAATATTTTTCCCACATTTTGCTTTTTAGGCAGCCCTTTCTATTATTTATTTGTTCTTGTAAAGATATGTTTTAACAGCACTTCTTCTAATGATTAGAAGGTTAAGGAACCCATGAACCACCTATGACATTAACAATACTCCCCTCCTGTTGGTCGTGGTCCCAAAGTAATAAAACATGCATCTGTAGTGTGTTGTAGGATTACTGTTCCACTCCTGTTGCTACCTCCCGATCGCCTCAATTCATATTGTGGGGCTTTTGGTGCAAAAGTAAGAGGCTCATTTCCTTAATTCACTACTACTGTCATGCCCTGAAGCAGTGGGGCATTTTATCATTCATCTGAAAAACAAACATAGAACACAAGAAAAAACGCCGCACTTTCCTCTCCGTCGCATGGTGCACCTGTCAATCAATCCAATTGGCAAAACATAACTGCATTGACAGAACGGTGTGTGACCTTCAGGGCAGAAGGCTGTAGCCAAATACAGAACTTAACAATATTTATGTTTCTAATTTTACACTCCCCTAAATGTGAGTTACAAAAACCAACAGTTGTCCTCCTCCCAATGACCCTCACGCGGTTGGAAAAACCGAATCAACTGTCCGGACAAACAGCAGAGGGACGCTCTCCAGTACCTTCAGCGATGTATTTCATCTCAGAGTACTTTCCGCAGAGTACTTTTCTCAGAGTACTCATCCAGAGTACTCTCTCTTTTACACCTGTTCAATAAAGCTTGTCACTGTTGAATCTCTAGTACTTACACCGTATCTGTGACAAAAAATATTATTCCATGATCACATTAAAACATTACAGAAAACTTATTGTTATTCCCATGATTCCGTTCAGCATTCCCATTCACTCCACAACACACTCACAACTACACTCAAAACGACCCCACTTAGTATTGGTCCATTTGTTAACTCATCACTGCCCATGTGACGACAAAAGTTCGGTTTCTAATGTATAAGTGACCTCACTGCCCAAGACGACTTAGACGACTTTTTCGTGTTATTACACGTGAGCTCAGTAATTCTGGCGCACCTTGTTAATGACCCACAACACTGATTATATAGTGCAAATGTACTGTAATGATAAATCACCACCAGTAAGTTGCAGTATTGCACCACAGGGGAGGTCATAAGTCAGATGGAGAGAGAAGGAGGAGTATGTGGGTCCTTTGGAGAGCGTGCTGCTGTAGCAGGCGATGATTGCGTACTAGCATTGAGACGGATCAGATCTGAGTTAGCGATAGTATAGCAAGAGTGATGGCAAAAAAGAATAGTTATAAGCTTAATAACACTGCTTCAGAGATTGACGTATCGCGGATCAGTGAGTGAGGTCGAGAGGGGAGAGAGGGGAGACCCGGGGAGGTCCGTGTATCTGAGCCCATAATGGCGCGGGAGCAAGAGCCCGAGCAGAGACAACACCTGTCCCCTCTGCCTCTCGTCAGCGTATCTGCTGCTGTTGTGAACGATGCCTCGATTCGTTTCAGCAAACCTGATCATGATTTAATCGGCACACACTCACAAACACTCACACCGCACTCACTCACTCACGTCACGGCACACTACGACAAACTCACTTCCGCTAGAAATCGCCACTGACACTCACACACAACGACACTCACTCGCACAGACACGTCACGTCGCACACTGACACTCACTCACACAGAACACTCGCCTCGCCATACACTGACATTTCACCACCACACACACACGTCAAATTCACATGCTTCATTCTATTTTAATACATCATATTTTTATTATCTTTGTGTTTTGTTGTTTTGACGTTTTGGTTGATGGAATAGAAAAAGTTAAATTTTCTATCTGTGAATAAATTTGCCAACAATTTGCCAATCAAAAGTATGTATTTCAGAGGGCTGTTTTTTATAATTTATTGTAATGAACAAGTGTGAAGGATGTTTTTGAGTTGTATCTAAGCAGCAAAATGCATCTAAAGTCTCTTTTTCTTCTCTTGAATATGATCTGTTTACATACTGCTCGTTTCCTCTGTTTTCTTGCTCAGACCAGGTGTTATGGGTGAAAGTATGCTTTGTTCTATGGCGAAGATAACTCAAGAACGGTAATGAGGTAGAACAACTTTTTTTTTTTCAGAGTAAAGCAGGAGAGGTGAATCTTTAATTTGGTGCCCTTGGGTGGTTTACATCGTCAAAAAAAGAATTTCTGTGGCACTCAAAGTTGGGGTCAAATCAACTGAAATTGCTGCAGAATGCACTTCTCAAATCTGAAAATCGCCTGCAGTCAGTGAGATTAAGGTCCAACGAGTGTAAATTTGACATGACGCACAAACAATAACAATAACACAAACATTTAACATACACAAACATATAACATACACAAGAGGCCTGTAATTTTAACTTTGTTATATTTTTTCCATGTCCAATTACAATTGTCCTCCTGAGCTAATTTATAGTTTTGCAACTTCAGAGCCTGCAGAACATGCAAAGCTTTGAGAGATTTTTCCCTAAAAGGATCCATTTCAAACTTTAGTGTTTTAAACCACGTGGTCTTTACTCGGGCTTGTCCACAAATCTGTTGTCCCCCCAAAATTTTTAATGACTCTTGTTACTTAAACAAAACTCATGCACTGCATTACAATGTTTTTTCCCTATTTTTTTTTGTAAAAGCCAGTTCGGAATTCCTTAAAAAATGTAAATTAGTTTCAAACTTAATACTTGCAACCTTGTTTTACCTCATGTGGAGAAAAAGACCATTGTCCTATGTGTGTGTTGTTACTTGACCAATCTATGTCTCAGATAAACTGCCAACAGTTATATCAAAGACATAATTTAGTCCCCTAAGTTTTTCTAATTTAGCTAATTGGAAGAGATAACATGTCATAAAAGATTTCAAAAAATGTCCCTACATCTTGTTTTTCAACCAATGAACATGATGCGTCTATGTGTTTATCAAAATGCTCCAATATCACCTCTTAGCCAAAAGTTCAGAAATGCTTTTAAATCATTTTTTCAAACTTTAATTGTCTGAACAAACCATTTTGTATAAAGCAGCGTCCATTAAAAGCTGGCTGTTCTCTTTCTAGCACCAGTTTCAACTGTGCATTGTGACTGTTTTTAAATAATTCATAACGAACCAATAACGGTTCAAAGGTTGAAAAAACTGCTTTAAATATCCTTATTACCAAGATCTTGCAGTGTAAAATCAATAATTCTAAACTTCTCCGCGTAATAACTTTAATAATACTAGTTTCAATAAAAGCTCCTCTACCTTAAATATACTCTGTTCTAATCTCCTCGTGTTCTCATGAAAAGCAAGAGTCCTAATTAATTCTAACGAATTCCTTATATCTGTCAGCAGCGAAATGATGGTGTTATGAACGAATTGACCTAGCTAGAATGTGTAAATATGACTTTAATATGTCTCTGTGCGTTTGTTGCCTGTCTGTATTTTACCTTCTTTGTGTCTCATTTAGGCCGCCGACGTCTCTAATGTCCGTTAATGTCTTTCTTTTTTACTCGTGCGTCTTTCTATGTCTTTTGTCTCAAAGTGTCCAATGTCTTGTCTCCATGTCTTTTTCCTTCATCTTTAAACAATCACTTCTTTCTTTTCCTTTCTTTCATAATCACCTTCTTTTCTCTTTCAATCACTTTCTCATGTCTTTCTTTGTCTCATTGTGTGTCCTTCTTCTTCTTGATAGGTTTACACAAGTTCTTCTCCTTGCACATAACTCCCACTCGGTTTGTGCAAAAAGTCTGGTTCTTCTCCATGAAATGGAGGCCGGAGAGGTCTTCTTCGAGAGTTCCTGTAGCTGCTGCAGCCGATGCTGGCAGTCTTTGCTGCCCCCCTGTGGGGTGAAACGGGGGAGACGCAATGGTTCCGGAAGCTGATGGGCGCCCGATTGATGGTCCTTGTGCAGACGATTTTGGGGCCAAATGAGACAGACAGAAGGTTTTTCTTTTCTCGGAAAAACAGACAAACATGAAGCAGCAAACAAGTGTGTTAGATTACCATATACGAAACCCAATGATTAATTACAATGCAAAATTAAACCTATAAATAAGTAATATTAACATTTTTAAACGATTAAATTCTGAAACCAATTCTGCATTCAAACTGCTATCCCCCCTAAGCCCTACTTTTTCCCCAAAAGTATAATGCTCTCTAAGTGCTTTCTAACTTTTATATCACCAAATATGTAGGAAAAAAAACTTGTCCAGATAAAAAATAAAAATAAATAATGCCTCTTTATAATCTAACTCAAAGTTCTGTGATCCTATGACTCCATGTCGAGTAACATTATCGTGTGTATTTATGTAATTTTCTACAAAAAAATTCTTTCTTCACGAGAGAGAGGAGAAAGAACAGAGAGAGACGAAGAAGAGAGTAGAGAGAGAGAGAGAGGGAGGAAAGGGAGAGAGAGAGGACAGAACGAGGAGGGAGGGGCGAGTGCTTGAATGCCTCAAAGCATTTTTCAGACGAGGAGCCAGTAGGGAGAAGGAGGGGCTGTGTGTGTTTCTCAAACAGAGGAGTACAATGTACGACTGAAATACACCACATTCAATGAACAATCCCCCTTTAAAATTTGCCTACATTTTCGCTACGTTTTTTATCGTGACAATGTTTATCAGTGGTGAGAATGTTCTCTCACGCCGAAGTTCAAACGACACTTTACATTATTTATATACGGTCAGTAATCGAAAACATACAATTTGCTACCTGATTAACTGTTTCGATAGTTACAGAGAATCAGGAAAAAAAGATTCTGCTGGAAACCCTCGATACATTAATCAGTACAAATTGTAATTTTCCATTACTGACGTACTTTTAAATAAATGTAAAGTGTCCGTTTGACGTGAAGAAAGAACTCTCAACACGATAAAACATTGTCCACGATACAAAAACGAGGGAAATGTAGCAAATTTTAAAGGGGATGTTTCATCGAATTTGGTGTATTTCAGTCGTACATGTACTCCTCTGTTTGAGAAACCACACAGCCCCTCCCTTCTTCCATCCTGGCTCCCTCTCTGAAAAATGCTTGAGGCATACAAGCCACTCGGCCCCTCCCCTCCCTCCGTTCTGTCCTCTCTCCTCCTCCCCTTCCTCCTCTCTCTCTCTCTCGCTCTCTCTCTCCTCTCTCTCTGTCTTTCTCTCTCTCCGTGAAGAAGAGAATTTTTTGTAGAAAATTACATTTATACACACGATAATGTTACTGACATGGAGTCATAGAATCACAGAACCTTTGAGTTAGATTATAAAGAAGGCATTATTTTAATTTTTTATTTTTTATCTGTACAAGTTTTTTTCCCCTACAACTTTTGTGATAGAAAAGTTAGAATTGATCCTTAGAGAGCATTATACTTTTGGAAAAATAGGGCTTAGGATAGCAGTTTGAATGCAGAATTGGTTTTCAGAATTTTATGTTAACTGTTAATATTAATTTATTTCATAGGTTTATTTTGAATTGGAATTAATCATTGGTTTCGTATGGTAATTAACACACTTGTTTGTGCTTCTTGTTTGTCTGTTTTTCCCGAGAAAAATTCTGTCAGTCTCATTTGGCCAAAATCGTCCTGCCACAAGAACTCAATCGGGCGCCATCTCATGGGGGGGGGGGGGGGAGGGGGGGGGGCGGACCCATCTGCGTCTCCCCCGTTTCACCCACAGGGGAGCAAAGGACTGCTGCATCGCTGCAGACAGCTAACAGGAACTCTCGAAGAAGACCTCTCCGGCCCTCCATTTCATGGAGAAGATCTAAAGAGAGGACGTTTGCACAAACCGAGTGGGATTATGTGCACGGAGAAGAACGTTGTGTAAAACCTAACAAAGAAGAAGAAGGACACACACGGAGACAAAGAAAGACATGAGAAAGTGATTGAAAGAAGAAAGAAGTGGATTATTGAATGAAGAAAAAGAAAGTGATTGTTAAAAAGAAGGAAAAAGACAATGGAGACAAAGACATTGGACACTTGGAGACAAAAGACAATGAAAGTCCCATGAGTAAAAGAAAGACATTAACGGACATTTGAGACGTGGCTGGCCTAAATGAGACACACAGAAGGTAAAATATACAGGACAGCAACAAACTCACAGAGACATATTAAGTCCATATTTACACATTTAGCAGGTCATTCGTTCATAACTCCACCATTTAGCTGCATGGAAAGAATACAGACAAATCGTTAGAATAAATTATACTCTTGCTTTAGCATGAGACACAAGAGATTAGAACAGCAGTATATTTAAGGTAGAGACTCTATTATTGAAACTAGTATTATTTAAAGTTATTGACGCGGAGAAGTTTAGAATTATTGATTCGTACTGCAGATCTTGGTAATACGGATATTTAAAGCAGTGTTTATCAACCTTTGAACCGTGGTTCGTTAATTATTTACAAAAACAGTCACATGCACAGTTGAAAAACTGGTGCTAGAAAGAGACTGCAGCTTTTAAGGACGCTGCAGTTATACAAAATGGTTTTGTTTCAACAAATTAAAGTTTGAAAAATGATATAAAGCATTTCTGAATTTTGGCTAAAGGTGATATTGGATCATTTCTGATAACACATAGACGCAACACTGTTCATGTGAAAACAAAGATGATAGGGACATTTTTTGGGAAAATCTTTATACATGTTGCTCTTCCTAATAGCTAAATTAGAAACATAGGACACTTAGTGTCTTTGATATAACTGTTGGCAGTTTATTATCTGAGACATGATTGGTGGGCAAGTCAACAACACACATAGGAAACTGTCTTGTCTCCACATGAACGTAAAACAAGGGTGACTTTTAAAGTTTGAAACTAATTTACATTTTTTAAGGAATACGAACTGGCTTTAAAAAAAAAAGGGAAAAACATTTATTGCACTGCAGAGTTTTTTTGTTAAGTAACAAGGAGCTCATTAAAAATATAGGACACAGTTTGTACAAGCCCGAGTAAAGACCACGTGGTTTAAACACTAATAGTTTGAAATGATCCTTTTAGGAAAAATCTCTCAAAGTTTCTTTGCAGGTTTCTGCAGGCTCTGAAAGTGCAACTATAAAATAGCTCATGAGACAATTGGACTTGGACATGGAAAAATATAACAAAGTTAAAATTACAGGCCTCTTGTGTTATGTTATATGTTTGGGTATGTTTATATGTTTGTGTATGTTTATATGTTTGTGCGTCATGTCAAATACACACGTTGACCTAAACCTCACTGACTTGCCACAGTTTCAGATTTTAGAGGTGCATTCTGCCCAGCAAATTTAAGGTGATTTGAAAACCCACTTTGATGTGCCACAGAATATCATTTTTTAGACGATGTAAACACCAAGGGCACCAAATTAAAGATTCACCCTCCTGCTTTACTCTTGAAAAAAACAGTTTGTTTTCTACCTCTTACCGTTCTGAGGTATTCGCCATAAGAACAAAGCATTACTTTCACCCCATAAACACCTGGTCTGAAGCAAGAAACAAGGAAACGAGCTGTATGTAAACCAGGAACATATCCAAGTCATAAAAGAGACTTTAGATGCATTTTGCTGCTTAGTGACAACTCAAAACAATCTTCACACTTGTTCCATTAACAAATATTGATAAAACATGACTCTGAAATAATACTTTTGATGGCAAATTGTTGGCAATTTTATTCACAATAGAAAATTTAAACTTTCTTCTATCCCATCAACCAAAACGTCGTACAACAACAACACAAAGATCAATAATACTATAGAATGCATAAAATAGAATGAAAGCTATGTGAATTTGAGTGTGTGTGTGTGAATGTCCGTGAGCGAGCGAGTGTCTGTGTGAGTGAGTGTCAGTGTGCTAGTAGAGTGTCTGTGCGAGTGAGTGTCTGTGTGTGTGAGTGTAAGTGTGCGAGTGAGTGGCTGTGTGCGTGAGTGAGTGAGTGAGTTGCTGTGAGTGTTTGTGAGTGGTCCGATAAATCCCATGATCAGGTTTGCTGAACGAATCCGAGGCATCAGTAACAACATGCAGCTGATACGCTGCGAGAGCGGAAGGTGTGTCTCTGCTCGGCCTTCTTGCTCCGCGCAAATATGGCTGCAGATACGGACCTCCACCGGGGTCTCCCCTCTCTCCCCTCTCGGCCTCGACTCACTGATCCCGAGTCAAATCTCGAAAGCAGTGTATTCTGCTTATAAATATTCTTTTTTGCCATCACTCTTGCTATACTATCGCTTAAACTAGATCTGATCCGTCTCAAGCTACAGTAACGCTTTCATCGCTCTGCTACAGCAGCACGCTCTTCCAAAGACCCCACACTCCTCCTCCTTCTCTCCACTGACTTATGACCTCATCCTGTGTGCATTACAGCATCCACTGGTGGTGATTTATCATGACAGGGACATTTGCCTATATTCAGTGTTGTGGGTCATTAACAAGGTGCGCCAGACAATACTGCTGCCTCCCTGTAATACACGAAAAAAGTCGTCTAAGTTCGTCTGGGGCAGAGCGTCACTATACAATAGAACGACTTTTGTCGACAATGGGCATGATTGAGTTTAACAAACTGGACCAATACTAACGTGGGGGTGTTTGTGAGTGTGTGGGGAGTGTTTGTGGAGTGAACTGTGGAAATGCTGAACGAATCATGGAATAACTAAAGTTTTCTGTAAGGGTTTTAATGTGACATGAATTAATTTATTTTTTGTCAACACATACGGTGAAGGACTTAGAGATTCAAAGATGACAAGCTTTATTGAACAGGTGTAAAAGTGAATTTTTTTTGTACTCTGGGATGAGTACTCTGAGAAAGTACTCTGCGGAAAGTACTCTGAGATGAAATACCTCGCTGAAGGTACTGGAGCACCTCCTCTGCGGTTTGTCCGACAGTGGATTCGGTCCAACCGCAAGTTGAGCGGTCATTGGGAGGAGGACAACTTTGGTTTGTAACTCACATTGTAAGGGGAGTGTAAAATTAATACATACATATTTAGTTAAGTCTGTTTTGTGGCTACAGCCTCTGCCCTGATGTCACACTCCGTCTGTCAATGCAGTTATTTTTTGCCCAATTGGATTGATTGACAGGCCGCACATGCGACGAGAGGAAAGATGGCGTTTCTTGTGGTTCTAATGTTGTTTTTCAGATGAAAGATAATCTGCACCTGCTTCAGGGATGACAGTAGTATGAATTAAGGAAATTGAGCCTCTACCTTTGCACGCAAGCCCACAAGATGAATTGAAGGACGATCCGGGAGGAGAAACCTGGATTGGAACAGTAATCTACACACACATAAAGATGCATGTTTTATTCGTGGACCACGACCAACAAGGGGAGTATTTGTATTGTCATAGGGGTCAAGGTCCCTTAACATTCGAAATCATTAGATAGAAGTGTATAACATATATTTACAAGAACAAATAAATTAGCGAAAGGGCAGCCTAAAAAAGCCAAAATGGGAAAATTATTAAGTAATTTTCGGGAGTTGCCAAAAAGGAAATAAAAGTCTATATTTGTCCCATAAGGGGGTCATTCTAAATTTAGTTTTGTGCAAATTCAAAGGGTTGTTGTGCAAATCTCAAAAGGAAAATAATAGCGCTTATAACATCAAACAGATCTAGCTCTTTTAAGATAATAGATCATATAATAATAGATAATAGATAGAATAGAATGAAATAGACTGGAGCTATAATGTCATTGGATTCGAGAGCTATAGGTTGAAGTGTCCAGAATAAACCATAGTAATAATAGTTAGACTAGTGAATAATCAAAATAGTTCATTGTGAAAAAAGTATCAGATAATGGTCCCAAATTAGTCTTATAACTAAAGTAAAAAGGATCAAATAGAGTCAGATTTTAGATCTCTGTTTTCCCATCTGTAGGACTAGTGCAGATGTGTTTATAGAGAGTAGTTTTAAAAGTTGCAGACATAGAACGACAGGCTTTAACCACAATTTTAAATCGTAAAAATAGCTCAAATCTAACATTGCTTTTGACGCAGGCCTCTGACTGCTCCATTGGAGAACAGGTCAAATGTTATTGTGTATTACAAACAGCTGAGGTATTTACACATATTAATTTGGGACACTCTTTAAACAGTTTATAATCATCGACAGAAGCCATGAATGTGCTTTTGGTATTAAATAATTAATTTCATAGCCTGAAATGGTTGAGAACGTTTTAAAATATTTAAAAATCCCTTCAGGCAACTTGATTTAGATGTATGTCTTAATATTGGAGAACGACGTTTTGTTTTTGGATTGTCTGAAATACAATACATAGATTAGTGATTTGCAAACAAGAACGGCCAATAGAAATAATCGTCTATTGCCAATGCAATTGTTACAATCAGAACTCAAAAGGTTGGGAATATGCTTTGGCTCAAACTACAACCAAATTTGGGATCACAATAAGAGTGTACAATAGATGAGATGCTTTCAAAAATAGAGATTAATTTTTAGACAGGGCTAATATCATACGGTAAAAGGACCATTTCCTTCAATATTATGTCCAAAAGTATTTACTTCAAAGTATATACAGTTCATTACAGTTTATGCACAGTTTTCATTAGATACTGTCAAATTCACTTGTTTCAAACAAGGTAATGTAGACATTGCAAAAGCTTAAGGAGATTGATTAATGAGATCGATTAGAACCAACCACAGATTCAAAACATTTGAAAGCATTTTTTGGAAATTTGGGTATAGACACAAAAGTAATCTTTAGGTAGTTTTTGAGAATTTTTAAGAGTCAGCAACAGATTAGAGATTCAAAAATACCGTTGTATAGGGACTAACCCCAGAGAAACCTGCTGAAATAGATTAGTCTCCTGTACGGATAATACCAATTTGATTAACGATGTACATTTATCCAAACGGTCTGAGAGAATGAAGTGACAGCACTTCTGGTTCAACAAAATGTTTTGGGAAAAATGAGCAAGCCCCACACAATGGCACAGAGCCACTAATAATGACAGCAAACCACAGTATAGATAGATTTAGTAGATAAAAACATCTGTTTTAGAGAAAATGGCTCAATAAAAGCAAAGATGCAAACATATTGGTAAATAGATTAAATTAGTTTAAACTAAGTGACTAGTTTTAGTGCAACATTACAGACGAGGTTGAAGAAGGATCAGAATGACTGCAGTGGTCATGCAAAGAGTTTATGAAGGAATGTTCATGTGGTGTGTGTTTGTTCGTCTTCCTGTATTAAACTACTTCACAGATATCGAGCCAGAACTAGATGATGGAATCTCCCAGTCCCGTCACCCAGAGAATAATGAAAGATTGTGACTATTGGTTAATATAGGTCAAAAGAGGGACTGACAATATTCACAAATGCTGCAATCAGACAAAGGAATATGCCTCAGGAATCATAGAGATGACCCACTTGACAAACCTGACATTTAATTAGACTCCAAGAATAAACAAATGCTGCTCTGCCCACTCTCGACGAGGGCAAAAGTCCAACCAATCAGCGCCCATGGTGGGGGCATTGTTTCTCAGGTGGAGATGGAAGACCGGTAACAACCAGGACCAGGGGCCAGACCATCCCAGATCTGTGACTATCGGAACCCTTTGATTAGAAAACTGCTGGAGAGAGATTGGCAGTCATCACCGAGGGCCAGGAGAGGACATATTGAGTTTAGGAAGCCTACTTTTTTTGTTGAATATCTGTATCTGATTGTAAAGATAATTAAATGCAGAGTTAAACGTGAAGATCTCTTGTCTCGCTCTTGCATCGACTTTGGTCGTCAGTCAAAGGGGAATTGTTGACACTTCATACGATGGTAAGTGTTATGGGTTAAGGGGTCTGAGTTAGATGGAAGTTAGGTTAAGAGGTCTGAGTACGATGGTTAAGGTTAGGTTTAAGGCGGTCGAGTTAGATGGGTTAAGGTTAGGTTTAAGGTGGGTCTGAGGAAGATGGTTAAGGTTAGTGTAAAGGTGGTCTGAGTAAGAATGGTTAGGGAGGTTAAGTGGGTCGGAGAAGATGTTAATGTTAGGGTAAAGGTGGTCTGAGTAAGAATGGTTAAGGTTAGGGTTAAGGTTAAGGTTAAAGGCGGTCTAGAAAGATGGTTAAGGTTAGGGTTAAGGCGTCTGAGTAAGATGGTTATGGTTAGGTTTAAGGCGGTCTGAGTATGATGGTCAGGGTTAAGTTAAGGCGGTCTGAGTAAGATGTTAAGGTTTGAGTTAAGTTAAGGCGGTCTGAGTAGATAGGTTGAGTTAGGTTTTAGGCGGTCTGAGTAAGATGGTTAAGGATAGGGTTAAGGCGGGCCTGAGTAAGATGGGTTAGGGTTAAGGTTAAGGCGTCTTAGTAAGATGGTTAAGGTTTGATTAAGGTTAAGGCGGTCTGAGAAGATGTTGAGGTAGGTTTAAGGCGGTCTGAGTAAATGGTTATGGTTAGGTTTAAGGCGGTCTGAGTAAATGGGTTTAGGGTTAAGGTTTTGCGGTCTGAGTAAGAGTGGTTAAAGTTTGAGTTTAAGGTTATGTGGTCAGAGGAAGATGGTTAAGGTATCGAGTAAAAGGTGCAGGTTCATGTGTTTTAGCGTTTGATTGACTGACTTGTGTTGGTGATTTCAATGGTTTTGTTAAGTCTCTGAGATGACTTCTGTTGTGACCTAGGGCTATACAAGAATAAATTTATTGTAATTGTAAGTAAATGGTTAAGGTTAGGTTTTAAGGCGGGTCTGAGTAAGATAGTAGGGTTAGGTTTAAGCGTCTGAGTTAGATGGTTAGGGTGTAGGTTAAGGGGGGGTCCTGAGTAAGATGTTTAAGGTTAGGGTTAAGGTGGTCTGAGTAAGATGGTTAAGTTAGGGTAAGTGGTCTGGAGTAAAGATGGTTAAGGTTAGGGTTAGGTGGTCGTGAGGTAGAGATGGTTTAAGGTTAGGGTTTAAGCTGCACTAACTGACTTTTATTTTTGTATTCATTACGGAAAAGCCTATCCATGTCCATGCAGTTTCATTGGATATTGCGTCCTTTTGAAGAAAAAGACGCTGATTTTGGCTGGCGTGACATTTATATTTAGATCGAGTTTTGATGAAACAAGGAAGAAATTGTTCGTTCGGGGGGCTTGGGGGGGTTGAGTGTGGTTTGTGGTAGGGGTGGGGGTGAGGTCGGGGGGGGGGCGGGGGGGAGGAGGGGGGGGGGGGGGTGGGGGGGGGGGGGGGGGGGGGGGGGGGGGGTGGGGGGGGGGGGGGGGGATGGGGGAGTGGGGGGGGGGGGGGGGGGGGGGGGGGGGGGGGGGAGGGGGGGGTGGGGGGGGGGTATATGAGGTACAAATGGCCCCCACTGTCGTGTGATATCTACAGTCCGTTTAGCACAGGAGAAGGCTGTAGGGGAGCAATACAAGGGCGGACTAGACCTGTAGCTTCCTCATGTCTTCGTCACCGGGTACGCATTACTAAACAGCGAGACAGCCATCCAAAAGAAAGTCTCAGTTCCGCACCGCGCTTCCCGGATTTCTATCGTTCTAATGTCACGCCATCCACGATGCAAATCCATGGTCCATGGTATATTATCCATATTGGGAGTCGCAGCTCCGTCCCAACAGGTGTGTGTGGGGGCGATAGCTTCGTGGTGGCGGGAGGGGAGCAGAAAGAGAGAGGCAGCGAGTCTGCGGCGTTTCAAAATCCCAAGTCAGTAGTGCAGCTTTTAAACCCTAACCTTAACCATCTCAACTCCAGACCACCGTAACCCAACCTTACCATCTTACTCAGACCCTTAACCCTAACCTTAACCATCCTTACCACACCACCTTAACCCTAACCTTAACCATCTTACTCAGACCCAACACTTAACCCTAACCCTAACCATCTAACTCAGACCCGACTTAATACCAACCCTAACTATCTTACTCTGACCCGCCTTTAAACCTAACCTTAACCATATTAATTACAAGCAATACAATTATTCTGTTATAGCCCTAGGTCACAACAGAAGTCATCTCAGAGAACTTAACAAAACCATTGAACTCACAACACAAGTCAGCCCAATCAACAGCTAATACATACATAACCCTAACCTGTCTTACTCAACTACCTTACCATCTTACCAGACCACCTTAACCTTAACTCAAACCCTTAACCATCTTACTCAACAGCCTTTAAACCTTAACCTAACCTTCTTACTCAGACCGCCTTAAACCTAAACCTAACCATCTTACTCAGACCGCCTTAACCCTAACCTCAACCTTCTTTACGTCAATAAGCGCCTTAACCTTAACTCAAACCTTAACCATCTTACTCACAAACCGCACTTAACCTAACCCTAACCACTTACTCACACCAGCGCGTAGACCCTAACCTTAACCATCTTACTCAACCGCCTAAAACCTAACCTCAACAATCTTACTCTGACCGCCTTAACCTTAACTCAACCTTTAAACCATCTCTTACTCAGACCAGCCTTAACCTTAACCAACCACTTACTCAGACCCGCCCTTAACCTAACCATAACCATCTTACTCAGACCCGCCTTAACCCTAAACCTTAACCATCTTACTCAGACCCGTGCCTTAACCTTTACCTTAACGCCGAACCTTAATCCATCTTACTCAACCTACCTTTACCCTATCCTTATCCATCTTCCTCCGACACCACCTTAACCCTACACCCTAACCATCTTACTCCAGACCAATCCTTTACCCTACACCTTAACCTTCTTCCTCAGACCCACCTTAAAGCCTAACCTAACCATCTAACTCAAGACCGCCTAACCTAACCTAAACCAGCGTAACTCAAACACCTTAACAAACCTAAACCTTAACCATCTTTCTCAGACCACCTTAACCCTAACCTTAACCATCCGTACTGAAGTCATAATTTCCCTTTGACTGACAGTATCCCAAAGTCGATGCAAGAGCGACTAAGAATCTTTCACAGTTTAACACTGCATTTAATTATCTTTACAATCAATACAAATATCAATCAAAAAAAGTGCTCCTAAACTAATAGGTCCCCTCTCCTGCCCTACGGCTGACTGACTGCAAATCTCCGCCCAGCAGTTTCTATCAAAGGGTCCCGATGACGTCACTGATCTGGACTGGTCTGGCCCCTGGTCCGGTTCCTGGACCCGGTCCTTATCCATCTCACCTGAGGCAAACAATTACCCACCACTGGGCGCTGATTGTTGGACTTTTGCCCCTCGTCGAGAGTGGGAGAGAGCATTTGTTTATTCTTGGAGTCAATAATTGTCCTGTTTTGTAACTGGTCATCTCTTATGATTCCTGATGCATATTCCTTTGTCACCAGATGTGCAGCATTTGTGAATATTCGTCAGTCCCTCTTTTGACCTATATTAACCAAATAAGGTCAACAATCTTTCAATATTCTCTGGGTGAGCGGGACTGGGGAGATTCCATCACCTAGTTCTCCTGGCTCGTATCTGTGAAGAGTTTAATACAGGGAAGATCGAACCAACACACAACCACATGAAAACATTCTTCACTAAACTCTTGGATGACCACTGCTGCATTCTGATCCCTTCTTCAACTTCGTCTGTAATGTATGCAGCTAAAACTATTCACTATAGTTTAAACTATTCTAATCTATTTACCATATGTTGCTTCTTGCTTTTATTGAGCCATATTCTTAAAACATATGTTTTTATCTAATAAATCTATCTATACTGTGGTTTTGCTGTCATATCAGTGGCTCGTTCCTTTTTGTGGGGCTTTGCTCATTTTTTCCTAACACATTTTGTTTGAACCAGGAAAGAGTGGTCACTTACCTTCTCTCAGACCTTTGGATAAATGTACATCGTTAATCAAATTGTATTATCCGTACAGGAGCCTAATCTATTGTAGCAGGTTTCTCTGGGGTTAGTCCCTATACTTAACGGTATTTTGATTCTCGTATCTGTTGCTGACTCTTAAAATCCTCAAACTACCCGAAAAGAAAAAAAAAAAAATTCTACTTTTGTGCTATAATCAAATTCATTAAAATGCTTTTCCAAATGTTTTTGAATCTGTGTTGGTTCTAAAAGCGAATCTCTTAATCTATCTCATTACTTTTTGCATTGTCACCATTCACCTATGTTTGAAACAAGTGAATTTGACATACTTAATAAAACTGTGCATAAACTGAATAACTTATCTACCTTTGAAGTAAATACTTTAGGACTAATATGAAGGAATGGTCCTTTTATTTAAACCGTTTGAATATTAGCCAGTCCTAAAAATAATCTCTATTTTTGAAAGCATCTATCTATTTTAACACTCTATTTTGTGACTCCAATCTTGGTTGTAGTTTTTGAGCCAAAGCATAATACCACTTTAGTTCCTGATTGGTAACATAGCATTGGCAATAGAACGATTTTTATTGGCCGGTCTTGTTCTTCAAATGAATTCACTATTCTATGTATTGTATTTCAGGACAATTCACAAAACGAACACAGTCGTTCTCCAATATTAAAAGACATACATCTAAACAAGTTGCCTGAAAAGGGATTTTACTATTTTAAACGTTCTCTAACGATTATAAGGCATGAAATTATAATTATTTAAATAAACAAAAGCACATTCATGGCTTCCTCTGTCCACTGCTTTATAACTGTTGTATAAAAGATGTCCCCAAACTAATATTGTAAATACATCATCTGTTTGGAATAACAGTAACAATTGACCGTTTTCTCTCCAAGGAGCAGCTCAGAGTGCTGCGTCAACAGCAATGTTTATATTTGAGCTATTTTTAGATTTAAAATTGGTGTTAAAGCCTGTCGTTCTTTGTCTGCAATTTTAATACTAACTCTCTATAAAAACATCTTCACTAGTTCCTACAGATGTGGAAAACAGAAGCGATCTAAAATCTGACTCCATTTGATTCCTTTTTACTTTAGTTATTAGAATAAATTTGACATTTATTGATACTTATTTTCACAATAGAACTATTTTGATTTATTCACTAGTCTAGACTAATTAATTATATTGTTTTATTCTGACACTTCAACCTATAGCTCTCGAATCCAATGACATTATAGCTCCAGACTATTTCATTCTATCTAATTATTAACTTATATTATATGATCAATTATCTTAGAAGAGTAGATCTGGTTTGATGTTAAAGCGCTATTATTTCTCCTTTGGAATTTGGCACAACACCCCTTTTGAAATTTTTTTTGCACAACACTAAATTTAGAATGACCCCCTATGGGAACAAATTATAGAATTTTTTTATTTCATTTTGGCAACTCCGAAAATTAACATAATAAAATTTCCCATTTTGGCTTTTTTAGGCGCCCTTTCTATATTTATTTGTTCTTGTAAATATATGTTTTACACTTCTTTCTAATGATTTTGAAGGTTAAGGACCATGACCACTCTATGACAATAAAATACTCCCCCGCTGTTGATCGTGGGTCCAAAGTATAAAACATGCCATCTGTAGTGTGTGTAATTACTGTTCCAATCCTTTTCTCCTCCCGGATCGTCCTCATTTCATATTGGGGCTTTTGGTGCCAAAGTAGAGGCTCTTTTCCTTAATTCAATATCTACTGTCATCCCTGAAGCAGGTGCGAGGTTTATCTTCATCTGAAAACCACACATTAGAAACACAAATCGCCCACTTTCCTTTCGTCGCAGTGTGCGCCTGTTCATCAATTCCAATTGGGCAAAACCATAACGCATTGACAGACGGTGTGTGACATTCAAGGGCAGAGCTAGTAGCCAAATACAGACTTAACAATATGTATGTTTTCTAATTTTACACTCCCCTAAATGTGAGTTAACAAACCAAAGTTTGTCCTCCTCCCAATGACCGCTCACCTGCGTTGACCAATATCTCTGCGGACAAACAGCAGGAGGGAGGGGGCTCCCAGTACCTCAGCGAGGTATTGCTTCTCAGAGTAACTTCCGCAGGTACTTTTCTTTCTCAGAGCTACCATCCCAGAGTACTCTCACTTTACACCTGTTAATAAAGCTTGTCATCTTTGAATCTCTAGTACTACACTGAACCGTATGCTGTTGACAAAAAATAATATTCCATAATCACATTAAAACATTACAGAAAACTTTTGGTTATTCCATGAATCCGTTCACATTCCTCAGTTCACGTCCACAACACACTCACAACACACTCACAACACCCCACGTTAGTATTGGTCCATTTGTTAACTCATTCACTGCCCATGGACGACAAAATCGTTCTAAGTTTGTATAAGTGACGCTCACTGCCCAAGAACGACTTAGACGACTTTTTCGTGTTATTACACGGGAGGCTGCAGTAATTGTCTGGCGACACCTTGTTAATGACCCACAACACTGATATATAGTGCAAGATGTACCTGTAATGAAGATCACCACCAGTAGGATGCCAGTATTGCACTCACAGGAGAGGGGCATAATCAGTGGAGAGAAGGAGGAGGAGGGTGGGGCTTGAGAGCGTGGCTGCTGTATCCAGAGCGATGATAGCGTACTGTAGCATTGAGCACGGATCCAGATCTAGGTTAGCGATAGTATAGCAAGAGTGATGGCAAAAAAGAATAGTTTATAACAGATTTACACCTGTTTCAGAGATTGACTCGCGGATCAGTGAGTGAGGTCCGAGAGGGGAGAGAGGGGAGACCCCGGTGGAGGTCCGTATCTGCAGCATATTTGCGCGGAGCAAGAGCCCCGATGCAGAGACACACCTTCCGCATCTCGCAGCGTATCAGCTGCTGTTTACTGATGCCTCGGATTCGTTTCAGCAAACCTGATCATGAATTTATCCGGACACACTCACAAACACTCACACGCACTTCACTCACCACTCACGCACACAGACACTCACCCGCAACACTGACACTCCTAACACACACAGACCTCACTCGCACAAGACACTCATCCGCACACTGACACTCACTCCCACAGACACATGAATCGCTCGCACACTGACATTCACACACACACACTCAATTCTCACATCTCATTCTATTTTATACATCTATAGTTTTTATGTGATCTTTGTGTGTTGTTGTTCGACGTTTGGTTGAATGGTATAGAAGAAAGTTAAATTTTCGTATCTGTGAATAAATTGGCCAACAATTTTGCCATCAAAAAGTGTATTTCAGAGTCATGTTTTTATAATTTTTGTAATGGTATCAGTGTGAAGATGTTTTGAGTTGTCACTAAAGCAGCAAAAATGCATCTAAAGTCTCTTTTCTTGCTTGAATGTTCCTGTTTACATACAGCTCGTTTCCTCTGTTTTCTTTGCTCAGACCAGTGGGTTATGGGGTGAAAGTATGCTTGGTTCTATGGCGAATATCTCAAGAACGGTAGAGGTAGAAACTAACTGTTTTTTTTCAGAAGTAAAGCAGGAGAGTTGAATCTTAATTTTGGTGCCCCTTGGTGTTTTAAACATCGGCTAAAAAATGAATATTCTGTGGCACTTCAAAGTTGGGGTCAAAATTCAACTGAAATTGGCTGGCAGAATGCACTTCTCAAATCTGAAAAATGCCCCCTGGAGTCAGTGGAGTTAGGTCAACGTAGTGAATTGACATGACGCACTAAACATATAAACATACACAAACATTTACATACACAAACATATACATACACAAGTTGCCTAATTTAACTTTGTTGATATTTCTTCCATGTCAGTAACAATTGTCTCATGAGCTAGTTTTATAGTTTGCAACTTTCTGAGTCCTCAGAACATGCAAAGCTTTGAGAGATTTTTCCTAAAAGGATCCATTTCCCAAAAACCATTTTAGTGTTTAAACCCCCGCTGGTCCTTTACTCGGGCTTGTCACAAACGGTGTCCCCTATATTTTTAATGAGCTCTGTTACTTTAACAAAAAACTCATGCACGGTGCAATAATGTTTTGTTTTTTCCCTTTTTTTTAAAAGCCAGTTCGGATGCCTTAAAAAAATGTAAATATTTTCCAACCTTAATACTTCACCCTTGATTTAACGTTCATGGTGGAAAAAAGACCATTGTCCTAAGTGTGGTTTTTGTACTTGCACCAATCATGTCCTCTGATAAACTGCCAACAGTTATATCAAATACATAATTGTCCCTAATTGTTTCATATTTAGCTATTTGGAAGAGAAACATGACATATAAGATTTCAAAAAATAGTCCTACATCTTTGTTTTTCAACAATGAAACAGTGTTGCGTCTATGTGTTATCAGAAATGATCCAATATCACCTTTAGCCAAATTCAGAAATGCTTTAAAATCATTTTTCAAAAACTTTAATTGTCTGAACAAAGAACCATTTTTGTACTAAATGCTGCGTCCATTACAAGCGCAGTTTCTCTTTTGAGCACCATTTTCATCACTGTGGCATGCGTGACGTTTTAAATAATTAACGAACCACGGTTCAAAGGTTGAAAAACAACTTGCTTTAAATATCCGTATTACCAAATCATGCAGTTAAAATCAATAATTCCTAAACTCTCCGCGTCTAAACTTTTAAATAATACTAGTTTCAATAATAGAGCTCCTCTACCTTAAATTATACTGCGTCTAATCTCCTTGTGTCTCATCTAATGCAAGAGTCTAATTAATTCTAACGAGTGTCCTGTATTCTTTCATGCAGCTAAATGTGGTGTATAAGAACGAATGAACCTAGCTAAATAAATGTGGTAAATATGACTTATTATGTCTCTGGTGCGTTTGTTGCCTGTCCTGTATAGTTACCTTCTGTGTGTCCTCATTGAGGCAGCCACTCTCAATGTCCTTAATGTCTTTCTTTTACTCATGGCGTCTTTAATGTCTTTTTGTCACAAAGTGTCCAATGGCTTTGTCATCCATGTCTGTTTCCTTCTTCTTAAACAAATCACTTTCTTTTCTTCTTCTTTTCATAATCACCTCTTTCTTCTTTCAATCACTTTCTCATGTCCTTTCTTTGTCTCAGTGTGTGTTCCCATCTTCTTCTTGTTAGGTTTACACAACGTTCTTCTCACGTGCACATAACTCCACTCGTTTGTGCAAAATCTGGTTCTTCTCCATAAATGGAGGCCGGAGAGGCTTCTTTCGAGAGTTTCCTGTTATGCTGCTGCAGCCGATGCTGCAGTCTTTTGCTGCCCCCTGTGGGTGAAACGGGGAGACGCAGAGGGTCCGTGCTGATGGCGCCCGATTGAGGTCTTGTGGCAGGAAACGATTTTTGGCCAAATGAAGACAGACAGAAGTTTTCTTCGGAAAAAACAGACAACGAGAATCACAAACAAGTGTGTTAATTACCTCATGACGAAACCAATGTTAATTACAATTCAAAATTAAAAACCTATGAAATAATTAATATTAACATTTTAAACATTGAAATTCTGAAAACCAATTCTGCATTCAACTGCTATCCTAAGCCCTACTTTTTCTTCAAAAGTATAATGCCTCGCTAAAACATTCTTATACTTTGTTATATCACCAAAATGTAGGGAAAAAAAAACTTGTCCAGATAAAAAATAAAATAAAATAATGCCTCTTTATATCTAACTCAAAGTTTTCTGTGATCCTATGTCTCCCATGTCAGTAACATATCGTGTGTATATATGTAATTTTCCTACAATAAAAATCTTCTTCACGAGAGAGAGAGAAAGAACCAAGAGAGAGAGGAGAGAGCAGAGAGAGGAGAGAGAGAGAGGAAGGGAGAGAGAGAGGACAGAACGAGGGAGGGAGGGGCCGAGTGGCTTGTATGCCCAAAGCATTTTTAAGAGGAGGGAGCCAGGAGGGAGAAGGAGGGGCTGTAGGTTTCTCAACAGAGGAGTACAGTACGACTGAAATACACAAAATTCATGAACATCCCCTTTTAAAATTTGCTACATTTTTCCTCTTGTTATCGTGGTGACAATGTTTTATCAGTGGTGAGAAGTTCTCTCACGCTATCAAACGAACACTTTACATGTTATTTAAATACCGTCAGTAATGGAAAACATAACAATTTGCTATCTACCTGATTAATGTTTCGATAGTTACAGAGAAAATAAAACGGAAAAAAGATTCTGCTGGAACCCTCGATACATTTAATCAGGTAGCAAATTGTATTGTTTTTCCATTACTACTGACGTATTTTAATAAATGGTAAAGTGTCTTTGACGTGAGAAACTCTCTCACCACTGATAAAACATGTCACGATAAAAAACGAGGAAAATGTAGCAAATTTTAAAGGGATGTTCATGAATTTGGTGTATTCATCGTACATGTACTCCTCTGTTTGAGAAACCACACAGCCCCTCCTTCTCCCTCCTGGCATCCCTCTCTGAAAAATTGCTTGAGTCATACAAGCCACTCGGCCCCTCCCCTCCCTCGTTCTGTCCTCTCCTCTCTCCCCTTCCTCCTCTCCTCTCTCTCTCTCTCTCTCTTTCTCGTCTCTCTCCTCTGTCTTTATTCTCTCTCTCCTCGTGAAGAATGAATTTTTTGTAGAAAATTACATATATACACACGATAATGTTTTTACTGAAATGGAGTCCATTAGGATCACAGAACTTTGAGTTAGATTATAAAGAGGCATTATTTTATTTTTATTTTTATCTGGACAAGTTTTTTTTCCCTACATTTGGTGATATAAAAGTTAGAATGATCTTTAGAGGCAATTATACTTTTTGAAAAATAGGGCTTGATAGCAGTTGAATGCAGAATTGGTTTTCAGAATTTAATGTTTAAAATGTTAATATTTAATTATTCATAGGTTTAGTTTGAATTGTAATTAATCATTGGTTTCGTATGGTAATTAACACACCGTGTTTGTGCTTCGTGTTTGTCTTTTTTTTTCCGAGAAAACTTCTGTCTGTCTCATTTGGCCAAAATGCCGTCTGCCACAAGATCCTCCAATCGGCGCCATCAGCACGGACCATCTGCGTCTCCCCCGTTTCACCCACAGGGGGCAGCAAAACTGCCAGCTTCGGCTGCAGCAGCTAACAGAACTCTCGAAGAAGACCTCTCCGGCCTCCATTTCATGGAGAAGAACCAGACTTAGCACAAACCGAGTGGAGTTATGTGCACGGAGAAGAACTTGTGAAACCTAACAAGAAGAAGAAGGACACACACTGAACAAAGAAAGACATGAGAAGTGATTGAAATAAGAAAGAAGGTGATTATTGAAGAAGAGAGAAAGAAAGTGATAGTTTAAAGAAGAAGGAAAAAGACATGGAGACAAGACAATTGGACACTTTGGAGACAAAAGACAGTTGAAAGACGCATTAGTAAACAGAAAGACATTACGGAACATTTGAGACGTGGCTGGCCTAATGGAGACACACAGAAGGTAAAATACAGACAGGCAAGAAACGCACAAGAGACATTTAAGTCAAATTACCCATTTAGCTTAGGTCATTCGTTCATACACCACAATTTAGCCTGCATGAAGAATACAAGGACAATCGTTAAATTTATTAGACTCTTGCTTTAGCATAGACACAAGGAGGATTAGAACAGCAGTATATTTAAGGTAGAGAGCTCGATTATTGAAACTAATTATTTAAAGTTATAGACCGGGAGACGTTTTTAGAATTATTGATTTAACTGCATGAATCTTGGTAATACGGATATTTTAAGCAGTGTTTTCCAACCTTTGAACCGTGGGTCGTAATTATTTAAAAACAGTCACATGCCCATTTTGATACTGGGAGCTAGAAAGAGAACTGCAGCTTTTAATGGTCTCTGCATTTAGTACAAATGGTTTTGTTTCTGACAATTAAAGTTTTGAAAAATGAATTAAAGCATTTCGAATTTTGGCTAAAGGTGATATTGGATCTATATCTGAAACACATAGAACGCAACACTGTTCATTGGTTGAAAACAAAGATGTAGGGACATTTTTTGAAATCTTTTAATGACATTTTTTCTCTTCCAAATAGTCTAAATTAGAAACAATTAGGACAATTATGACTTTGATATAACTGTTTGGCATTTATCTGAGACATGAATGGTGCAAGTACAACAACACAACATAGACAATGGTCTTTTTCTCCACATGACGTAAAAACAAGGGTGAAGTATTAAAGTTTTTAAACTAATTGTACATTTTTTAAGAATCCGAACTGGCTTTAAAAAAAAAAGGAAAAACATTTATTGCACTGCATGAGTTTTTTGTTAAAGTAACAAGATCTCATTAAAAATAAGGGGACACAGTTGTGACAGCCCGATAAAGACCACGTTGTTTAAACACTAAAGTTTTGAAATGATCTTTTAGGAAAAATCTCTCAAAGCTGTGGCAATGTTTCTGCAGGCTCTGAGTTGCAACTATAAAATAGCTCCTACAATTGTAATTGGACTTGGAAAAAATAACAAAGTTAAAATTACAGCCCTCTTGTGTATGTTATATGTTTGGTGTATGTTTATATTTTGTGTATGTTATATGTTTGTGCGTCCATGTCAAATACAAATCTACGTTTGAACCTTAACTCACGACTGCCAGGCATTTTCAGATTTGAGAAGTGCATTCTGCCAGCAATTTCAGGTGATTTAGACCAACTTTGAAGTCCCTACAAATATTCATTTTTAGACGATGTAAACACCAAGGGCACCAAATTCAAGAATTTCCACCTCTCCTGCTTTACTCTGAAAAAAACAGTTTGTATCTACATCTTACCGTTCTTGAGTATTCGCCATAGAACAAAAGCATACCTTCACCCCATAACACCTGGTCTGAGCAAGAAAACCAGAGGAAACGAGTCCTGTATGTAAACAGGAACAATATCAAGCAGAAAAGAGACTTTTGATGCATGTTTGCTGCTTTAGTGACAACTCAACAGCTTCACAATTGTCCATTACAAAAATTATAAAAACATGACTCTGACATAATACTTTTGATGGCAAATTGTTGGCAATATTCACAATAGAAAATTTAACTTTATTCTATACCCATCAACCAAAACGTCAAACAACAACAACACAAGATCAATAAAACTATAGATGAATAAAATAGAATGAAGCATGTGAATTTGAGTGTGTGTTTGTGAATGTCATGGCGAGCGAGTGGTCTTGTTGAGTGAGAGTCAGGTGCGATGAGTGTCAGTGCGAGTGAGTGTCTGTGTGTGTGAGGTGTGCATGAGGCGAGTGAGTGGTCTGTGTCGTGAGTGAGTGGAGTGAGTGCGTGTGGTGGTTGTGAGTGGTGTCCGATAAATCATGATCAGTTTTGCTGAACGAAATCCGAGCATCAGTAACAACAGCAGCTGATACGCTTGCGAGAGGCGGATGTGTGTCTCGCTCGGGGCTCTTGCGCCGCGCAAATATGGCTGCAGATACGGACCGCCACCGGGGTCCTCCCCTCTTCTCCCTCTCGACTCACTCACGGATCCGCGAGTCAATCTCTGAAGCAGTGTATACTGCTCAAGTAACTATTCTTTTTTGCCATCACTCTTGCTATACTATCGCTAACTAGATCTGATCCGTCTTCAATGCTACAGTTACGCTATCATCGCTCTGCTACACAGCACGCTCTCCAAAGACCCCACACCTCCTCCTCCTTTCCTCCTCCACGACGTATGACCTCTCCTGGTGGTGCAATACTTCATCCTACTGGTGGGTGATTTATCATTAAGGTACAATTTGCACTATTTATCAAGTGTTGTGGGTCAATTAACAAGGTGCGCCAGAAACATTACTGCAGCCTCCCGTGTAATAAACACAAAAAGTCGTCTAGAGTCGTCTGTGGACAGTGAGCGTCACTATTAACAATAGAACGACTTTTGTCGTCATGGCAGTGAATGAGTTAACAAAACTGGACCATTACTAACTGGTGGTTGTGATGTGGTGTGAGTGTGTTGTGGTGTAACTGAGGATGCTGAACGGAATCATGCATAACAAAAGTTTTCTGTAATGTTTTTAAATGTAGAACATGAATTAATTATTTTTTTGTCAACAGCATACGGTGTAAGTACTAGCATTCTAAGTTGACAAGCTTTATTGAACAGGTGTAAAAAGTGAGAGTACTCTGGGATGAGTACTCTGAGAAAAGTAAACTCGGAAAGTACTCTGAGATGAAATACCTCGCTGAAGGTACTGGAGCCCCTCCCTCTGCTGTTTGTCCGGACAGTGATTCGGTCTCAACCGCAGTGAGCGGTCATTTGGAGGAGTCAACTTTGGGTTTGTAACTCACATTTAGGGGAGTGTAAAATTAGAAACATACATATCTGTTAAGTCTGTATTTGGCTACAGCCTCTCCTGATGTCACACACCGTCTGGCAATGCAGTTTATTTTTGCCCAATTTGGATTGATTGACAGGCCGCACATGCGACGAGAGTAAAGTGGGCTTTCTTGTGTTCTAATTTTGTTTTTCAGAAGAAAGATAAACTGCACCTGCTTCAGGGATGACAGTAAGTAATGATTAAGGAAATGAGCCTCTACTTTGGCACCAAAGCCCACAATATGAATTGTGGACGATCCGGGAGGAGCAACAGAATTGGAACAGTAATCTACACACACATACAGATGCATGTTTTTTTTTTTTTATAGCTTTGACCACGACCAACAAGGGAGTATTGTATTGTCAGAGGTGGTCATGGTCCTTAACCAATAATCATTAGAAAAAGTGTAAAACAGATATTTACGAAAGAACAAATAAATAATAGAAAGGCAGCCTAAATAAAGCAAAATGGAAAATTATTAAGTAATTTTCGAGTTGCCGAAAATGAAATAAAATTCTATTATTTGTCCCATAGGGGGTCATTCTAAATTTAGTGTTGTGCAAAATGCAAAAGGGTGTTTGTGCAAATTCAAAAGGAGAAATAATAGCGCTTATAACATCAAACAGATCTACTCTTTTAAATAATAGATCATATAATATATAAGATAATAATAGAATAGAATGAAATAGTCCTGGAGCTATAATGTCATTTGATTCGAGGAGCTATAGGGTTGAAGTGTAAGAAGAAACAATATAATAATAGTTAGACTGTGAATTAATCAAAATAGTCTATTGTGAAAATAAGTATCAATAATGTCAAATTATTCTAATAACTAAAGTAAAAAGGAATCAAATAGAGTCCAGATTTTAGATGCTTCTGTTTTCCACATCTGGAGGAACTAGTTCAGATGTGTTTATAGAGAGTAGTATTATAATGCAGACATAGAACGACAGCTTTAATCACAATTTGAAATCTAAAAATAGCTCAAATATAGACATTGCTTTTGACGCAGCCTCTGACTGCTCCATTGAGAACAGGTCCAAATGTTATTGTTTATTACAAACAGCTGATTTATTTAACACATATTACGTTTGGGAAACAACTCTTTAAACATTATAAGCAGTGGACAGAGCCATGAATGTGCTTTTGTTTTATTAAATAATTAATTTCATAGCCTTATAATCGTAGAGAACGGTTTTTTGTTTTTTTTGTTTTTTAAAATAGTTAACATCCCTTTCAGGCAACTTGATTTAGAGTTTGTTTTATGTGGTTTTTTCCTTTTTTTATTTTTTTTTTTTTTTAATATTGGAGAACACGGTGTTGTTTTTGGAATTGTCTGAAATACATACATAGAATAGTGATTTGCAGAACAAACCGGCCAATATAAATCGTCTAATGCCATGCTATTGTTACAATCAGAACTCAAAGTTGGGAATATGCTTTGGCTCAAACTACACCAAATTTGGAGTCATAAACCCAATAGAGTGTAAAATAGATAGATGCTTTTCCAAAATAAGATTATTTTTAGACAGGTCTAATATCAAACGGAAAAGGACCATTTCCTTTCATATTATGTACCAAAGTATTTACTTCAAAGGGAGATAAAGTTCATTACAGTTTATCACAGTTTTTATTAGATACTGTCAAATTCACTGTTTCAAACATAGGTGAATGTTGACAATGCAGAAAAGCTAATGAATAGATGAATGAATCGATTAGAACCATCACAGATTCAAAAACATTGAAAGCATTTTACTGAATTTGGTATAGCACAAAAGTAGATCTTAGGTAGTTTTGAGAATTTTAAGAGCAGCAACAGATTAAGAATCAAAATCCCGTTGTATATGGGACCCTAACCCCAGAGAAACCTGCTAAAATAGATTAGCTTCCTTTACGATAATACCAATTTGATTAACGATGTACATTTATCCCAATCGGTCTGATAGAAGGAAGTGACAGCACTTCCTGGTTCCAACAATATGTGTTTGGAAAAATGAGAAAAGCCCCACAAAATGGGCACAGAGCCACTGATAATTACAGCAAACCTCAGTATACATTAGATTTATTAGAAAAAACATATGTTTACAGAATATGGCATCAATAAAAGCAAAGATGCAAACATATTGGTAAATAGATTAATAGTTTAAACTATAGTGAATATTTTTAGTGCATACATTACAGACGAGGTTGAAGAAGGATCAGAATGAAAGCAGTGGTCATCAAAGAGTTTAGTGAAGGAATGTTTCAATGGTGGGTTGTGTGGTTGTTCGCTTCCTGTATTAACTCTTCACAGATATCGAGTCCAGACTAGGATGATGGGAACTCCCAGTCCCGTCACCCAGAGAATATTGAGAAGATTGTGACCTATTGGTTAATATAGGTCAAAAGAGGACTGACGAGATATTCACAAAATGCTGCACAACAGACAAAGAATATGCAACTCAGGAATCATAAGAGATGACCACTACAAACCAACAATGATTGACTCCTAGAATAAACAATGCTCTCTCCCACTCTCGACGAGGGCAAAAGTCCAACAAACTCAGTCGCCCATGTGGGGGGCATTGTTTGCCTCAGGTGGAGATGGAAGACCGGTTCCAGACCAGGACCAGTGGCCAGACCAGTCCCAGGATCGTGACGTCATCGACCCTTGATAGAACAGCTGGGAGGTGATTGGCAGTCAGGTCACCGAGGGCCAGTAGAGGGAGCATTTTTAGTTTAGGAGCACTTTTTTTGTTGAATATTCTGTATCTGATTTGTAAGATAATTAAATGCAGATGTTATACGTGAAATCTCTTGTCTCGCCTCTTGCTCGACTTTGGATACGTACATCAAAGGGGAATTATTGACTTCAGTACGATGGATAAGGTTAGGTAAGTGGTCTGATTAGATGGTTAAGGTTAGGGTTATGGTGGTCTGAGTACATGGTTACAGTTAGGTTTATAGGCGGTCTGAGTAGAAGTTAAGGTTAGTTTAAGGTGTCCTAAGGAAGATGGTTAAGGTTAGGGGTAAAGGTGGTCGGAGTAAGATGGTTACGGGTTAGGTTTAAGGTGGGTCTGAGGAAGATGGGTTAAGGTTAGGGTAAAGGTGGTCTGAGTAAGAGGTTAAGGTTAGGGTTAAGGTTAAGGTTAAGGCGGTCTGAGTAAGATGGTTAAGGTTGAGGGGTAGCGGTCTGAGTAAGATGGTTATCGGTTAGGTTGAAGGCGTCTAGTAAAGATGGTTAGGGTTTAGGTTTAAGCGGTCTGATATGATGGTTAAGGGTTTGATTAAGGTTAAGGCGCTGAGTAAGAATGGTTGAGGTTAGGTTTAAAGCGGTCTGAGAAAGATGGTTAAGGTTAGGGTTAAGGCGGTCTGAGTAGATGTTAGGGTTAAGTTAAGGCGGTCCTGAGTAAGATGGTTAAGGTTGAGTAAGTTAAGGCGGTCTGATAAGATGGTTGAGTAATGGTTAAGCGGCTGAGTAAGTATGTTTATGGTTAGTTTTAAGGCGGTCCCTGAGTATGATGGTTAGGGTTAAGGTTAAGGTCGGTCTGATAAGATTGGTTAAGGTTTGAGTTAAGGTTAAGTGGGTCTGAGTAAGATGGTTAAGGTAGTCTGAAGTAAAGAAGGTTAGGGTCATGTGTTTTAGCTGTGATTGACTGACTTGGGTTGGTGGATGTTCAATGGTTTTGTTAAGTCTCTGGAGATGACCTTTCTGTTTGTGACTAGGGCTATAAGAATAAATTGTATTTGTATTGTAAGTAAGATGGTTAAGGTTAGGTTGAAGGCCTGGTCTGAGTAAGATGTTTAGGGTTTGGTTTAAAGGCGGTCTGAGTTAGATGGTTCGGGTTATGGTTTAAGGGTGGGTCTGAGTAAGATCGGTTAAAGGGTAGGTTAAGGTGGTCTGAGTCAGATGGTTAAGGTTAGGGTTAAGGTGTCTGAGTAAGAATGGGTTAAGTTAGGTTAAGTGTCGAGGAGATGGTTAAAGGTTAAGGTTAATGCTGCACTAACGGACTTTATTTTTATGCATTACGGAAAAGCTATCCATGTCTCATGCAGTGCATTGGGATATTCGTCCTTTTGAAGAAAAGTAGCGCAGATTTGGGCTGGCGTGACATTATAATTTTAGATCGAGTTGTGATGAAACAAGGAAGAGAATGTGTTCGGGTCCGCAGATTGTGACAAACTCCACAGCGGGACCATGGCCCCCACTTTCGTGAGAAACTCTACGTCCGTTAGCAACAGAAGGCTGAGTTAGCACAAACAATGGCGAGCTTAACCGGAAGCTTCCTCGTCTTCGTCAACGGTTACTGCGTACCACACGAGACAGCCATCCAAAAGAAATCTCGTTCCTCCTCCGCTTCCCGGTTCCTATCGTTCTATGGTCACGCATCGCCACGGCAAATCCATGTCCATCGGATTTAATCCATGATGGGGAGACTCGCTAAGCTCCGTCCCAACAGTGGGTGTGTGTGGGGGCGATAGCTTCGTGGTGCGGGAGGGGAGCAGAAAGAAGAGGGCCAGCGAGTCTGCGGCTTCAAAATCTCCAAAGGCAGTTAGTGCAGCTTTAACCCTAGTCCTTAACCATCTCACTCAGACCACCTTAACCCTAACCTAAACCAATCTTACTCAGACCGCCTTAACCCTAACCTTAACGCATTCTTACTCAGACCACCTTAACCCTACCTTAACCATCTTACGCAGACCCACCCTTCAACCCTAACCCGAACCATCTAACTCAGACCCGCCTTAAACCTAACCCTAACTAACTTACTCAGACCCCTTAAACGCTAACCTTAACCATTCTTACTTCCAATAGATACAATTTATTCTGTATAGCCCTCAGGGTCACAACAGAAGTCAACTCAGAACTTAACAAAACCATTGTAAATCACCAACACAAGTCAGTCAATCAACAGCTAAAACACATGATCCCTAACCTTCTTACCAACTACCTTAACCATCTTACTACCCACCTTAACCTTAACTTCAAACTTAACCATCTTACTCAGACCCGCCTTAACCTTAACCCTATCCATCTTACTCAGACCGCCTTAAAACTAACCATCAACATCTTGACCTCAGACCGCCTTAACCCTAACTCAACCATCTTACTCAGCACACGCCGTAACCTTAACTCAAACCTTAACCATCTTACTCATACCGCCGTTAACCTTAACCCCTATCCAACTTGACTCAGACCGCCTTAACCATAACCTTAACCATCTTACTTCCAGACCCGCCTTAAACCTAACCTCAACCATCTTACTCAGACCGCCTTATCCTTAACTCAACCCCTAACCATCATTACTAGACCCCTTAACCTTAACCCCAAACCATCTTACTCAACCGCCTTAAACCTAACCATAACCATCTTACTCAGACCGCCTTAAACCCTAACCTTAACACATCTACTCTGAACACCGCCTTAACCTTAACCTTAAACCTAACCTTAACCATCTGACTCAGACCACTTTACCCTAACCTTAACCACTTCCTCAGCACGCCACCTTAACCCTAACCCTAACCATCTTACTCAAGACCACCTTTTACCCTACACCTTAACCATCGTTCCTCATACCCACCTTAAACACTAACCTAACCATCTAACTCAGACTCCTTAACCTAACCGTAACCACGTGGAACTCAACCTCCGTAAGCCCTAAACCTTAACCTACTAACTCAGACCAACACCTGTAACCCTAGACCTTAACCATCGTACTGAAGTTCAATAATTCCCTTTGACTGACGTATCCAAATTCGATGCAAGAGCGAGACTAGAGATCTTCACGTTTAACATCTGCATTTTAATTATCTTTACAATCAGATAACAGAATATTCAACAAAAAAAAAGGTGGCTCCTAAACTAATATGTCCTCTCCTGGCCCTCGTCGACTGACAGCCAATCTTCCTCCCAGCAGTTTCTATCTAAAGGCCGATGACGTCACAGATCTGGGACTAGGGTCTGGCCCTGGACCTGGTCCCTTGCCCCGGTCTTTTAACCATCTCCACCTGGCAAACAATGCCCCCCACCACTTGGGCGCCTATTGTGTTGGACTGTTGCCCATCGTCGAGATGGGAGAGAGCATTTGTGTATTCATGGAGTCAATAATTGTCTGGGTTGTAAGCTGGTCATCTCTTAATGATCCTGAGTGCATATTCCTTTGTCTGATGTGCAGCATTTTGTGAATATTTCGTCCAGTCCCGTCTTTTGACCCGATATTAACCATAGGTCCACAATCGTTCTATAATTCTCTGGGTGACCGGGACTGGGGAGATTCCATCATCCTAGTTCTGGCTCGATACATGTGAAGAGTTAAATACAGGAAGACAACAACACACAACCCAACATTGAAAACATCCTTCACTAAACTCTTTGATGACCACTGCTGTCATTCTGAATTCCTTCCTTCAAACCTCCGGCTGTATTGTATGCACTATAACTAGTCACTATAGTTTTAAACCTATTCTAATCTTTTACCAATATGTTTTGCATTTTGCTTTTATGAGCATATTCTTAAACATATGTTTTTACTACTAAATCTATCTATACTGTGTTTGCTGTCATTATCATGGCTCTGTGCCATTTTGTGGGGCTTTTGCTCATTTTTTCCAAACAACATTTTGTGAACCAGGAGTGCTGTCACTTCCTTCTCTCAGTACCGTTTGGGATAAATGTAACATCGTTAATCAAATTGGGATTAGCGTACAGGAGCTGAATCTAAGTTTAGCAGGTTTCTCTCTGTGGTTAGGTCCCTATACAAAGGTATTTTGATTCTCTAATCTTTGCACGACTCTGTAAAATTCTCAAACTACCTAAAGGCATACTTTTGTGCTATAGCCCAAATTCATTAAAATGCTTTCAACATGTTTTTTGAATGCTGTTGTTGGTTTCTAATCGATCTCATTAATCTATCCTCAGTAGCTTTTTTGCATTGTCAACATTCACCTATGTTTGAAACAATGAATTGACAGTATCTAATAAAACTGTGCAATAAACTGTATTAACTTTATCTACCTTGAAGTAAATACTTTTGGACATAATATGAGGAAATGGTCCTTTTAAAAAAAACCCGTTTGCATTAGCCCTGTCTAAAAATAACTCTATTGTGAAAGCATCTAGCTAATTTTACACTCTATTGGTGACCCAAATCTTGGTTGTTAGTTTGAGCCAAAGCATAATTCCCAACTTTTGAGTTCTTGATTGTAACATTAGCAATGGCAATAGACATGTTTTAATGGCCGTTTCTTGTTCCTGCAAATCACTATTCCTATGTATTGTATTTCAGACAAATTCCAAAAACAACAGCAGTCTTCTCCCAAATATTAAAGACATACATCAAATCAGTTGCCGAAAGGGATTTTAACTATTTTACAAACGTTCTCTATCAATCTACGATTATAAGGACTATGAAATTAATTAATTTAAAAACATAAGCCATTCAATGGCTTCTGTCCACTGCTTATAACTGTTTAAAGAGTGTCCCCAAACTTAATATGTGTAAAATTACATCACTGTTTGTAATGAAACAATAACATTTGACCTGTTCTCCAATGGAGCAGCTCAGAGGCTGCTCAATAGAAATGGTCTATTTGAGCTATTTTTAGATTTAAAATTGTGTTTAAACCTGTCGTTCTATGTCTGCAATTTAAATTACTACTCTCTATAAACAAATCGGCACTAGTTCCTACAGATTTGGAAAACAGAAGCATCTAAAATCTGACTCTATTTGATTCCTTTTTTACTTTAGTTATTAGAATAATTTTTGAACATTATTGATACTTATTTTTCACAATAGAACTATTTGATTATTCACTAGTCCTAAACTATTATTACATTGTTTATTCCTGACACTTCTCCTATAGCCCCTCCGAATCCAATGACATTATAGCTCCAGACATTTCATTCTATTCTAATTATTATCTTATTATTAATATGATTCTATTATCTTAAAGAGTAGATCTGTTTGATGTTATAAGCGCTATTAATTCTCCTTTTGAATTTGCACAACACCCCTTTTGAATTTGCACAACACTAAATTTAGAATGACCCCCTAGGACAAATATACATTTTTATTTCATTTTGGCAACATCCGAAATTAGTTTATAATTTTTCCCATTTTGCTTTTTTAGGCTGCCCCTTCTATTAATGTATTTGTTCTTGTAAATATATGTTTTACACACTTCTTTCATAATGATTTAGAAGGTTAAGGACCATGACAAAAAACCTATGACAATACAATACTCCCCTCTGTTGGTCGGGTCCAAAGTATAGAAACATTCCATCTGTAATGTGTTGTAGATATACTGTTCCAATCCTGTTGCTCCTACCGATCGTCCTCATTCATATTGTGGGCATTTGTGCCAAAGTAGAGGCTCATTTTTCTTAATTCATACTACTGTCATCCCTGAAGCAGGGCAGTTATCTGTCTTCTGAAAAACAAACATTAGAACACAAGAAACGCCCACTTTTCCTCTCGTCGCATGGTGGCGGCCTGTCAATCAATCCAATTGGGCAAGAACATAACTGCATTGACAGACGGTGTGTGACATCAGCGCAGAGGCGGTAGCCATATAACTAGACTTAACAAATATTATGTTTTCTAATTTTACCCCCCTAAATTGTGAGTTACAAACCAAAGTTGTCGACTCCTCCCAATGACCGCTCACTGGCGGTTGACCGAATCACTGTCCGGACAAACAGCAGAGGAGGTGGCTTCCCATACCTTAGCGAGGCTATTTCATCTCTAAGTACTTTCCGCCAGAGTACTTTTCTCAAGAGTACTCAGTCCCGAGTACTCTCACTTTTAACACCTGTTTCAATAACGCTTGGCATCTTTGAATCTCTAGTACTTACAAGACCGTAGCTGTTGACAAAAAATAATTATTCCATGATCACATTAATACATTACAGAAAACTTTTGTTATTCCATGATTCCCGTTCAGCATTCCTCAGTTCACACCACACACACTCACATCACACCACAACACCCACGTTAAGTATGGTCCAGTTTGTTAACTCATTCACTGCCCATGACGACAAAAGTCGTTCTATTGTATAGTGACGCTCACTGCCCAAGACGACTTAGATGACACTCTTTCGTGTTATTACACCGTGAGCCTGCAGTAATGTCTGGCGCACCTTGTTAATGACCTCCACAAACAAAGATAATATATGCAAATGTACCTTATGAATAAATCACCACCAGTAGATGCAGTTGCACCACAGGAGAAGGTCATACGTCAGTGGAGAGAAAGAGGAGGAGTTTGTGGGGTCTTTGGAGAGCGTGCTGCTGTAAGGGGGGGGGGGGGGGGCAGAGCGATGATAGCGTCACTGTAGCATTGAGACGGATCAGATCTAGTTTAGCGATAGTATGCTAGTGTGATGGCAAAAAAGAATTAGTTATAAGCAGTATAGCACTGCTTGCAGAGATTGACTCGCGGATCAGTGAGTGGGTCGAGAGGGGAGAGAGGGGAGACCCCGGGGGAGGTCCGTAATCTGCAGCCATATTGCGACGGACAAGAGCCCCCGAGCAGAGACATCACCTTCCGCCGCTCGCAGCGTATCAGCTGCTGTTGAAACTGATGCCTCGGATTCCGTTCAGCAAACCTGATCATGAGTTTTCGGACACACTCACAAACTCTCACTACCACTCACTCACTCACTCCACGCAACAAGACTCTCACTTCGCACAACTGACACTCACACACACAGACACTCACTTACACGCACAACGACACTCACATACGCACACGTGACACTCACTATCACAACAGACACTCGCATCGCACAACACTGACATTCACACACACAACATCTCAAATTCACATGCTTCATTCTATTTATACATCTATAGTTTATTGATCTTTGTGTTGTTGTTGTTTGACTGTTTTGGTTGATGTATAGAAGAAAGTTAAATTTTCTAATCTGTGAATAATATTGCCAACAATTTGCCATCAAAAGTATTTATTTTCAGAGTCATGTTTTTATAAATTTTGTGTAATGGACCAAGATGTGAAGATGTTTTGATTGTCACTAAAGCTGCATAAAATGCATCTAAATCTCTTTCTCCTGCTTGATATGGTTCTGATTTACATAGCAGCTCGTTTCCTCTGTTTTCCTTGCTCCCAACCAGGGTGTTATGGGTGAAAAGTATGTCTTTGTTTATGGCGAATAACTCAGAACGTAAGTGGAGAATCAAACTGTTTTTTTTTTCAGGGAGTAAAGCAGGAGAGGTGAATCATTAATATGGTGCCGGCTTGGTGTTTACATCGTCTAAAAAATGAATATTCCTTGCACTTAGTCAAAGTTGGGTCAAATCACCTGATATGCTGGCAGAATGCACTTCTCAATCTGAAAATGCCTGGGCAGTCAGTGAGTTAAGGTCAACGGAGTGATCATTTTGACATGACGACAATCATATAACATACACAAAAATATAACATACACTAACATATAAACATACACATATGCCTGTAATTTTAACTGTTATATTTTTCCTGTCCAATTACAAATTGTCTCAGAGCTATTTTATGATAGTTGCAACTTTTCAGAGCCAGCAGAACATGCAAAGCTTTGAGAGATTTTTCCTAAAAGGATCCATTTCAAACTTTAGAGGTTAAAACCACGTGGTCTTTATTACTCGGGCCTTGTCACAAACTGTTCCCCTATATTTGTTAATGAGTGGCTCTTGTTACTTAACAAGAAAACTCATGCACGTGCAATAAATGTTTTTTTTCCCTTTTTTTTTTTAAAGCCATTCGGATCCTTAAAAATTTAAAATAGTTTCAAACTTTAATCACTTCACCCCTTGTTTTACGTTCAATCCGGTGGAGAAAAGACCATTGTCCGATGTGTGTTGTTTACTTGCAACCAATCATGTCTCAGATAAACTGCCAACAGTTATATCAAGACATAATTTGTCCAATTGTTTCTAATTTAGCTATTTGGAAGAGAAACGGTCATAAAAGATTTTCAAAAAATGTCCTAACATCTTCACTTGTTTTCAACCAATGAACAGTGTTCGTCTATGTGTTATCAGAATTATCCAATATAACTCTTTAGGCCTAATTCAGAAATGCTTTAAATCATTTTTCAAAACTTTAATAATTGTCTGAACAAAACCATTTTGTCTAAATGGCAAGCGTCCATTAAAAGCTTGCAGTTCCTTTTCAAGCACCAGTTTCAACGGGCATGTGACCTGTTTTTAAATAATATACGAACCATAACGTTCAAAAGGTTGAAAACACTGCTTTGAAATATCCGCATTACCAAGAACATGCAGTTAAAATCAATAATTCTAAACTTCTCGCGTCTATAACTTTAAATAATACTAGTTTTTTCAATAATAAGCTCCTCTACATATATATACTCTGTTCTAATTCCTTGTGTCTCATGCTAAGCAAGATCCCTAATTAATTCTAACGATTGTCCTGTATTCTTTCATGCAGCTAAATGTGGTGTTATGAAGAACGAATGACCTAGCTAAATGTGTAATTATACTTAATATGTCCGCTGTGCGTTTGTTGCCGTGTCTGTTAAATTTTACCTTCTGTGGTGTCTCATTTAGGCCAAGCCAAGTCCCAAATGTCCGTTAAGAAGTCTTATCTTTTTACTCATGGCGTCTTTCAATGTCTTTGTCTCAAAGTGTCCCAATGTCCTTTGTCTCCATGTCTTTTGCCTTCTTCTTTAAACAATCACTGTTCTTTCTTCTTCTTTCAATAATCACCTCTCTTCTTTCAATCACTTTCTCATGTCCTTTCTATTTCCTTTGTCTCAGTGTGTGTCCTTCTTCTTCTTGTTTAGGTTTACCACAACGTTCTTCTCCGAGCACAAAACTCCACTCGTTTGTGCAAAAGTCTGGTTCTTCTCCATGAAATGGAAGGCCGAGAAGTCTTCTTTCGAGATTCCTGTTTAGGACCTTGCTGCGAGCCGATGCTGCAGTCTTTGTGCTGCCCCTGTGGGTGAAACGGGGGAGACGCAGATGGTTCCGGCTGATGGCGCCCGATTTGAGGTCTTAGTGGCAGACCGATTTTGGCCAAATGAGACAGACAGAAGTTTTCTCGGAAAAAAACAGACAATCAAGAAGCACAAACAAGTGTGGTTAATTACCATAACGAAACCAAAGATTAATTACAATTCAAAATAAACCTATGAAATAATTAATATTAACATTTTAAACCTTAAATTCTGAAAACCAATTTCTGCATGCAACCATGCTATCCTATGCCCTACTTTTCACTAAAGTATAATGCTCTCTAAGATCTTTCTAACTTTTATATCACCAAATGTAGGGAAAAAAAAAAACTGTCGGAGATAAAATAATAAAAATAAAAAATGCCTCTTTATATATCTAACTCAAGTTCGGTGATCCTATGACTCCCATGTCAGTAACATTATCTGTGTAATAATATGTAAATGTTTCTACAAAAAAATTCTTTCTTCAACGAGAGAGAGAGAAAGACAGAAGAGAGAGAAGAGAAGAGAGAGAGAAGAGAGAGGAAGGGGAAGAGAGAGGACAGAACGAGGGAGGGGAGGGGCCGAGTGGACTTGTATCCTCAAGCATTTTTCAGAGGAGGGAGCCAGGAGGGTGAAGGGGGGCTGTGGGGTTTCTCACAGAGGAGGTACATGTAACGTCTGATATACACCAAATTCATGAACATCCTTTAAAATTTGCTACATTTTCCTCAGTTTTTTATCGGACACATGTTTTTAGTCATGTGAGAGTTCTCTCACGTCAAACGACACTTTACCTTTATTTAAATACGTCAGTAAGGAAATACATTACAATTTTGCTACCATGATTTAATGTTTCCGATAGTACAGAGAATCAGGAAAAAAAGATTCTGCAGGCACCCCTCGATACATTAAAGCAAGGTAGCAATGTAATGTATACCATTAGCTGACGTATTTAAATAAATTGTAAAGTGTCCGTTTGACGTGAGAGAAATCTCACCACTTATAAAACATTGTCCACGATAAAAACTAGGAAAAGTACAAATTTTTAAAGGGATGTTCATGTATTTGGTGGGATTTCAGTCCCGGAAATGTACTCCTCAGTTGCGAACCACACAGCCCCCTCCTTCTCCCTCCCTGTCTCCCTCTCTGAAAAATGCTTGCGGCATACTAGCCACTCGGCCCCTCCCCTCCCCTCGTTCTGGCTCCTCTCTCTCGTATCTCCTCCCTTCCTTTCCTCCTCCTCATCTCTCTCTCCTCTCTCCTCTCTCTCTCACTCTCCACTCTATGTCCTTTCTCTCTCGTCTCGTGAAGAAAGAATTTTTTTGTAGAAAATTTACATATATTCACAACGATAATGTTACTGACATGGAGTCATGAGATCACAGAACTTGGAGTTATATTATAAAGAGGCATATTTTATTTTTATTTTTTATCTGGACAAGTTTTTTTTCCTACAATTTGGTGAATATAAAAGATATAATGATCTTAGAGAGCATTATACTTTTTGGAGAAAAGTAAGGGCTCTTAGGATAGCAGTTGAATGACAGAAATTGGTTTTCAAATTTAATGTTTAACATGTTAATATTAATTATGTCATAGGTTATTTTGAATTGTAATTAATCATTGGTTTCGTATGTAATTAACACACCTTGTTTGTGCTTCTTGTTTGTCTGTTTATTTCCGGAGAAAACTTCTGTCGGTCTCATTTGCCAAAATTCGTCTGCACAAGACCTCAATCGGGCGCCATCACACGGAACCATCTGCCCGTCGCCCCCGTTTTCACCACAGGGGGCAGCAAAGACTGCAGCATCGGCTGCAAGCATCTACAGAAGCTCTCGAAGAAGACTCTCCGGCCTCCATTTCATGGAGAAGAACCAGACTTTTGCACAAACGAGTGGAATTTGTTTGTTTTGTGCACGGAGAAGAAACGTTGTGTAAACCTAACAAGAAGAAGAAGGACACACACTGAGGACAAAGAAAGGACTGAGAAAGTGATTGAAAGAAGAATGAAGGTGATTATTGAAAGAAAAGAAAGAAAGGTGATTGTTTAAAAAGAAGAAAAAGACTGGAGACAAGACATTGGGACACTTTGAACAAAGACATTGAAAAGACGCCATGAGTAAAAGAAAGACATTAACGGACCATTGAGACGTGGCTGGCCTAAATGAGAACACACAGAAGGTAAATATACAGACAGTCAACAAACGCAAAGAGACATATTAAGTCATATTTACACATTTAGCTAGGTCATTCGTTCAAAACACCACATTTAGCTGCATGAAAGAATACAGGACAATCGTTAGAATTAATTAGACTCTTGCTTTGAGCATGAGACACAAGGAGATTAGAACAGCTGTATATTTAAGGTAGAGAGCTTCTATTATTGAAACGTAGTATTATTTAAAGGTTAAGACGCGGAGAAGTTTAGAATTATTGATTTTAACTGCATGATCTTGGTAATACGGATATTTAAGCAGTGTTTTCAACCTTTGAACCCGTGTTCGTTTAATTTATTTAAAAGACAGTCACGATGCACAGTTGAAACGGTGCTAGAAAGAGAACTGCAGCTTTTAATGGAACTTGCATTTATACAAAATGGTTTGTTCAGACAATTAAGTTTTGAAAAATTGTTTACAGCATTCTGAATTTTTGGCTAAAGGTGATATTGGATTCATTTCTGGATAACAAATAGAACAACACTGTTCATATGGTTGAAAACAAAGACGTAGGGACATTTTTTGAATCTTTTATGGACTTTTCTCTTCCAAATAGCTAAATTAGAAACAATTAGGACAATTATGTCTTTGATAATAACTGTTGGCCATTTTAGCCTGAGACATGATAGTGGTGCAAGTACAACAACACACATAGGACAATTGTCCTTCTCCACATGAACGTTAAACAAGGGTGAAGTAATAAAGCTTGAAACTAATTTACATTTTTTTAAGGAATCCGATACTGCTTAAAAAAAAAAAAAAGGAAAAACATTTAATTGCACGTGCATGAGTTTTTTGTTAATAAACAAGAGCTCATTAAAACAATATATGGGAACAGTTGTTGACAAGCCCGAGTAAAGACCACGTGTTTAAACACTAAAGTTTGAAATGGATCCTTTTAGGAAAAATCTCTCAAAGCTTGCATGTTCTTGCAGGCTCTGAAAGTTGTCAACTATAAAATAGCTCATGAGACAATTGTAATTGTACATGGAAAAATTATAACAAAGTTTAAAAATACAGGCCTCTTGTGTATGTTATATGTTTGTGTATTTTATAGTGTTTGGTGTATGTTAATATGTTTGGCGTCATTCAAATACACTACGTTGACCTTAACTCACTGACTGCCAGGCATGTTTCAGATTTGAGAGTGCATTCCTGCCACAATTTCAGGTGAATTTGACCCAACTTTGAAGTGCCACAGAGTATTCATTTTTAGACGATGTAAACACAAGGGCCACCAAATTAAATATTCACCTCTCCTGCTTACTCTGAAAAAAACAGTTTTGTTTCTACCTCTTACCGTTCTTGAAGTTAATTCCCGCCATAGAAACAAAGCATACATTCAACCCATAACACCTGGTCTGAGCAGGAAAACAAGGAAACGAGCTGTTATGTAAACTGAACATATCAAGCAGAAAAGAGACTTAGAGCATTTTGCTCGTCTTTAGTGACAACTCAAAACATCTTCACACTTGTTCCATTACAAAAATTATAAAAAATGACTCTGAAATAATACTTTTGATGGCAAATGTTGGCAATTTTAGTCACAGAATAAAAATTTAACTTTCTCTAATACCATCAACCTAACACAAACAACAAACAACACAAGATCAATAAAACCTAGAGATGTATAAAATAGAAATGAAGCATAGTGAATTTAGTGTGTGTGTGTGAATGTCAGTGTCGAGCGAGTGTCTGTGTGAGTGAGTGTCCAGTGTGTCGAAGGAGTGTCTTGTCAGTGAGTGTCTGTGTGTGTGAGTGTCAGTGTGCGAGTGAGTGTCTGTGTGAGTGAGTGAGGTGAGTGAGTGCGTTGAGTGTTGTGAGTGTGTCCGATAAATCATGATCAGGTTTGCTGAACAATCCGATGCATCAGTAAACCACAGCAGCTGATACGCTGCGAGAGGCGGAAGTGTTCACTGCTCGGGCTCTTGCTCCGCCAAATATGGCTGCAGCTACGGACCTCCACCGGGTCTCCCCACTCTCCCCTCTCGACTCACGTCACTGATCCGCGAGTCAATCTCTGAAGCATGATACTGCTTATAACTATTCTTTTTTTGCCATCACTCTTGCTATATCTATCGCTAAACTAGATCTGATACCGTCTCATTGCTACAGTACGCTATCACGCTCTGCTACAGCAGCACGCTCACCAAAGACCCCCACACTGCCTCCCTCCTTCTCTCCACTGACTTATGACCTCTCCTGTGGCAATCTGCATCCTACTGGTGGTGATTTATCATTACAGTACATTTGCACTATATAATCAGTGTGTGGGTCTTAACAAGGTGCGCCAGTCATTACTGCAGCCTCCCGTGAAAACACGAAAAAAGGTCGTCTAAGTCGTCTTGGGCAGTGAGCCGTCACTATACAATGGAACGACTTTGTCGGCATGGGCAGTGAAGAGTTAACAAACCTGGTACCAATACTAACGTGGGTGTTGTGAGGTGTGTTGGATGTGTTGGTGGATGAACTGAGAATGCTGAACGGAATCCTGGAATAACAAAAGTTTTTCTGTAATTTTTAATGTGATTCATGGTATAATTATTTTTTGTCAACAGGCAGACGTGTAAGTATATAATTCAAGATGACAAGCTTTATTGAACAGGTGTAAAAGTGAGAGTAATCTGGGATGAGTCCTCTGAGAAAGTACACTGCGGAAAGGACTCAGAGTTGAAATACCTCGCTGAATGTACTGGGAGCCCCTCCCTCTGCTGTTTGTCCGACAGTGATTCGGAACCAACCGCAGTGAGCGGTCATGGAGGAGGAACAACTTTGGTTTGTAACTCACAGTTAGGGGAGTGATAATTAGAAAAACATACTATTGTTAAGTCTGTATTTGGCTAAAGCCTCTGCCCTGATGTCACACACCGTCTGGCAATGCATTATTGTTTCTGCCCAATTGGATTGATTGACAGGCCGCACCATGCGACGAAGGAGATGGCGTTTCTTGGTGTGTCTAATGTTTGTTTGTCAGTGAAAGATAAACTGCACCTGCTTCAGGATGACATAGTATGATTAAGGAAATGACCTCTACTTTGGCACCAAAGCCCACAATATGAATGAGGACGATCCGGGGGAGAAACAACAGGATTGGAACAGTTATCTACACACACATACAGATGCATGTTTTAATACTTTGGAACCACGCCCAACAGAGGGCGTATTTGTATTGTCATAGTGGGCATGTCCTTAACCTTCTAAATCATTAAAAGAAGTTGTAAAACATATAGTACATGAACAAATAAATAATAGAAGGCACCTAAAAAAGCAAAATGGAAAATTATTAAGTAATTTTCGGAGTGCCAAAAATGAAATAAAATTCTATATTGTCCATATGGTCATTCTAAATTTAGGTTGTGCAAATTTCCAAAGGGGTGTTTGTGCATATTCAAAAGGAACATATTAGCGGCTTATAACATCAAACAGATCTACTCTTTAAGATAATAGATCATATAATAATAAGAATAATAATAGAAATAGAATGAAATAAGTCTGGAGCTATAATGTCCATTGGATTCGAGGAGCTATATTGGTTAAGTGTAAGGAATAAACAAAAGTAATAATAGTAGACTAGTGAATAATCAAAATAGTTTCTATTGTGAAAATAAGTATCAATAATTGTCAATTTATCTAAAACTAAAGTAAAAGGAATCAAATAGAGTCAGATCTTAGATGCTTCTGTTTTTCCACATCTGTATGAACTAGTGCAGATGTGTTTATATAGAGTAGTATTAAAATGCAGCGGACATAGAACGACAGCTTTAACACAATTTTTAAATCGAAAAATAGCTCAAATATAACATTCTTTTGACGCAGCTCCTGAGCTGCTCCATTGGAGAACAGTCAAAGTTATTGTTTATTACAAACAGCTGATGTATTTACACATATTTTAATTTTGGACAACTCTTTAAACAGGTTGTAAGCAGTGGACAGAAACCATGAATGTGCTTTTGTTATTAAATGAATTATTTTCATAGCTATAATCGTAGAGAACGTTTTAAAACGTTAAAATCCCTTTCAGGCAACTTGATTTAGATGTATGTCTTTTAATATTGGAGAACGACTGTGTTGTTTTTTGGAAGTGTCTTAAATACAATACATAGAATAGTGATTTGCAGAACAAAACCGGCCAATATAAAATCGTCTATTGCCAATGCTATTGTTACAATCAGAACTCATAAGTGGGAATAGCTTTGGCATCAAACTACTACCAAGATTTGGAGCACAATAGAGTGTAAAATAGATAGATGCTTTTCAAAAATAGAGATTATTTTTAGACAGGCTAAATCAAACGGTAATAGGACATTCCTTCATAATATTCAAAATAGTTTACTTCAAAGGTAGATAAGTTCATTACACAGTTTATGCACAGTTTTATTTAGAAATTACTTTCAAATTCACGGTTGTTCAAACATAAGGTAACTGTTGACAATGCAAAAAGCAATGCGATAGATAATGAGATCGATTAGAACCAACACAGATTCAAAAAACATTGAAAAGCATTGTAATGAATTTGGGTATAGCACAAAAGTAGATCTTTAGGTAGTTTTGAGAAATTTTAAGAGTCAGCAACCAGATTAAGGAATCAAAATACCGATGGTATAGGACAACCCCAGAGAAACCTGCTAAAATTAATTAGCTCCTGTACGATAATACCATTGATTAACGATGTACATTTATCCCAAACGGTCTGAAGAAGGAAGTACAGCACTTCCGGGTTCAACAATATGTGTTTGAAAAATGAGCAAAGCCCACACAAAATGGCCACAGACCACTGATTTGACAGCAAACCTCAGTCATAGATAATTTATAGATAAAAACTTATGTTTAATAATATGGCTCAATAAAAGCAAAAGATGCAAACTTATTGGTAAATAGATTAGAATAGGTTTAACATATAGTGAATAGTTTTAGTGCATACATTACAGACGAGGTTGTAGAAGATCAGAATGACAGCAGTGGTCATCAAAGAGTTTAGTGGAAGAATGTTTCAATGTGGTTGTGTGTTGTTCGTCTCCTGTATTAACTCTTCACAGATATCGAAGCCAGAACTAGGATGATGGAATCTCCCCACCCCGTCACCCAGAGAATATGAAAGATTGTGAACCTAGGGTTAATCATAGGTCCAAAGAGGGACAGACGAATATTCACAAAATGCTGGCACATCAGACAAAGGATGAGACTCAGGAATCATAGAGAATGACCCGCTTTACAAAACCATACAATTTTGACTCCAGAAATAAAAACAAATGCTCTCTCCCACCTCCTCGACGAGGCATAAAGTCCAACACAATTCAGCCCCAGTGGTGGGGGGCATTGTTTGCTCAGTGGGATGGGAAGACCGGGTCCAGGACCAGGACCAGGGCCAGACCAGTCCCAGATCTGTGACGTCATCGGACCTTTATAGAAACTGCTGGGAGGAATTGGCAAGTCCAGTCAGCCCGAGGGCCCAGGAGAGGGACATATTAGTTTAGAGCACTTTTTTTTGTTGAATATTCTGTAATCTGTATGTAAAGATAATGTAAATGTAAGATGTTAAACGGGAAGATCTCTGTCTCGCTCTTGACATCGACTTTGGATACGTCTGTCAAATGGAATGATTGACTTCAGTACGATGGTTAAGGTTAGGTTTAAAGGTGGTCCTGATTAGATGGTTAAGGTTAGGTTAATGTGGTCTGAGACGATGTTAAGGTTAGGTTTTAAGGAGTCTGAGTTAGATGTTAAGTTAGGTTTAAGGTGGGTCTGAGGAAGATGTTAAGTTTAGGGTAAAGTGGTCTGTGTAAGAGGGTTAGGGTTAGGGTTAAAGGTGGGTCTGAGGAAGATTGGTTAAGGTTAGGTAAAGGTGGTCTGAGTAGATGGTTAAGGTTAGGGTTAAGGTAAGGTTATGGCGGTCTGAAGTAAATGGTTAAGGTTAGGTTAAGGGGGTTGATAAGATGGTTATGGTTAGGTTTAAAGGCGGTCAGAGTAAGATGGTTTAGGGGTTAAGGTTAAAGGCGGTCTGAGGAAGATGGTTAAGGGTTTTGAGTTAAGGTTAAGCGGTCTGAGTTAGATTGTTGAGGTTAGGTTTTAAGGCGTCTGAGTAAGATGTTAAGTTAGGGTTGAGGCGGTCTGAGTAATATGGTTTGGGTTAACAGGTTAAGGCGGTCTGAGTAGATGGTTAAGGTTTGAGTTAAGGTTAAGGCGGTCTGAGAAGATGGTTGAGGTTAGGGTTTAAGGCGTCTGAGTAAGATGGTTATGGTTAGGTTTAAGGCGTCTGAGTAAGATGGTTAGGGTTAAGTTATGGCGTCTGAGTAAGATGGTAAGTTTGAGTTAAGGTTAGAGGTTGTCCGGAGTAAGATGTTTAGGTAGTCTGAGTAAGAAGGGTTAGGGTTCATGTGTTTTAGCTGTTGATTGACTGACTTGTGTTGGTGATTTCCAATGGTTTTGTTAAGTCTCTGAGATGACTCTGTTGTGACCTAGGGCATACAAGAATAAAATTGTATTGTATTGTAAGTAAGATGGTTTAAGGTTAGGTTTAAGGCGGGTCGGAGTAAGATAGTTAGGGTTTGGTTTAAGGCGTCTGAGTTAGATGTTAGGGTTAGGGTTAAGGGTGGGTCTGAGTAAGATGGTTAATGTTAGGGTTAAGGTGGTCTGAGTAAGATGGTTAAGGTTAGGGTTAAGGTGGTCTGAGTAAGATGGTTAAGGTTTGGGTTAAGTGGTCGAGGAGATGGTTAAGTTAGGGTTAAAGCTGCACTAACTGACTTTTATTTTGTATTCATTACGGAAAAAGGCTTTCCATGCGCCTGCAGTGGCATTGGGTTATTCGTCCTTTTGAGAAGAAAGTAGTCGCAGATTTGGGCTGGCGTGACATTATATTTTAATCGGAGTTTTGAGAAAACAAGAAGAGAATGTGTTTCGGGTCGCAATTGTGACAAATCACAGCGGACACACGGCCCACACTTTCGTGAGTAAATCTACAAGGTCCAGTTGCACATGAAGCTAGTTAGCACTTCAAGTGGCGAGCTTCCTGAAGCTTCCACGTCTTCGTCACCGTTACTGCTTTAACAGCGAGACAGCCATCCAAAAGAAAGTCTCGTTCCTCCCGCTCTTCCCGTTCTATCGTTCGTGGTCACCCATCCACACGTGCAAATCCATGTCCATAGTATTATCCATATTGGGAGACGCTAAGCGTCGCTCCCAACAGTGGTGTGTGTGGGGCGAATAGCTTTCGGTGGGTGCGGGTAGGGGAGCATAAGAGAGAGCCAGCGAGTTCTGCGGCTTCAAAACCCAAGTCAGTTAGTGGGCAGCTTTACCCTAAACCTTAACCATCGCACTCAGACCACCCTAACCCTAACTTAACCATCTGCTCAACCACCTTAACCCCTAACCTTAACCATCTACTCAGACCAGCCTTAAACCTACCTTAACCATCTTCACTACTCAGACCCACCCTTAACCCTACCCTAACCATCTAAAAAAATACCTGCAGACCGCCTTTAAACCTAACCCTAACCTATCTTACTCAGATCAACCCGCCTTAAACCTAGCCTTAACCATCTAACTTACAATACACAATACAATTTATTCTTGTATAGCCCTGAGGTCAGAACAATCACAACAGAAGTCATCTCAGGACTTAAAACAACCATTGAAAAATCACCAACACAGTCTGTCAATCAACAGCTAAAACACATGACCCTAACTTGCTTCTTACTCAGACGACCTTAACCATCTTACACAGACCACCTAACCTTAACTCAAACCTTAACTCTTACTCAACCGAACTTAACCTTAAACCCTAACCATCTTACTCAGACCGCCTTAAAACATAACCTTAACCAGCTTACTGCAGACCTCGCCTTAACCCTAACCTCAACCATCTTACGCAGAGCCCGCCTTAAACCTTAACTCAAACCTTAACCATCTTACTCAGACCGCCTTAACCTTAACCCTAGCCATCTACTACAAGACCAGCCTAAACCCTAACCTTAACCATCTACTCAGACCGCCTTAAACCTAACCTCAACCATCTTACTCACGCGCCTTAAATTAACTCAAACCTTAACCGATCTTACTCAGACCGCCTTAACCTAACCCTAACATCTTACTAACTCAGACCGCATTAACCTAACCATAACCATTTACTCAGCACCGCCTTAACCCTAACCTTAACCATCTTACTCGACCGCCTTAAACCTTAACCTTAACCCAACCTTAACCATCTTACTCTTACCACCTTTACCCGAGACTTAACCATCTTCCTCATACCCACCTTAACCCTAACCTAACCATCTTACTCAGGAACCAACCTTTACCCAACCTTAACATCTTCCTCAGCCCACCTTAAACTAACCTTAATCCATCTAACTCAAACCACGCCTTAAAACCTAACCTTAACCATCGTACTCAGACCACCTTAAACCCTAACCTTAACCATCAAACTCAGACCAACTTAACCCTAAGCCCTAACCATCGAACTGAAGTCAATAATTCCCTTTTGACTGACTATCCAAAAGTCGATGCAAGAGCGAGACAAGAGATCTTCACGTTTAACATCTGCATTTAATTATCTTTACAATCAGATACAGAATTATTCAACAAAAAAAGTGCTCCAACTAATATGTCCCTCTCTCCTGCCCTCGGCTATGACAGCCAAATCTCCTCCAGCAGTTTCTATCAAAGGTCCGATGACGTCACAGATCTGGACTGGTCTGGCCCCTGTTCCAGGTGCTGGACCCGGTCTTCCATCTCCACCTGACAAACAAATGCCCCCACCACTGGGCGCCCTGAATTGTGTTGACTTTGGCCCTCGTCGATGTGGGAAGAGCATTTGTTTATGCTTTGGATCATAATTGTCTGGTTTTGTTAAGCCTGGTCATCTCTTATGGATTCCTAGAGTGCATATTCCTTTGTCTGATGTGCAGCTTTGTGAATATCTCAGTCCCCTCTTTGACCTATATTAAACCAATAGGTCACAAACTTTCAATATTTCTGGGTGACGGGACTTGGGGATTCCATCATCCTAGTGTCTGGCTCGAGTAATCTGTGAAGAGTGAATACAGGAAGAACGAACAACAACAACCCACACTGAAACCATTCCCTCACTAAACTCTTGATGACCACTGCTGTCATTCTGTATCCTTATTCAACCTCTCGGTAATGTATGCAACTAAAACTATTCACTATAGTTTTAAACTATTCAAAGCTATTGTACCCATATGTTTGCATCTTTGCTTTTTATTGAGCCATATTCTTAAACTTATGTTGTTTCTAATAAATCTATCTATACGTGGGTTTGCTGGTCATTATCAGTGCTCCTGTGCTATTTTATTGTTTTTTGGTGGGGCTTTGCCTCATTTTTCCAAACGACATTTGTGAACCAGAAGTTGCTAGTTCACTTCCTCTCTCAGATCCGTTTGGGATAAATGTACATCGTATAATCAAATTGTGTATTATCCGCTACATGAGTAATCTATTTTAGCAGGTTTCTCTGGGTTTAGTCCAGATACAACGGTATTTTGATTCCTCAAAAATCTGTTGCTGACTCTTAAAATTCTCAAAACTACCTAAAGATCTACTTTTGTGCTATACACCCCAAATCATTAGAAATGCTTTCCAAATGTTTTGAATCTGTGTTGGTTTTCTAATCGATCTCATTAATACTATCTCATTAAGCTTTTTGCATTGTCAACATTCACCACTATGTTAGAACTAGTGAATTTGACAGTTATCAATAAAACGTGCATAAAATGTATTGAACTTTACTACCTTTGAAGTAAATACTTTTGACATAATATGAAGGAAATGGTCCTTTTACCGTTTGATATTAGCCCTGTCAAAAAAGAATCTCTATTTTTGAAAGCATCTATCTATTGTTACACTCTAGTGGACTCCAAGTCTGGTTGTAGGTTTGTGCCAAAGCATATTCCCCAACTTTTGAGTTCTGATTGTAACAATAGCATTGGCAATAGAACGGATTTTTTATTGGCCGGATTCTTGTTCTGGCAAATCACTATTCCCTATTTTTGTATTCAGCACAATCCCAAAAACCAAACACAGTCGTTCTCCAATATAAAGACATACATCTAAATCAATGCCTGAAAGGGTATTTTTTAACGATTTTAAAACGTTCTCTACGATTATAAGCGCTATGAAATTAATTATTTAATAAACAAAGCCACATTCATGGGGCTTCTGACCACACTGCTTATAACTGTTTAAAAGAGTTGTCCCAAACTTAATAGGTGTAAATACATCAGCTGGTTTGTAATAACAATAACATTTGACCTGTTCCCAAGTGGGGAGCAGCTCAGAAGGCTGCGTCAATAAGCAATGTTATATTTTAGTATTGTGTAGATAATAAAATTGTGTAAAGGCCCTGTCGTTCTTGTCTGCATTTTTAATACAACTCTCTATAAACACATCTGCATCTAGTTCCTACAGATGTGGAAACAGAAGCATCTTAAAAATCTTGACTCTATTGATTTCCTTTTAACTTTAGTTATTAGAATAAATTTGACATTATTTGATACTTATTATCACAATAGAACCTATTTTGTTATCACATAAGTCTAACTATTATTACTATTGTTTATTCTGACACTTCACCTATAGCTCCTCGAATCCAATGATACATTATAGCTCCAGACTAATTCATTCTATTCTATTATTACTTTTATTATATGATCTATTAATCTTAAAGAGTAGATCTGTTTGATGTTTATAAGCGCTATTATTTCTCCTTTTGAATTTGCACAACACCCCTTTTGACTTTGCACAACAACCTAAATTAGAATGACCCCCCTAATGGACAAATATAGACATTTTATTTCTTTTGGCAACTCCGTAACAATTACTTAAATAATTTTTCCCCATTTTGCTTTTTTAGGCTGTCCCTTTCTATTAATTATTTTGTTCTTGAAATATATGTTTTACACTTCTTTCTAATGATTAGAAGGTTAAGGACCATGACCACCTATGAACGATACAATACTTCCCCCTCTGTTGGTCGTGGTCCAAAGTATAAAAACATGCATCTGTATGTGTGTGTAGTATTACTGTTCCAATCCGTGCTACCTCCCGATCGTCCTCGAATTCAATTGTGGGGCTTTGGTGCCAAAGTAGAGGCTCATTTCCTTAATTCATACTACTGTCAGCCCTGAAGCAGGTGCAGTTTATCTTTTCAGTCTGAAAAACAATCTTAGAACACAAGAAACGCCCACTTTCCTCTCGCGCATGGTGCGGCCGTCAATCACTCCAATTGGGCAAAACATAACTGCATTGACATACGGTGTGTGACATCAGGCAGAGGCTGTAGCCAAATACAGACTTAACAATATGTATGTTTTCTAATTTTAAACTCCCCTAATTGAGTTACAAACCAAAGGTGTTACTCCACCAATGACCGAATCACTGCTGTTTGGACCGAATCACTGTCCGGACAAACAGCAGAGGGAGGGCTCCCAGTACCTTCAGCGAGGTATTTCATCTCAAGAGTACTTTCCGCAGAGTACTTTTCTCAGAGTACTCATCCCAGAGTATTCGTCACTTTTACACCTGTTCAATAAGAACTGTCATCTTTGAATCTCTAGTACTTACACCGTATGCTGTGTGACTAAAAATGAGTATTCCATGATCACATTAAAACATTACAGAAAACTTTGTTATTCCATGATTCCGTTCAGCATTCCTCAGTACACATCCACAAACACACTCACGCAACACACTCACAACACCCCCACTTTAGTATTGGTCCAGTTTTGTTAACGCATTCACTGCCCATGACGACGAAAAGCGTTCTATTGTATAGAGACGCTCACGGTGCCGCAAGACGACTGATAGACACTTGTTCGTGTTATTACTCGGGAGCTGCAGTATTGTCTGGCGCATCCTTGTTAATGACCCACAACACTGATATATAGTGCAAAATGTACCTGTAATGATAATCACCACCAGTAGGATGCATTAATGCCCACAGGAGAGGTCATAAAGTCTGTGGAGAAAGGAGGAGGCGTGTGGGTCTTTGGAGAGCGTGCTGCTGTAGCGAGCGATGATAGCGTACTGTAGCAAGTTGAGACGGATCAATCTAGTTTAGCGATAGTATGCAAGAGTGATGGCAAAAAAGAATAGTTATAAGCAGTATACACCTGCTTCAGAGATTGCTCGCGGATCAGTGAGTGAGGTCGAGAGGGAGAGAGGGAGACCCCGGTGAGGTCCGTATCTGCAGCCTATTTTTGCCGCTGGAGCAAGAGCCCCGAGCAGTACAACAAACCGCTTCCGCCTCTCGCAACGTATCAGCTGCTGTTGTTACTGATGGCCACGGATTCGTTAGGAAATACACTGATCAAGATTTATCGGACAACACTCACAAAACTCACACCCTCACTCACTCCACTCACCCGCTACGACAGACACTCACGGTCGCACACTGACACTCACAACATACAGACACTCACTCGCACAGACACTCACTCGCACACTGACACTCACTCACAACACACCGCTCGCACACTGACATTCACCGCACACACACACTCAAGATTCACATGCTTCATTTATTTTATACATCTATAGTTTTATGTGTATCTTTGTGTTGTTGTTGTTTGACGTTTTGGTTGTGGTAATAGAAGAAAGTTAAATTGTCTATCTGTGAATAAATTGCCAACACTTGCCATCAAAAGTAATTACTTCAGAGCATGTTTTTATAAATTTTTGTAATGGAACCAAGTGTGAAATGTTTTGAGTTGTCACTAAAGCAGCAAAAATGCATCTAAAGTCTCTTTTCTGCTTGATAATGTTCCTGTTTTACATACGCTCGTTTCCTCCGGTTTTCCTTGCTCAGACCAGGGGTTATGGGTGAAAAGTATGCTTTGTTCTAAGTGGCGAATACTCAAGAACGTAAGAGGTGAAACAAACCTGTTTTTTTCAGATAAGCAGGAGGTGAATCTTTAATTTGGTGCCCTTGTGTTTACACGTCTAAAAAATGAATATGCTGTGCCAAGCAAAGTTGTTCAAATCCACACTGAAAATTGCTGGCAGAATGCACTTCTCAAATCTGAAAATGCCTGGCAGTCAGTGAGTTTAAGGGTCGCAACGTAAGTGTATTTGACATGACGACAAACTTATGAACATACACAAAAATATAACATACACAAACATATAACATTCACAAGAGGCCTGAAATTTTAACTTTGTTATATTTTTCCATGTTCCAAATTACAATTGTCTCCATGAGCTATTTTATAGTTTGCAACTTTCAGAGCCTGCAGAAACAAGCATAACTTTGGAGAGAGTTTTCCAAAAAGTATCCATTTCAAACTTTTGTGTTTATAACCACGTGGTCGTTACTCGGGCTTTCACAAACTGTGTCCCCTATATTTTTTAAATGAGATCTCTTGTTACTTAACAAAAAACTCATGCACGTGCAATAAATGTTTTTTCCTTTTTTTTTAAAGCCATTCGGATTCCTTAAAAAATGTAAATTAGTTTCAAACTTTAATAGATACTTCACCTTGTTTTACTTCATGTGGAGAAAAGAACCAAGTGTCCCTATGTGTGTGGTTTTAACTTGCTCCAATCATGTCTCATGATAAACTTGCCAACAGTAATCAAAGACTTATATTGTCCTAGATTGTTTCTAATTTTAGCTATTGTGGAAGAGAACACAAGTCATAAAAGATTCAAATAAATGTCCTACATCTTTTGTTTTGCCACCAATAACAGTGTTTAGCTCCTATGTGTTATCAGAAATTATCCAATATCACCTTGTAGCCAAAATTCAGAAATGCTTTAAATCTTTTTCAAACTTTAATTGTCTGGAACAAACCATTTTTACTAAATCAGCGTCCATTTAAAGCTGCAGTTCTCTTTCCTAGCTCAGTTTCAACTGTCATGTGACTGTTTTTTAAAATAATTAACGAACCACGGTTCAGAGAGTTGAAGAACAACTGCGTTAAATACCGTATTACCAAGATCATGCAGTTAAAATCAATAATTCTAAACTTCTTCCGCGTCTATAACTTTAAATAATACTAGTTTCAATAATAGAGCCTCCTCTACCTTAAATATACTCGCTGTTCTAATCTCCTTGTCTCATGCAAAGCAAGAGTCCTAATAAATTCTAACGATTGTCCCCTGTATTCTTTTCATGCAGCTATAAATGTGGTGTTATGAACGAATGACTATCTAATGTGTAAATTTTGACTTAATATTCTCCTGTGCGTTTGTGGCCGTCTGGAAATTTACCTTCTGTTTGTCTCATTTGAGAGGCCAGCCACGTCTCAAAATGTACCGGTAAGGTCTTTCTTTTAACTCATGGCGTCTTTCAATGTACTTTTGTCTCAAAGTGTCCAATGTCGTTGTCTCGCATGTCTTTTTCCTTCTTCTTTAAAACAATCACTTTCTTTTCTTCTTCCTTCAATATCACTTCTTGCTTCTTTCAATCACTTTCTCATGTATTCTTGTCTCAGTGTGTGTCCTTCGTCTTCTGTTAGGTTTACACAAACGTTCTTCTTTCCGTGCACATAACTCCACTCGGTTTGGTGCAAAAGTCTGTTCTTCTCCTGAAATGGAGGCCGGTAGAGGTCTTCTTCGAGAGTTCCGTTAGCTGCTGCAGCCGATTCGCAGTACGTTGCTGCCCCTGTGGGTGAAACGGGGAGACGCAGATGGTCCGTGGCGATGGCGCCCGATTGAGGTCTTGTGGGCGACGATTTGGCCATATAACAGACAGAAGTTTTTCCCTCGGATAAAAACAGAACAAACAAGAAGCACAAAACAAGTGTGTTAATTACCATAACAAACCAATATTAATTACAATTCAAAATAAACCTATGAATTATTAATATTAACATTTTTAAATACATTAACTGCCTGAAATACCAATTCTGCATTCAACTGCTATCCTAAGCCCTACTTTTTCCAAAAGTATTTGATGCTCTCTAGGATCATTCTAACTTTTTATATCGACCAAAATGTAGGAAAAAAAACTTGTCCAGATAAAAAATAAAAATTAAATATTGCCTCTTTATAAATCTTAACTCAAATTCTGGTGACCTATGACTCCATGTCAGTAACATTATCGTGTGTATATATTTAATTTCTACAAAAAATTCTTTCTTTCACGAGAGAGAAGAAAGAACAGAGAGAGAAGAGAGAGAAGAGAGAGAGAGAGAGGAGGAAGGGGAAGAGAGAGAGGACAGAACGAGGGAGGGGAGGGGCCGAGTGCTTGTATGCCTCAAGCATTTTCAGAAGAGGGAGCCAGGAGGTAGAAGGAGGGCTGTGTGGTTTTCTCAAACAGAGGAGACAGTACGACTGAAATACAACCAATTCATGAACATTCCCCTTTACAATTTGCTACATTTTCCTCGTTGTTTTTAAAATTGAGACATATGTTTTTTCAGTGGTGAGAGTTCTCTCACGTCCCCCCAAACGACACTTTACATTTATTGAAATACGTCAGTATGGAAAACATTACAATTTGCTACCCTGATTAATGTTTTCGATAGTTACAGAGAAATCAGGAAAAAAAGATTCTGCTTGATCCTCGATATCATTAAACAGGTAGCAAATTGTAATGTTTTCCATTACTGACGTATTTAATAAAGTAAAGTGTCGTTTGACGTGAGAGAACTCTCACCACGGATAATACATTGTCACGATAAAAAACGAGAGGAAGAATGTAGCAAATTTAAAGGGATGTTCATGAATAGGTGTATTTCAGTCGTACAAGTACTCCTCTGTTTGAGAAACCACACACCCCTCCTTCTCCCTCCTGGCTCCCGCTCTGAAAAATGCTTGAGCATACAAGCCACTCGGCCCCCTCCCCTCCCTCGTTCTGTCCCCATCTCTTCTCCCCTTCCTCCTTCTCTCTCTCTCTCTCTTCTCTCTCCTCTCCTCTCTGGTCTTTCTCTCCTCCTCTCGTGAAAGAAAGAATTTTTTGTAGAAAATTACATATATACACAAGATAATGGATTACTGACCATGGAGTCATAAGGATCACAGAACTTTGAGTTAGGATTATAAATAGCATTATTATTTTTATTTTGTATCTGGACAAGTTTTTTTTCCCTAATTTTGGTGATATAAAAGTTAGAAGTTATCTTTAGAGAGCATTATACTTTTGGAAAAAGTAGGCTTAGGATAGCAGTTGAATGGCAGAATGGTTTTTTCAGAAGTTAATGTTTAAATGTAATAATTAATTATTTCATAGGTTTAGTTTTGATTGTAATTAATCTTTGGTTTCGTATGGGGAATAAACACCTACTTTTGTGCTCTTGTTTGTCTGTTTTTTCCGCAGAAAACTCTGTCTGTCTCATTTTGGCCTAAATCGTCTGCAACAAGACCCGCCCCGGGGGGGGAGGGGGGGGTGGGGGGGTGGGGCGGGGGGGGGGGGGTGGTGGTGGCCGCTATCGGCGCCATCAGCACGGACCCATCGGCGTCGCCCCCGTTTCACACACAGGGGGCAGCAAAGACTGCAGCAATCGGCTGCAGCAGCTAACAGGAACTCTCGATGAAGACCTCTCCGGCCTCCCATTTCATGAGAAAGAACCAGAACTTTTGCACATACCGAGTGGAGTTATGTGCACGGAGAGAGAACGTTTGTAAACCTAACAAGAAGAAGAAGGGACACACACGAGACAAAGAAAGAACATAGAAAGTGATTGAAAGAGAAAGAAGGTGATTATTGAAAGAAGAATAAAGAAAGTGATTGTTTAAAGAAGAAGGAAAAAGACATGGAGACAAAAGACATTGGACATCTTTGAGACAAAAACATGAAAGTCGCAGAGTAAAAGAAAGACATTAACGGACATTTGAGACGTGGCTGGCCTAATTAGACCACAGAAGGTAAATTATACAGACAGGCAACAACGCACAGAGACATATTAAGTCATATTTACACATTTACCTAGTCCATTCGTTCATAACAACCACATTTAGCTGCATGAAAGAATACAGGACAATTCGTTAGAATTAATTAGACTCTTGCCTTTAGCATGAGACACAATGATATTAGAAACAGCAGTAATATTTAAGGTAGAGGAGCTCTATTATTGAAACTAGTATTATTTAAAGTTATAGACGCGAGAAGTTAGAATTATGGATTTTAACTGCATGATCTTGTAATACGGATATTTAAAGCAGTGTTTTCAACCTTGAACCGTGTTCGTTAATTAATTTAAAACAGTCACATGCACAGTTGAAACTGGTGCTAGAAAGAGAACTGCAGCTTTTAATGGAACTGCAATTTAGTACAAAATGGTTTGTTCAGACAATTAAAGTTTGAAAAAAATGATTTAAAGCCGTTCTGAATTTGGCGAAAGGTGATATTGGATCATTTCTGATAACACATAGACGCAAACACTGTATCATTGGTTGAAAACAAAGATGTAGGGTCATTTTTTTGAAATCTTTTTATGACATGTTTCTCTCCAAATAGCTAAATTAGAAACAAATAGGACAATTATGTCTTTGATATAACTGTTGGCAGTTTATCGGAGACCATGATTGGTGCAAGTACAACAACACACATAGGACAAGGTCTTTTCTCCACATGATCGTAAAACAAGGGTGAAGTATTAAATTTGAAACTAATTTACATTTTTTTAAGGAATCCGAACAGGCTTTAAAAAAAAAGGGAAAAACATTTATTGCACGTGCATGAGTTTTTTTTGTTTAAGTAACAAGAGCTCATTAAAAATAAGGGGACACAGTTTGTGACAGCCCGAGTAAAGACCACGTGTTTTAAACACTAAAGTTTTGAAATGGACCTTTTAGGAAAAATCTCTCAAAGCTTTGCTTGTTCTAGCAGGCTCTGAAAGTTGCAGACTATAAAATTAGCTCAGAGACAATGTAATTGGACATGGAAAAATATAACAAAGTTAAAATTTACAGGCCTCTTGTGTATGTTATATGTTTGTGTATGTTATTGTTTTGTGTATGTTAAATGTTTGTGGCGTCATGTCAAATACACTACGTTTACCTTAACTCTCTGACTGCCAGCATTTTCAAGATTGAAAGTGCATTCTGCCAGCAATTTCAGGTGATGTTAAGAAAAAAAAAAGAAAAGACCCAACTTTGAAGTGCCACAGAATATTCATTTTTTTAGACATGTAAACACCAAGGGGCACCAAATGTAAAGATTCACCTCTCCTGCTTTACTCTGAAAAAAAACAGTTTGTTTCTACCTCTTACCGTTTCTTGAGTTATTCGCCATAGAACACAGCCATACTTTCACCCATTAACACCTGGTCTGAGCAAGAAAACAGAGGGAAACGAGCTGGATGTAAACAGGAAACATACAAGCAAAATAGACTTTAGATGCATTTTTTGCTGGTCTTTTAAGTGACAACTCAAAACATCTTCACACTTGTTCCATTTACAAAACTTATAAATACATGACTCTGAAATAATACTTTTGCATGGCAAATTGTTGGCAATTTATTCACAGATAGAAAATTAAACTTTCGTTCAATACCATGCACCAAACGTCAAACAACAACAACCCAAAGATCAAAAAACTATAGAATGTATAAAATAGAATGAAGCATGTGAATTTGAGTGTTGTGTGTGAATGTCTGTGTGCGAGCGAGTGTCTGTGTGGAGGTGAGTGTCAGTGTGCGAGTGAGTGTCCTGGGCGGAGTGAGGTCTGTGTGGGTGAGTGTCCAGTGTGCGAGTGAGTGTCTGTGTGCGTGAGTGAGGTGAGTGAGTGCGTGTGAGTGTTTGTGAGTGTGTCCGATAAATGCATGATCAGGTTTGCTGATCGAATCCAGGCATCAGTACCCAACAGCAGCTGATACGCTGCGAGAGGCGGAGGTGTGTTCTCTGCTCGGGGGCTCTGCTCCTCGCAAATAGGGGCTGCAGATACGAACTCCACCGGGGTCTCCCCTCCTCCCCTCGACCTCACTCACTGATACCGCGAGTCAATCTCTGAAGGCAGTGTATACTGCTTATAACTATTCTTTTTGCCATCACTCTTGCTATAACTGATATCGCTAAACTAGATCTGAATCCGTCCCCTCAATGCTAAAGTACGCTCTCATCGCCTCTGCTACAGCAGCACGCTCCTCAAGAGAACCCCACACTCCTCCTCCTTCTCTCCACTGACTTATGACCTCTCCTGTGGGGGGCAATTCTGCATCCTAACGTGGTGGTGATTGTATCATTACAGGTACATTTGCACTATATATCAGTGTTGTGGGTCACTAACAAGGTCGCGCCAGACAGTACTGCAGCCTCCGCGTGTAATATCACGAAAAAGTCGTCCTAATGTCGTCTTGGGCAGTGAGCGTCACTAACAATAGATCGACTTTTGTCGTCCATGGGCAGTGAATGAGTAACAAACCTGACCAATTTTAACGTGGGGGTTGTGAGTGTGGTGTGAGTGTGTTGTGGAGTGACTGAGGAATGCAGAACGGAATCAAGAATAACAACCAGTTTTCTGTAATGTTTTATGTGATCATGGAATCATTATTTTATGTCAACAGCAGAAGGTGTAAGTACTAAGAGATTCAAAGATGACCAAGCTTTTATTGAACCAGGTGTAAAAAGTGGATACTCTGGGATGAGTACTCTGAGAAAAAGTACTCTGCGTGAAATTTCTCTGAGATGAAATACCTCGCTGAAGGAACTGAGCCCCCCCCTCTGCTTGTTGTCCGGACAGTGATTCGGTCCAACCGAATGAGGCGGGTCATTGGGAAGGAGGACAACTTTGGTTTTAACTCACATTTAGGGGAGTGTAAAATTTGAAACATACATATGGTTTCAGTCGGATTTGCTACAAGCCTCGGCCCTGAAGTCACACACCGTCTGTCAATCAGTTATTTTGGCCCAATTGGATTGGATTGACAGGCCGACCATGCGACGAGAGGAAAGTGGCGTTTCTTGTGTTCTAGATGTTTGTTTTTCAGATGAATAGATAAACCTTGCACCTGCTTCAAGTGATGACTAGTATAAATTAAGGAAATGACCTCTACTTTGGCACCAAAGCCCACAATAATGAATTGGAGGACGATCCGGAGGAGCAACAGATAGGGAACAGTAATCTACACACACATACAGATGCCATGGTATTATTTACTTGGACCACGACCAACAAGGGAGATTGTATTGTCATAGGTGGTCATGGTCCTTAACCTTCTAATCATTAAGAAAGAAGTGTAAATCATATATTACAAAACAAATAAATAATAGAAAGGGCAGCCTAAAAAAGCAAAATGGGAAAATTTATTAAGTAATTTTTCCGGAGTTGGCCAAAATGAAATAAAATTCTAATATTTGTCCCATAGGGGGTCATCTAAATTTAGTGTTAGTGCAAATTCAAAAGGGGTGTTGTTCAAATTTCAAATGAGAAATAATAGCGCTTATAACATCAAACAGATCTCTCCTTTAAGATAATAGATCATATAATAATAAGATAATAATAGAATAGAATGAAATAGTCCTGTGAGCTATAATGCATTGGATTCGAGGAGCTATAGGGTTGAAGAGTCAGAATAAAACAATATAATAATAGTTAGACTATGGAATAATTAAATAGTCTATTGGAAAATAAGTATCAATATTGTCAAATTAATCTAATAACTAAAGTAAAAAGGAAATCAAATAGAGTCAGATTTTAGATGTTCTGTTTTCCACATCTGTAGGAACTAGTGCAGGATGTGTTTATAAGAGAGTAGTATTAAAATGCAACATAGAACGACAGGCTTTAACACAATTTTAAATCTAAAATAGCTCAAATATAACATTGCTTTTGGACGCAGCCTCTGAGCTGTCTCATTGGAGAACAGGTCAAATGTTATTTGGTTATTTCAAACAGCTGATGTTTACACATATTAAGTTTGGGACAACTCATAAACAGTTATAAGCAGTGGACGAAGCCATGAATGTGCTGTTGTTTATTAAATAATTAATTTCAAGCCTTATAATCGTAGAAGAACGTTTTTAAAATAGATAAAATCCCTTTCAGCAACTTGATTTAATGTATGTCTTTAATATGGAGAATCGACTGTGTTGTTTTTGGAATTGTCTGAAATACAATACATTAGAATAGGTGATTTGGCAGAATCAAGAACCGGCCAATAAAAAAATCGCTATGCCGAATGCTATTGTATTACAATCAGAACTCAAAAGTTGGGAATATGCATTGGGCTCAAACTACAACCAAGATTGTGGAGTCACAATAGAGTGTAAAATAGATAGATGCTTTCAAAAATAGAGATTATTTTTAGACAGGGCTATTATCAAACGGTAAAAGGACCATTTTTCCTTCATATTTTTCCAATAGTATTTACTTCAAAGGTAGAAAAAGTTCATTACAGTATTATGCACAGTTTTAATTAGATACTGTCAAATTCACTTGTTTCAAACATAGGTGAATGTTAGACATTGCAAAAAGCTAATGAGATAGATTAATGAGATCGATTAGAACCAACACAGATTCAAAAACATTTGAAAGCATTTTAATGAATTGGGTATAGCACAAAAGTAGTCTTTAGTAGTTTATGAGAATTTTAAGAGTCAGCAACAGATTATAGAATCAAAATACCGGTTTGTATAGGGACTAACCCCAGAGAAACCATCTAAAATTAGAGATTAGCTCCTGACGGATAATACCAATTTTTGATTAACGATGTTACATTTATCCCAAACGGTCTAAGTGCAAGGAAGTGACAGCACTCCTGTTCAACAAAATGTGTTTGGAAAAATGAGCAAAGCCCCACAAAATGGCACAGAGCCACTGATAATGACAGCAAACCACAAGTATAGATAATTTATTAGATAAAAACATATGTTTAAGAATATGGCTCAAAAAAAGCATAGATGCAAACAATATTGTAAAAGATTAAAAAGTAGTTTAAAACTATAGTGAATAGTTTTAGTGCATACATTACATACAGTGAAGAAGGATCATAAAGACAGCAGTGGTCCATCAAAGAGTTTAGTGAAGGAATGTTTCAATGTGTTGTGTGTGTGGTTCGTCTTCCGTATTAACCTTCACAGATATCGAGGCCATAACTAGGATGATGGAATCTCCCCAGTCCCGTCACCGCAGAGAAGATTGAAAATTGTGACCTATTGGTTAATAAGGTCCAAAAGAGGACTGACGATTTTCCACAAAATGTTGGCACATCAGACAAAGGAATATGCACTCAGGAATCATAAAGATGATCCACTTACAAAACCAGACAATTATTGGACTCCAAGAATAAACAAAGCTCTCTCCCACTCGCGACGAGGGCAAAAGTCGCAACACAATCAGGCGCCCAGTGGTGGGGGGCATTGTTTTGCTCAGGGAGATGGAAGACCGGGTCCAGACAATGACCAGGGCCAGACCAAGTCCCAGATCTGTGACGTTGCCATCGGACCCTTTGAATAGAAACTGCCTGGGAGGAGATTGGCAGTCAGTCAGCCGAGGGCCAGGAGAGGGACATTTAGTTTAGGAGCACTTTTTGTTGTTGAATAGTCTGTATCTGATTGTAAAGATATTAAATCAGATGTTCAAACGTGATGATCTCTTGTCCTCGCCTCTTGCATCGACTTTCAGGATACGTCAGTCAAGAGGGAATTATTGACTTCAGTACGATGGTAAGGTTAGGGTTAAGGTGGTCTGAGTTAGATGGTTAAGGTTAGGGTTAAGGGGGGTCTGATACGATGGTTTTAAGGTTAGGTTTAAGGCGGTCCTGAGTTAGATGGTTAAGGTTAGGTTTAAGGTGGGTCTGAGGCAGATGGTTAAGGTTAGGGTAAAGGTGGTCGAGTAAGATGGTTTAGGGTTAGGTTGAGGGTGGTCTGAGGAAGATGGTTCAGGTTAGGGTAAAGGTGGTCTTAGTAGAGATGGTTAAGGTTAGGGTTAAGGTTTAAGGTTTAAGGCGGTCTGAGTAAAGATGGTTAACGGTTAGGGTTAAGCGGTCTGAGTAAGATGGTGATGGTTAGGTTTAAGGCGGGTCTGAGTAAGATGGTTAGGGGTTCAAGGGGTTAAGGCGTCTGAGAAATGGTTAAGGTTTGAGTTAAGTTAAGCGCGTCTGAGTAAGATGGTTGATGTTAGGTTTAAGGTCGGTCTGAGTATATGGTTAAGGTTAGGTTAAAGGCGTCTGAGTAAGATGTTAGGGTTTAAGGTTAAGGCGGTCTGAGGAAGATGTTGAAGGTTTGAGTAAGGTTAAGGCGGTCTAGTAAGATGGTTGAGGTTAGGGTTAAGGGCGGTCTGAGTAAGATGGTTATGGTTAGGTTTAAGGCGTCTGAGTAAGATCGTTTAGGGTTAAGGTTAAGGCGGTCTGAGTAAGATGGTTAAGGATTGAGTTAATGGTTATGGTGGTCTGAGTAAGAGGTTAAGGAGTCTGAGGTAAGAAGGTTAGGGTTCATTGTGTTTTTAGCTGTTGATTGACTGACTGTGTTGGTGATTTCAATGGTTTTGTTAAGTCGCTGAGATGACTTTCTGTTGGACCTAGCTATACAAGAATAGATTGTATTTTATTGTAAGTAAATGGTTAAGGGTTAGTTTAAAGGCGGTCGGAGTAGAGATAGTTAGGGTTAGGTGTAAGGCGGTCTGAGTTAGATGTTAGGGTTAGGGTGTAAGGGTGGGTCTGAAGTAAGAATGGTTAAGGTTAGGGTTTAAGGTGGTCTGAGTAAAGATGGTTAAGGTTAGGTTAAGGTGGTCTGAGTAAGAGGGTTAAGGTTTTAGGGGTTAAGTGGTTGAGGGAGGATGGTTTAAGGTTAGGGATAAAGCTGCACTAACAGACTTTATTTTTTGTATTCATTCGGAATAGCTACCATGGCCATGCAGTGCATTGGGATATTCGTCCTGGTGAAGAAAAAGTAGCGCAGAGTTGGGCTGGCGTGACATTATTTTTAGACCTAGTTTTGTGAAACAAGGAAAGAGAATGTGTGTCGGGTCGCAGAGTGGACCAATCACAGCGGGACCACTGGCCCCCACTTTTTCGTGAGATATCTAACAGGCCGTTAGCACAGAAGGCGAGTTAGCACAACAAGTCGGAGCTAACCTGAAGCCTTCCTCGTCGTCGTCACCAGGTTACTGCTTACACAAAAAGCGAGACAGCCATCCCAAAGTAAGTCTCCGTTCCTCCGCGCTTCCCAGTCTATTCGTTCTATGGTCACGCCATCCACGTGGCAAAGTCCATGTCCATTATTATATATTATCCATGTTGGGAGACGCAGCTCCGCCCAACAGTGGTGTTGTGTGGCGATAGCTTCGTGGGTGCGGGGAGGGAGGCAGAAAGAGAGAGGGCCGACGAGTCTGCGCTTTCAAATCCCAACGTCAGTAGTGCTGCTTTAACCCTAACCTTAACCATCTCACTCAGACCACCTTAACCCTACACCTTAACCATCTTACTACAGACCACCTAACCCTATCCTTAACCATCGTACTCAACACCTTAACCCTAACCTTAACCATGCTTACTCAGACCCACCCCCTAACCTCCTACCCTAACCTACTAACTCAACCTCCTTAAAACCTAACCCTAACTATCTTACTCAGAACCCCCGCCTTAAACCTAACCTTAACCATCTTACTTACAATACAATCCAATTTATTCTTGTAGTAGCCCTAGTACAACAGAAGTCATCTCAGAGACTTAACAAAACCATTGCAATCACCAACACAAGTCAGTCAATCAATCCCAGCTAAAACACATGAAACCCTAACCTTCTTACCAACTACCTTAACCATCTTACTCAGACCACCTTAACCTTACCTCAAACCTTAACCATCTTACTCAGGACCGCCCTTAACTTTAACCCTATCCATCTTACTCAGACCGCCTTAACCTACCATAACCATCTTGACTTCCTACCGGCCGACAGAGGCCTTAACCTCTAACCTCAAACCTCTTACTCAGAACCGCCTTAACCTTTACTCAAACCGTTAACCATCTTACTCATGAAGCCGCCTTAACCTTAACCCTAACCATCTTACTCAGACGCGCCTAGACCCTAAACCTAACCATCTTACTCAGACCGCCCTTAAACCTAACCTCAACCATCTTACTCAGACCACTCCGCCTTAACCTTAACTCAAACCTTAACCTCTTACCCAGAACCGCCGTAACCTTTACCCTAACCATCTTACTCAGACCGCCATTAAACCTAAACATAACCATCTTACCACCCGCCTTTTCCCTAACCTTAACCATCTTACTCAGACCCGCGCCTTAACCTATAACCTTAAGCCCTAACCTTAACCATCTTACTCAGACCGACCTTTACCCTAACCTTAACCATCTTCCTCAGCAAGCCCCACCATAACCGAAACCCTAACCATCTTACTCAGACGCAGCCTAACCCCTAACCTTAACCATCTTCCTCAGACACACCTTAAACCTTACCTTAACCATCTAACTCAGGACCGCCTAAACCTAACCTTAAACCATCGTAACGTCAACCGACCTTTACCCTAACCTTAACCATCTAACTCAGACCCACCTTAACCCTGATAACCCTCAACCCTTAACCATCGACTGAATTCAATAAATTCCTCCCTTTGACTGACGTATCCAAAGTCGTTGCAAGAGCGAGACAAGAGATCTTCACTTTAACATCTTGCATTTAATTATCTTTACAATCAATAAACAGAATATTCCAACAAAAAAATTGCTCCCTAATCTAATATGTCCCTCTCCTGGCCCTCGCTGACTGACTGACCAATCTCCTCCCAGCAGTTTCTATCAAAGGTCCGATGACGTCACAGATCTGGGACTTGTCTGTGGCCCCTTGGTCCTGGTCTGGATCCCGGTCTTCCATCTCCACCTGAGCAAGACAATGCCCCCACCACTGGGCGCGCTGATTGTGTTGGACTTTTGCCCTCGTCGAGAGTGGGAGAGAGCATCTTGTTTATTTCTTAGGAGTCAATATTTGTCTGGTTTTGTAAGCGGTCGATCTCTTATGATCCTGAGTGCATATTCCTTGTGTCTGATGTTGCAGCAATTTTGGAAATATTCGTCAGTCCTCTCTTTTGACCTAGTATTAACCAATAGGTCACAATCTTTCAAATCTCTGGGTGAACGGGACTGGGGAGAATCCATCATCCTAGTTTCTCTGGCTCGATATCTGTAAGAGATTAATACAGGAAGACTGGCAACACACAACCACATTGAAACATTCCTTCACTAAACTCTTTGATGACCACTGGCAGTCATTCTGTTCCTTCTTCAACCTCGTCTGTAATGTATGCACTGAAAACGATTCAACTATAGTTTAGAACTATTTCTAATCTAATTACCCATATGTTTGCAACTTTGCTTTTATGGAGAGCCATATTCTTAAACAAATTTTTTTAATCTAATAATCATCTATACTGTGGTTTGCTGTCATTTATCAGTGCTCTGTGCCCTTTTTGTGGGCTTTGCTCATTTTTCCAAACACTTTTTGTTTGAACCAGAAAGTGCTGTCACTTCCTTCTCTCAGAACCGTAGGGGGATAAATGTACATCCGTTAATCAAATTGGTTTTATCCGTACAGGAGCTAATCTATGTTTAGCAGGGTTTCTCTGGGGGTTAGGCCCTATACAACACGTATTTTGATTCTCTATATCTGTTGCTATGACCTCTTAAAATTTCTCCAAACTGACCTAAAGATCTACTTTTGAGGCGTAGACCAAATCATTAAAATGCTTTCCAAAAATGTGTGTTGAATCTGTGGTTGGGTTTCTAATCGATCTCAATTATCTATCTCATAGCTTTTTGCATTGTCAACATTCAACTATGTTTGAAAACAAGTAATTTTGACAGTAAACTAATAAAACTGTGCATAAACTGTAAATGACCTTTATCTACCTTTGAAGTAAATACGTTTGGACATAAATAATGGAAGGAAATGGTCCCATTTTACCGTTTGAATATTAGCCCTGTCTATGGGGGTAGGAGGTAGGGGGGGGAGGGGTCGGTGCGTGGGTGGGGGGGGGAGTAGTGTGTGGGGTTGTGGAAGGGGGGGGGGGGGGGGGGGGGGGGGGGGGGGGGTGGGGGGGGGGGGGGGGGGGGGGGGGGGGGGGGGGGGTGGGGGGGGGGGGGGGGGGGGTGGGGGGGGGGGGGGGGGGGGGGGGAGGGGGGCAGGGGTGGGGGTGGGGGGGGGGGGGGGGGGGGGGGGGGGCGGGTGATGGTTGGGGGGGGGGGGGGGCGGTGGGAGGGGTGGGGTATAGGGTCGGGGAGCGGGGGGGGGGGGTGGGGGGGGGGGGGGGGGGGGGTAGGGGGGCTAGGGGGTTGGGGGGGGTGGGGGGGGAGGGGGAGGGGGGGGGGGTGGGGGGGGGGGCCAAAAGGGGTCTTGGGTTTTTAGGTGTTGCCAGAAGGCAGGTGTGGTGGAGGGGGGTGGGGGGGGGTGTGGGGGGGGGAGGCCAACTGGGTGGGAGGTAGGGTAAATATAATAGCATGGAATATTGTACGATGTGGTTAGGTGGCACGGTGATGGGTATGATTTGCTCTTGGCTATTGTTGGGTTTGGATAGTATTTTGAATTATTTAATTATATGTCGGGAGGACAATATTAAAGACCATACATCTAAATCAAGTTGACTGAAAGGGATTTTTAAATAATTTTTAAAAACGTTTTTCTCTAAGACGATTATAAGGCTAATGAAATTAATTATTTAATAAACCAAATGGCACATTCAATGGCTTCTGGTCCTCTCTGCTTATAACTGTTTAAAAAAAAGAAGTTGTCCCAAACTTAATATGTGTAAATACAACAGCTGTTTGTAATAACAATAACATTTTGGACCCTGTTCTCCAATGGAGCAAGCTCAGAGGCCGGGCTGGTCGAAAAAGCATGGTTATATTGAGCTATTTTATAGGATATTTAAAATTGGTTAGAAGCCTGTCGTTCTAGATGTCTGCATTTTAATAGACTGGACTCTCTAAAACACATCTGCACTAGTTCATACAGATGTGGAATACAGAGAAGCATTAAATCTGACTCTATTTGATTCCTTTTTAACTTTATTTTAATAGGAAATAATTTGACATTATTGATACTTATTTTTCACAATAGAGACTATTTTGATTATTCACTAGTCAAACTAGAATACTATTGTTTGATTCTGACACGTTCAACCTATAGCTCCTCGAATCCAATGACATTAAGAGCTCGAGTACATTTCATTCCTATTCTATATTATCTTATTATTATATGAGACGTAATATCTTAAAGAGTAGATCTGTTTGATGTTATAGCGGGAGCGCTAGTATTTCCTCCTTTTGAATTTGCACACACCCCTTTTGAATTTGCACAACACTAAATTTAGAATGACCCCCTATGGGACAAGCATATAGAATTTTATTTCATTTTGGCAACGTCCGAAAATTACTTTATAATTTCCCATTTTTGCTTTTTTAGAGGCTGCCCTTTCCTATTATTTTGAGGTTTGTTCTTGTAAATATATGTTTTTGAACACTTCTTTCTAATGATTTTAGAAGGGTTAGAGACCATGACCACCTATGACAATGACAATCTCGCCCTCTTTTGGTCCGTGGTCCAAAGTATAGAAACAGGCATCTGTATTGTGTGTGGTAGAATACTGTTCCAATTCGGCTGTTGCTCCACCCGGATCGTCCTCGAATTCAATATTGTGGGCTTTGGTGCAAAGTAGAGGCCTCATTTCCTTAATTCAACTACTGTCATCCCTGATCAGGTGCTGTTTATCTTTCATCTGAAAAACAAACATTAGAACACAAGAAACGGCCCGACGTTTCCTCTCGGTCGCATGTGCTGTCCTGCAATCAATCCAATTGGGCAAAACATAACTGCATTGACAGTGAGCAGGTGGGGGTGACATCAGGGCAGAGGTAGGCTGTAGCCAAATACAAGACTTAACAATAAGTATGTTCTAATGTTTACTCTCCCCTAAATGTGAGTTACAAACCAAAGGTTGTCCTCCTCGCCAATTAACCGCGTCACTGCGGTTAGGACCGAAGCCTGTCGCGGGAGACAAACAGCAGAGGGAGGGGCTCCAAGTACCGATTCAGCGGAGGTAATTTCATCTCAGAGTACTTTCGCAGGAGTACTTTTCTTCAGAGTACTCATCCCAGAGTCCCTCCCTCCTCAACCCACTTTTACACCTGTTCAATAAAAGCTTGTCATCTTTGAATCTTCTAGTACTTACAAGAGCGGTATGCTGTTGACAAAAAATAATTATCCATGAATCACATTAAAAATTACAGGAAAACTTTAGTTATTCCATGATTTCCGTTCAGCATTCCTCAGTTCACACCCAGGTCCACAACACACACACAAACACACTCACCAACACCCCACGTAAGATTGGTCCATGTGTGTTAACTCTTTCACTGCCATGAACGACAAAAGTCGGTCTAATTGTATAGTGACGCTCACTGCCCAAGACGACGTAGACGACTTTTTCCGTGTTATTACACGGGAGGCTGCAGTAAGTCTGCGCATCGAACCCTTGTTAATGACGGCACAACACTGATATAATAGTGCAAAATTACCTGTAATGATAAATCACCACCATAGGATGCAGTCTTGCACCACAGGAGAGGTCAAAGTCAGTGGAGAGAAGGAGGAGGAGTGTGGGGTCTTGTGATGGAGAGCGTGCTGCTGTAGCAGAGACGATGATAGCGTACTGTAGCATTGAGACGATCAGATCTAGTTTTATCGATAGTATAGCAAGAGTGATGGCAAAAAAGAATAGTTATAAGCATATACACTGCTGTCAGAGATTGACACGCGATCAAGTGAAGTGAGGTCGCGAGGGGAGAGAAGGGGAGACCCCGTGGAGGAGGGTCCGTTATCTGCAGCCATATTTGCGCGCATCAAGAACCCCGAGCAGGAGACACACCTGCCGCCGGCTCGCGAGCGTATCAGGCCTGCTGGTTGTTACTGATCGCCGTCGGCATTCGTTCAGCAAACCTATCATGATTTATCGGACACACTCGACCAAACACTCACACGCACTCACTCACGTCACTCTCGGGCACACAGACACTCACTTCGCACACTGACACTCCACACAAACACCGACACTCACTCGCAGACAAGACGACACGTCACTCGCACACTGACACTCACTCACAACAGACACAAGCCACCGACAAGCTCGCTCGCAGCCACTGACATTCACAGACACACACAACTCAAATTCACTATGCTTCATTTATTTTATTTACATCTATAGTTTTATTGATCTTGTGTTGTTGTTGTTTGACGTTTTGGTTGATGGTATAGAAGAAAGTTAAATTTTCTATCTGTGTATTAATTGCCAACAATTTGCCATCAAAGTATTATTACAGAGTCAAGTTTTTTTTATAATTTTTGTAATGGAGACACGTGTGAAGATGTTTTGAGTTGTCACAATAAAGCAGCAAAAATCAACTAAAGTCTCCTGTTTTCTGCTTGATATGTTTTCCTGTTTAACATACAGCTCGTTTCCTCTGTTTTCTGCTCAGACCAGGTGTTATGGGTGAAAGTATGCGTTGTTACTATGGGCGAAATAACTCTAGAAAACAGGTAAGAGGTAGAAACAAACTGTTTTTTTTTCAGAGTAAAGCAGAGAGGTGAATCTTTAATTTGGTGCACCTTGGTGTTTACATCGTCTAAAAATGATATATTCTTGGCACTGTCAAAGTTTGGGTCAAATCACCTGAAATTGCTGGCAGAAATGCACTTCTCCAAAAATCTGAAAATCCTGCAGTCCAGTGAGTTAAGGTGCAACGAGTGTTATTTGGACTGACGCACAAACATATAACAAACACAAACATATAACATACACAAACATATGAACAAATGACAAGAAGGCCTGTAATTTTAAACTTTGTTATATTTTCCATTCCAATTACAAGGTCTCAGTGTAGCTTATTTTATATAGTTTGCAACTCTTAGAGCCTGCAGAACATGCAAAGCTTTGAGATATTTTTCCTAAAAGGATCCATTTCATACTTTAGTGTTTCAACCGCGTGGTCTTTACCTCGGGCCTTGCACAAACTGTGTCCCCCTATATTTTTAAGAGCTCTTGTTACTTAACAAACAACTCATGCACGTGCAATAAATGTTTTTCCTTTTTTTTTAAAGAAGGCCAGTTCGGATTCCTAAAAATGTAAATTAGTTTCAAAACTTTAATACTTCACCCTTGTTTAACGTTCATGGTGGAGAAAAGGACCATGAGTCCTTAGTGTGTGTTGTTGTACTTCACCATTCAATGTCTCAGATAAACTGCCAACAGTTATATCAAAGACATAGTGTCCTAATTGTTTTCTAATGTAGCTATTTGGAAGAGAAACTTGTCATAAAAAGATTTCAAAAATATGTCCCTACATCTTTGTTATTCAACCAATGAAGCAGTGTTGCGTCTATGTGTTATCAGAAATGATCCAATAGTCACCCTTTAGCCAAAATTCAGAAATGCCTTTAATCATTTATCGAAACTTTACATTGTCTGCCAAACCCATTTTGTACTAAATGCAGCGTCCATTAAAGAGCTGCAGTTCTCTTTCTTCTAGCACCATTTCAACTGTGCATGTGACTGTTGTTTAAATAATTAACGAACCCACGGTTCAAAGGTTGAAAACTGCTTTAAATATCCGTATTACCAGATCCATCGCAGTTAAAATCAATAATTCTAAACTTTCTCCCGTCTATAAACATTAAATATACTAGTTTCAATAATAGAGCTCCTCTACCTTAAATAGTACTGCTGGTCTAATCTCCTTGTGTCCCTCATGCTAAAGCAAGAGTCTAATTAATTCTAACGATTGTCCCCTGTATTCTTTCATGCAGCTAAATTGTGTGTTTATGAACGAATGACCTAGCTAAATGTGTAAATATGACATTAATATTTCGTCTGTGGGCCCGTTTTTTTTTGTTGCCTGTCTGTATAATTTTACGTCTTCTGTGTGTCTCATTTGAGTGCCAGCCACGGTCTCAAAAGTCCGTTAATGTTTTCTTTTACTCATGGCGTCATTCATTCAATGTCTTTGTCCTCAAAGTGTCCAATGTCTTTGTCTCCATGTCTTTTTCCGTTCTTCTTCTTTAAACAATCACTTGCTTTCTTCTTCTTTCAAAAATCACTACTTTCTTCTTTCAATCACTTTCCTCCTGTCTGGTTCTTTGTCCTCAGTGGGTGTCCTTCTTCTTCTTGTTAGGTTACACAACGTTCTTCTCCGTGCACATAACCCTCTCGTTTGTGCAAAAGTCTGGTTCTCTCCATGAAATGGAGGCCGGAGAGGTCATCTTCGAGAGTTCCTGTTTACTGCTGCAGCCCGATGCTGCAGTCTTTGCTGCCCCTGTGGGTGAAACGGGGGAGACGCAGAATGGGTCCCCGTGCTGATGGCGCCCGATTGAGGTCTTGTGGCAGACGATTTTGGCCAAAGAGACAGACAGAAGTTTACATCGGAAAAACAGACAAACAAAGAAGCACAACAGTGTGTTTAATTAACCATACAACGAAACAATGAATAATTAACAATTCAAAATAATCCTATGAAATAATTAATATTAACAATTAAAACGAGAAATTCATATTCTGAAACCAATTCTGCATGCAACAGCTATCCTAAGGCCCTACTTTTTTTCTCCAAAAAGTTATAGATGGCGCTCTAGATCATTCTTTACTTTTATATTCATCCGAAAATGTAGGAAGAAAAAACTTGTCCAATAAAAAATAAAAATAAAATAATGCGCTCTTTAATAAATCTAACTCAAGTTCTGTGATCCTATGAACTCCATGTCAGTAACAAATCTCGTGTTGTATATAATGTAATTTTTCTCAAAAAATTCTTTCTTCATCGAGAGAGAGAGAAAGACAGCAGGAGAGAGATAGAGAGAAGAAGAGAGAGAGAGAGAGGAGAAGGGAGAGAGAGAGGACAGAACGGAGGGAGGGAGTGCCGAGTGGCTTGTGTATGCCTCAAGCATTTTTTCAGAGAGGGAGCCAGGAGGGAGAAGGAGGGCTGTGTGGTTTCTCAAACAGGGAGTACATGTTACGAACCCTGAAATACACCAAATTCATTGAACATCCCCTTTAAAAATTTGCTTACATTTTCCCCTCGTTTTTTATCGTGACAATGTTTTATCAGTGGTGAGAGTTCATCTCACGTCAAACGAACTTTACATTTATTAAATACGTCAGTAATGGAAAAACATTACAATTTGCTACCAGAATAATGTTTCGATTGTGACAGAGAAACAGGAAAAAACAATTCTGCGGAACCCTCTCGATACATTAATCAGGAGCAAATAGGTAATGGATTTCCATTACTGACGTATTTAAATAAATGGTAAAGTGTCGTTGAGCGTGAGAGAACTCTCACCACTGATAAAACATTGTCACGATAAAAAACGATGAAAATGTATCAAATTTTAAAGGGATGTTCATGAATTAGTGTATTTCCAGTCGTACATGTACTCCTCTGTTTGAGAAACACACAGCCCCTCCTCTCCCGCCTGCTCCCTCTCTGTTAAAATGCTGAGGCATACAAGCACTCGGCCCCTCCCCTCCCTCCGTTTCTGTCCTCTCTCTCTCCCTTCCCTCCTCTCGTCTCTCTCTCTCCTCCCTCTCTCTCTCTACTCTGTCTTTCTCTCTCTCTCGTGAAGAAAGAATTTTTTTTGTAGAAAATTGAACATATATACACACGATAAGTGTTTACGACATGGAGTCATAGGAATCACCGAACTTTGAGTTTAGATCTATAAAGAGGCAGTTATTTATTTTTATTTTTTATCTGGACCATATTTTTTTTCGCCTAACATTTTGGAGTGATATTAAAAATGTTAGAATGATCTTAGAGAGCATTATACTTTGGAAAAAGTAGGTCCTTAGGAAAGCAGTTGAATGCAAATTGGTTTTCAAATTTAATGTTTAAAATGTTAATATTACTTATTTCATAGGTTTATTTTGAATTGTAATTAATCATTGGTTTCGTATGGGAATTAACACACTGTTTGTGCTTCTTGTTTGTCTGTTTTTCCGAGAAAACTTCTGTCCTGTCGCATTTGTCCAAACTCGTCTGCCACAAGACCTCAATCGGCGCCAATCAGAATGGGGGGGGGGGGGGGGGGACCATCTGCGTCTCCCCCGTTGTTACGCCACAGGGGGCAGCAAAGACTGCACATCGGCTGCACAGCTAACAGGAACTCTCGGTAGAAGACCTCTCCGGCCTCCATTTCCAGGGAGAATGAAACCAGCTTTTGCCACAAACCGAGTGGAGTTATGTGCACGGAGAAGACGTTTTTGTGTAAACCTAACAAGAAGAAGAAGGACACACACTGAGACAAAGAAAGACATGAGAAAGTGATTGAAATAAGAAAGAAGGTGATTATTGAAAGAAGAAAGAAAGAAGTGATTGTTTAAAAAGAAGAAGGAAAAAGAGACATGGAGACAAAGACATGATCACTGTGAGACAAAGGACATTGAAAGACGCCATGAGTAAAAGAAAGACATTAACGACAGTTGAGACGTGGCTGGCCTAAATGAGACACACAGAAGGTAAACTATACAGACAGGCAACAACGCAACAGAGACATATTAAGTCATATTTTACAATTTTTAGCTAGTCATTCGTATCATACACACATTTAGCTGCATGAAAGAATACAGGACAATCGTTATGAATTATATTAGACTCTTGCTTTAGCATGAGACACAGGAGATTAGAACAGCAGTAAATTTAAGGTAGGGAGCTCTATTATGAAACTAGTATTAGTTAAAAGTTATAGACGCGGAAAGTTTAGAATTATTGATTTTAACTGCATGATCTTGGTAATACGGATATTTAAAGCAGTGATTTTTCAACCGTTGAACCGTGGTTGCGTTAATTATGTAGAAAACAGTCCACATGCACAGTAGAAACTGGTGCTAAGAAAGAGACTGCAGCATTAAAATGGACGCTGCATTTAGTACAAAAAATTGTTTGTTCAGACAATTAAAGTTTGAAAAAGATTTAAAGCATTTCTGAATTTTGGCTAAAGGTGATATGGATCATTTCTGATAACACATAGACGCAACACTGTTCATGGTGAAACAAAGATGTAGGGACATTTTTTGAACTTTTATGAATGTTTCTCTTCCAAATAGCTAAATTAGAAACAATTAGGAAGCTATTATGTCTTTTGATATAACTGTTGGCATTTATCTGATGACATGATTGGTGCAAGTACAACAACACACATAGGACAATGGTCTTTTTCTCCACACTGAACGTAAAACAAGGGTGAAGTATTAAAGTTTGAAACTAATTTACATTTTATAAGGAGATCCGAACTGGCTTTTAGGGGAAAAAAAAGGGAAAAACAATTTATTGCACGTGCATTGAGTTTTTTGTTAGTAACCAAAGCTCATTAAAAAAATAGGGACACAGTTTGTGACAAGCCGAGTAAAGACCACGTGGTTTAAACACAAAAGGTTTGAAATGGATCCTTTTAGGAAAAATCTCTCAAACTTTGCATGTTCCCTGCAAGGCTCTGAAAGTTGCAACTATAAAATTGTCATTGAGACTATTGGTAATTGGACATGCAAAAATATAACAAAGTTAAAATTAGCAGCCTCTTGGTATTTTATATGTTTGTGTATGTTATATGTTTGTGTAATGTTATAAGTTATGGCGTCATGTCAATACAACTACTTGACCTTTAACCACATGACTGCCATGGCATTATCGAATTGAAAGTGCATTCTGCCAGCAATTTCAGGTGATTTTGACCAACCTTTGATTGCCACAGAATATTCAGTTTTTTAGACATGTGAAACACCAAGGGCACCAAATTAAAGATTCACCTCTCCTGCTACTCTGAAAAAAACAGTTTGTTTCTACCTCTTACCGTTCTTGAGTTTTTCGCCATAGAACAAAGCATACTGTTCCACCCAAAACACTCTGGTCTGAGCAAGAAAACAGAGAAACGAGCTGTATGTAAACAGGAACATATCAACAAAAAGAGACTTTAGATGCATTTTTTGCTGCTTTAGTGACAACTCCAAACATCTTCACACTGTTCCATTACAAAAATTATAAAAACATACTCTGAATTAATACTTTTTGATGGCAAATTGTTTGGCAATTTATTCACGAGATAGAAAATTTAACTTTCTTCTCTACCACGAACCAAAAACGTCAAACACAACAAACAAAGATCCATAAAACTATAGATGTATACAAATAGAATGAAGCATGTGAATTTGAGTGTGTGTGTGTGAATGTCAGTGTGCGAGCGATGTCTGGTGTGAGTGAGTGTCATTGTCGAGTGAGTGTCCTGTGCGAGTGAGTGGTCTGTGTGTGGTGAGGTGTCAGTGTGCGAGTGAGTGTCTGTGTGCGTGAGTGAGTGAGTGAGTGCGTGTAGTGTTTGCGTGAGTGTGTCCGATAATCATGTTCAGTTTGTTGAACGAATCCCGAGGCATCAGTAACAACAGCAGCTGCAGACGCTGCGAGAGGCGGAAGGTGTGTCTCTGCTCGGGGCTTTGCTCCCGCGCAAATAGGGCTGGCAGATACGGACCTCCCACCGGGGTCCTCCCCTCTCTCCCCTCTCGACCCTCACTCACTGATCCGCGAGTCAATCCTGAAGCAGTGTATACGGCTTATAACTATTCTTTTTTTGCCATCACTCTTGCTATAAACTAACGCTAAACTAAGACTGTTCCGTCTCCAATGCTACAGTACGGCTATCATCGCCTCTGCGACAGCAAGCACGCTCTCCAAAGACCCCACTCTCTCCTCCTTCTCTCCCACTGGACTTATGACCTCTCCTGTGGTGCAATTTTTTAAAAAAACTGCATCCAACTGGTGGTGATTTTATCATTAAAGTACATTTGCACTATATACAGTGTTGTGGGTCCATTAACAAGGGCGCCAGACATTACTGCCAGCCTCCCGTGTACTAACACGAAAAAGTCGTCTACGTCGTCTTGGGCAGTGAGCGTCACTATACAATAGAACGACTTTTGTGTCGTCATGGGCAGGTGAATGAGTGTTAACAAAACTGGACCAATACTGAACGTGGGGTGTTGTGAAGTGTGTTTGAGTGTGTTGTGGAGTGAACGAGAATGCTGAAACGGAATCATGGAATAACAAAGAGTTTTCTGTGAATGTTTTTAATGTTATCATGGAATAATTATTTTTTGTCACAGCATACGTGTAAGTACTAGAGATTCAAGTGACCAGCTTTATTGAACAGGTGTAAAAGTGAGAGTACTCTGGGATGAGTACTCTGAGAAAAGTACTCTGCGAAATACGCTGAGATGAAATACTCGCTGAAGGTACTGGGAGCCCCTCCCTCTGCTGTTTGTCCGGACAGTGATTCGGTCCCAACCGCAGTGAGCCGGTCATTGGAGGAGGAAATCAAAAACTTTGGGTTTGTAACTCACATTTAGGAGTGTACAATTTAGAAAGTTACTAGTTGTTATGTCTGTATTGGGGCTACAGCCTCTGCCCTGTGTCACAAACCGTCTGTTCCAATTGCAGTTTATGTTTTGCCCTATTGGATTGATTGACAGGCCGCCACCATGCGACGAGAGGAAAGTGGGCGTTTCTTGTGTTCGAATGTTTGGTTTTTCAGATGAAAGATAAACTGCACCTGCTTCAGGGATGACAAGTAGTATGATTAAAGGAAATGAGCCTCTACTTTGGCACCAAGCCCACAATATGAATTGAGGACGATCCGGGAGGAGCAACAGGATTGGAAACAGTAATCTACACACACATACAATGCTGTTTTTATACTTTGGACCAACGACCAACTGAGGGGAGTATTGTATTGTCATAGGTGGTCAGGGTCCTTAACCTTCCTAATCATTAGAAAGAAGTGTAAACATATAGTTTACAAGAACAAATAAATAATAGAAAGGGCAGCCTAAAAAAGCAAAATGGAAAATTATATGTAATTTTTCGGAGTTTGCCAAATGACATAAAATTCATATTTGTCCCATAGGGGTCATTCTAAATTTAGTGTTGTGCAAATTCAAATGGGTGTTGTGCAATTCAAAAGGAGAAATAATAGCGCTTATAACATCAAACAGATTCTACTCTTTACGAATAATAGATCATATAGATAATAAGCATAATAATAGAATAGGGAATTGGAAATAGTCTGTATGTCTATAATTGTCATGTTGATCGAGGAGCTATAGGTTGAAGTGTTCAGAATAAACAATAGTAATTATAGTTAGAACTAGTGAATAATCAAAATATTCTATTTTGAATATAAGTTTCAATAATGTCAAATTATTCTAAGAACTAAAGTACAAAGGAATCAAATAGAGCAGATTTTAGATGATCTGTTTTTCCCATCTGTAGAAACTAGTGCAGAAGTGTTTAAGAGATTAGTATTAAAGATGCAGACATAGAACGACAGGCTTTAACGAAATTTTAAATCTAAAAATATGCTCAAATATAACATTGCCTTTGACGCAGCCTCTGAGCTGCTCCATTGGGAGAACAGGTCAAATGTTATTGTTTATTACAAACAGCTGATGTATTTACACATATTAAAGTTTGGGACAACTCTTTAACCTGGTAAAAGCAGTGGCAGAAGCCGATGAATGTGCTTTTTTTGATTAAATAATTAATTTCATAGACCTTATAATCGTAGAGAACGGTTTTAAAATATTTTAAAATTCCCTTTCAGGCAACTTGATTTTTAGTTGTATATCTTTATTATTGAGAACGACTGTGTTGTTGTTTGGAATTGTCTGAAATACAATACATAGAATACGTGATTTGCAGAACTAGAACCGGCCAATAAAAAATCGTCTTGTTGCCAAGTGCCATTGTTAAAATCAGAACTCAAAAGTTGGGAAATATGCTTTGGCTATACTACAACCTAGATTTGGAGTCAAATAGAGTGTAAAATAGATAATGCTTTCAAAAATAGAGATTATTTTTAGAAAGGGCTAATATCAAACGGTAAAAGGACCATTTCCTTCATATTAGGTGTCCAAAAGTAATTTAACTTCAATGGTAGATAAAGTTCATTACAGTTTATGCACAGTTTATAGATACTGCAAAATTCACGTTGTTTCAAACATAGGTGAATGTGACATGCAAAAAGCTAATGAGATAGATTAATGAGATCGGATTAGAACCAACACAGATTTCAAAACATTGAAAGCATTTATGAATTTGGGTAATAGCAAAAATAGAATCTTTTAGTAGTTTTAGAAATTTAAGAGTCAGCAACAGATTAGAGAATCCAAATACCGTTGTATAGGGACTACACCCAGAGAAACCTGCTAAAATAAGATTAGCTCCCTGTTCGGATAATACCAATTTGATTAACGATGACATTTATCCAACGGTCCTGAGAGAAAGAAGTGACAGGCACGTCCTGGTTCAACAAAATGTGTTGGAAAAATGAGCAAAGCCCCACAAAATGGGCACAGAGCCTGATAATTACAGCAAACCACAGTATAGATAGATTTATAAGGATAAAAACATATGTTTTAAGAATATGGTCTCAATAAAAGCAAAGATGCAAACATATTGGTAAATTAGATAGACTAGTTTAAACTATAAGAGTGAAAAGTTTTAGAGCATACATACAGACGAGGTGAATTAAGGAACAGAATGACAGAAGTGGTCATCAAAGAGATTAGTAAGGAATTGTTTCAATTTGTTGTGTGTTTGTTCGTCTCCTGTATTAACGCTTCACAGATTCGGCCAGAACTAGGATGATGGAGATCTCGCATAGTCCCCGTCACCCAGAGAATATGGTGAAAGATTGTGACTATTGTTAATATAGGTCCAAAAGAGACTGACGATTATTCACAAAATGCTGCTCATCAGGACAAAGGAGTATGCACTCAGAACATAAGAGATGACCAGCTTCCAAAACCAGACAATATTGACTCCAAGATTAAACAAATCCCTCTCCCACACTCGACGAGGGCAAATAGTCCAACACAATTCAGGCGCCAGTGGTGGGGGTCATTGTTTGCTCAGGTGGAGATGAAGACCGGGTCCAGACCAGTACCAGGGGGCCAGACCATCCCAGACTGGACGTCATCGGACCCTTGATAGAAACGGCTGTGAAGGAGATTGGCATCAGTCAGCCGAGGCCAGGAGAGGACATAGTAGTTTAGGAGCACTTTTTTTGTTGAATATTCTGTATCTGATTGTAAAGATAAATAAATGCAGATGTTAAACGTGAAGAACTCTTGTCTCGCTCTTGCAATCGACCTTTTAACGTCATCCAAGGGAATGATTGACTTCAGACGATGGTTAAGGTTAGGGTTAAGGTCTGGGCTGAGTTAGATGGTTAAGGTTAGGGTAAGGGGGGTCTGAGTACGAGTGGTTAGGTTAGGTTTAAGGCGTCTGATTTTAGATGGGTTTAAGGTTAGGTTTAAGGTGGGTCTGAGGAAGATGGTTAAGGGATAGGGTAAAGGTGGTCTGAGTAAGATGGGTAGGGTTAGGGTTTAATTGGGTCTGAGGAAGATGGTTAAGGTTAGGGTAAAAGGTGGTCTGAGTAAGATGGTTAAGGTTATGGGTTAAGGTAAGGTTAAGGCGGTCTTATTAATATGTTAAGGTTAGGTTAAGCGGTCTGAGTAAAGATGGTTTATGGTTAGGTTTAAGGCGGTCTGAGTAAATGGGTAGGGTTAAGGTTAAGGCGGTCTGAATGATGGTTAAGGATTGAGTTAAGGTTAAGGCGTCTGAGTACGAATGGTTTAGGTTAGGTTTAAGGCGTTCTGAGTAAGATTGGTTAAGGTTAGGGTTATGGCGGGTGCTGAGTAGAGATGGTTAGTTAAGGTAAGGCGGTCTGAGTAAGATGGTTAAGGTTTGAGTTAAGGTTAAAGGCGTCTGAGTAAGAGGTTGAGGTTAGGGTTTACGCGGTCTGAGTAAGGAGTGGTTAAGGTTAGTTTTAAGGCGGTCTGAGTAAGATGTTAGGTTAAGGTTAAGGCGGTCCTTGTAAATGGTTAAGGTTTGAGTTAAGGTTAAGGTCGAGTAAGAGGTTAAGGTAGTCTGAGGTAAGAAGGTTAGGGTTCATGTGTTTTAGCTTGTTGATTGACTGACTTGTGTTAGGGATTCAATGGATTTTTTGTTAAGTCTCTGAGATGGACTTCTGTTGTGCACGTAGGCTAATAACAAGAATAAATTGTAGTGTATTGTAAGGTAAGATGGTTAAGTTAGGGTGATGGCGTGTCCGGAGTATGATAGTTAGGGTTAGGTTTAGAGGCGGTCTGAGTTTGATGGTTAGGTTAGGGTTAAGGGTGGGTCCTGAGTAAGATGGTTAAGGTTAGGGTTAAGGTGGTCTAGTAAGATGGTTAAGGTTAGGGTTAAGGTGGTCTGGAGTAAGATGGTTAAGGTTAGGGTTAAGGGGTCTGAGGTGAGATGGTTTAAGGTTAGGGGGTAAAGCTGCACTAACTGACTTTTATTTTTGTATTCATTACGGAAAAGCTATCCATGTCCTGCAGTGCATAGGGATATTCGTCCTGTTGAAGAAAAAGTAGCGCAGATTGGGGCTGGTGGCGTGACATTATATTTTAGATCGAGTTTTGATGAAACAAGAAGAGAATGTGTTTGCTGGTCGCAGATTGTGACCAATCACAGCGTACCACTGCCCCCACTTTCGTGAGAAATCCTGGACAGGAGTCCGTTAGCACAGAAAGGCTGAGTTAGCACAACAAGTGGCGGAGCTAACCTGAACTTCCGTCGTCTTCGTCACCCCCGGTTAACTGCTTACAACAGCGAGACGCCATCCTAAAGAAATTCTCGTTCCTCAGCGCTTCCCGGTTCTATCGGTCTATGGTCACCACCATCCCACCGTGCAACATCCATGTCCATGGTAATTTTATCCATATTGGGAGGACTGCTATCTCCGTCCCAACAGAGGGTGTGTGTGGGGGGCGATAGCTTCGTGGGTGCGGGGAGGGGATCTGAAAGAGAGAGGGCCAGCGAGTCTGTCTGGCGGCTTCAAAATATCCCAAAAGTCAGTTAGTGCAGCTTTAACCCTAGACCTAAACCAATCTCACTCAGACCACACCTTAACCCCTAACCATAACCATCCTTATCCTTCTTACTCTCAGCACCTCCTTAACCCTAACCCTTAACCAGTCTTACTCAGACCACCTTAACCCTAACCTTACCATCTACTCAAGACCCCACCCTTAACCTAAACCAAACCATCTATACTCAGAACCGCCTTAAACCTAACCCGAACTATCTTACCTCAGGACCCGCCTGAAGAACCTAACCTTAACCATCTTACTTACAATACAATACAATTTTATATTTCTTGTATAGCCCTAGGTCACAACAGAGTCATCTCAGAGACGTAACAAAACCATTGAAATCACCCCAACACAGAGTCGTCAATCAACAAAGCTAAAACACATGAACCCTAACCTTCTTTCTCAGACTACCTTTAACCCATCTTATACTCAGGACCACCTTAACCTTAACTCAAACCCCTAACCAACTTACGCATACCACGCCTTAAAACCTTAACCCTAACCACTTACTTCAGACCGCCTTAAACCTACCCATAACCATCTTACTCAGGGACCGCATTAACCCTAACCTCAACCATCTACTCAGACCGCCTTAACCTTAGACCTCAAACCATGTAACCTATCTTACTCAGACCGCCTTAAACCTTGAACCCTAGACCATCTTACTCAGACCGCCTTAACCCTAACCTTAACCATCTTACTCAGACCGCCTTAAACTAACCTCAACCATCTTACTCAGACCCCGCCTTAACCTTAACACAAACCTTAACCGATCTTTACTCAAACCCGCCTAAACCTTAACCCTAAACCATCTACTCAGACCCGCCTTAAACCTAACCATAACCATGCTTACTCAGACCCGCCTTAACCCTAACCTTATCCAGCTACTCAGACCGCCCTTAACCTTAGACCTTACCCTAACCTTAACCATCTTACTCAGACCAACCTTTACCCTACCTTGAAACCATCTCCTCAGACCCACCTTAACCAAAACCCTAACCATCTACTCAGACTAGGCACCTTTACCCTAACCTTTAACCAGCTTCCCCTCAGACCCAACTTAAAAACCTAACCTTAACCATCTAACTTCAGACCGCCTAAAAACCTAAACCTTAACCCATCGTACTCAGACCACCTTAACCTATACCTTAAACCAGCTAACTCAACCACCTTAACCCTTCCCCTAATCCTTAACCCATCGTACTGAAGTCTATAATCTCCTTTGACTGACGTTTCCAAATTCGATGCAGAGCGAGACAAGAGATCTTCACGTTTAACATCTGCATTTAATTATCTTTACCAAACAAGATACAGAATATTCAACAAAAAAATGTGCTCCTAGACTAATATGTCCCCTCTCGCTTGCCCTCGGCGGACTGACTGCCCAATCTGCCTCCCGCAGTTTCTATCAAAGGGTCCGGGATACGTCACAGATCTGGACTGGTCCTGGCCCCATGGTGCCTGGGTCTGGACCCGGTCTTCCATCTCCACCTGACACACCAATGCCCCCACCACTGGGCGCACTGATTGTGTTTGGACTTTTGGCCCTCGTCGAGAGTGGGAGAGAGAATTTCATCTTATTTCTTATTCTTGGAAGGTCCAATAATTGTCTGGTTTTGTAACTGGTCATCTCTTATGAATTTCCCTGAGTGCATATTCCTTTGTCTGGATGTGCAGCATTTTGTGTTATATTCGTCAGCCCGTCTTTGGACCTAATTAACCAATAGGTCACAATCTTTCAATATTCTCCTGTGGACGGGACTGGGGAGATTCCATCATCCTAGTTCTGCTGGCTCGATATCTGTGAACGAGTTATTACAGGAAGACGAACACCACACGAACCACATTTGAAACATTCCTTCACCTAAACTCTTTGATGACCACTGCTGTCATTCGACTGATCCTTCTTCAACCATCGTCTGTAATGTATGCAACTAAAACTATTTCACTATAGTTTAAACTATTCTAATGCGATTTACCAATATGTTTGCATCTTGGCTTATTATGAGCCATATTCCTGTAAACATATGTTTTTTATCTAAGTAAAGCTAATCTATACGAGGTTTCTTGTCATTATCAGGTGGCTCTGTGCCAGTTTGTGGTGCTTTGCTCATTTTTCCAAACACATTTTGTTGAACCAGGGAAGTGCTGTCACATCCTTCTCTCAGACCGTTTTGGGATAAATGTACATCGTTAATCAAATTGGTATTATCCGTGACAGGAGCTAATCTATTTTTTAGCAGGTTTTCTCTGGGGGGTAGTCCCCTGATACAAGCGGTATTTTGCATTCTCTAATCTGTTGCTGACCTCTTATAATTCTCAAATACTACCTAAAGATCTACTTTTGTGCTATACCCCAAAGTCATTAAAATGCTTCAAATGTTTTTGAATCTGTGTGGTTCTAATTCGATCCTCAGTTAATCATCTCAGTAGCTTTTTGCATTGTCAACATTCACCTATGTTTGAACTAGTGAAGTTTGACAGTATCTAAGTTAAACTGTGCATAAACTGTAAATGAACTTTATCGAACCTTTGAATATATACTTTTGGACATAGGAATGAAGGAAATGGGGTCCTTTACCGTTTGATATTTAGCCCTGTCTAAAAAATAATGCCTCTATTTTTGTAACATCTACTATTTTACACTCTATTGTGAACTCCAAATCTTGGTTGTAGTTTGAGTCCAAAGCATATTCCCCAACTTTTGGTGTTCTGTTTGTAACAATAGCTTTGGCAATAGACATTTTTTTTATTGGACGGTTTCTTGTTCTGCAAAATCACTATTCCTATTTATTTGGTATTTCAGAGCAATTCCAAAAACAACACATTCTTCTCTCAATATTAAAGACATACATCTAAATCAAGTGTGCCCTGGAAAGGGATTTTAAACTATTTTTTAAAACGTTTCTCTACGATTATAAGGCTATGAAATTAATTAATTTAATAAACAAAAGCACATTCAATGGTTCTGTCCAATGCTTATAACCCTGTTTAAGATTGTCCCAAACTTAATAATGTGTAAATACAATCAGCTGTTTGTAATACACAAATAACAATTTTGACCTGTTCTGGACAATGGAGCAGCTCAAGGCGCGTCAAAAGCAATTGTTATATTTGAGCTATTTTTAGATTTAAAATTGTGTTAAAGCCTGTCGTTTTCTAAGTTCTGCATTTTAATACTACTCTCTATAAACACATCTGCACTATCCTACAGATGTGGAAAACAGAATCCATCTAAAAATCTGACGTCTAGTGTGATTCCTTTTTACTTTAAGTTATAGAATAATTTGACATTATTGATACTTATTTTTCACAATTGAACTATTTGTGAATTATTCCACTTTATCTAACAATTATTACAATTGTTTATTCTGACACTTCAACCATACTCCTCGAATCCAAATGACAATTATAGCTCTCCAGACTATTTCATTCTATTCTATTATTATCTTATTTTTTAATATGAACTATTATCTTTAAAGAGTAATCTGTTTGATTTATAAGCGCTATTATCTTTTGTCTCCTTTTGAAATTTGCACAACACCCCTTTTTGAATATGCACACACTAAATTTAGAATGACCCCCTATGGGACAAATATAGAATTTTATTTCAGTTGGCAACTCCGAAAAATTACTTAATATTTTTCCCCATTTGCTTTTTTAGGCTGCCCTGTCTAATTATTTAGTTGTTCTTGTAAAATATGTTTTTACCCTTCCTTTCGAGATGATTTAGAAGTTAAAAAAAGGGGAAAAAGGGGGAATAAAACCACCATCGACCACCTATGACAATACAAGACTCTCCCTCCTGTTGTTCGTGGTCCAAAGTATAAAACAAGCATCAGTATGTTGTTGGTAGATTACTGTTCCAATCCATGTTGCTCCTCCCGGATCGCTCAATTCATATTGTTGGTCTTTGGGTGCCAGAAGTAGAGAGCTCATTTCCTTAATTCATACTACTGTCCTTCCCTGAAGCAGCGTGCAGTTTAATCATTCATCTGAAAAACAAAACATTAGAACACAAGAAACGTCGCCCACTTCCTCTCGTCGCATGGTGCGGCCTGTCCAATCAATCCAATTGGGCAAAACAATAACTGCATTGACAGACGGTGTGTGAACATCAGGGCAGAGGCAGTAGCCAAATCACATGACTTAACAATATGTTGTTTTTCTAATTTTTACACTCCCTTAATGTGAGTTACAAACAAAGTTGTCCTCCTTCCCAATGACCGCTCCACTGCGGTTGAACCGAATCACTGTCCGACAAACAGCAGAGGGAGGGGCTCCCATAACCTTCAGCGAGGTAATTTTCATATCAGAGTACTATTCCCGCAGAGTACTTTTCTCAGTGTACTCATCCCCGATGTACTCCACTTTTAACACACTTTCAATAAAGCTTGTCATCTTTGAAATCTCTAGTACTTACACCGTATCTGTTGACAAAAATAATTATTCCATGATCACATTACAACATTACAGAAAACTTTGTTATTCCATGATACCGTTCCAGCATCTCCTCAGATTCACTCCACAACACACTCACACAACACACACCCAACACCCCACTGTTAGTATTGGGTCCATGTTGTTAACCTCATTCACTGCCCATGACGACAAAAGTTCGTCTAATTGTATAGTGACGCTCACTAAGAGTGCCCAAGAACGACTTAGACTACTTTTTCGTGTTTATTACATCTGGATGCTGGCAGTAAATGTCCCTGGCGGCACCTTGTTAATGACCCACATACACTGATATATAGTGCAAATGGACCTGTAATGATAAATCCACCACCAGTAGGATGCAGTATTGCACCACAGGAGAGGTCATAAGTCAGTGGAGAGAGGAGGAGGAGTGGGGGGTCTTTTTGGAGAGCGTGCTGCTGTAGCAGAGCGATGATAGCGACGTGTAGCATTGAGACGATCAGATCTAGTTTAGCGATGGTATAGCATGAGTGATGGCAAAAAAGAATAGTTATAAGCTGTATACACTGCTTCAGAGATTGACTCGCGGATCAGTGGGAGGTCGAGAGGGAGAGAGGGTAGACCCCGGTGGAGTGGTCCGTATCTGAGCAGCCATATTTGCGCGGAGCAAGAGCCCCGAGCCAACAACAGCCTTCCGCCTCTCGCAGCGTATCAGCTGCTGTTGTTACTGAGCCAGTGGCGATTCGTTTCAGCAGCAAACCTGTTCATGATTTTTCGGACACACTCCACAAACACTCACAGGCGCACTCACGGCACTGAAAAGGAGTCACTCACGCACGACAGACAATCCTCACAAAAGTCGCGACTACTGACACTCACACACACAGACACTCACTTCGCACAGACACTGTCCACTCGCACGAGTCTGAACACTCACTACACAGGACAACTCGCTCGGCACACTGGACATTCACGACACACACACTCAATTCACATGCTTCATTCTATTTTATACAGCTATAGTTTTATTGATCATTTTGTTTGTTGTTGTGTGTGACGTTTTGGTTGATGGTATATAAGAAAGTTAAATTTTCAATCTGTGAATAAATTGCCGAACAATTGCCATCAAAAGTATTATTTCTGAGTCACATGTTTTTATAATTTTTGTAATGGAACAATGTGAAGATGTTTTGAGTGTTGTCACTAAAGCAGCAAAAATGCATCTAAAGTCTCTGTTTCTGCTTGATATGTTCCTGTTTACATACATCTCGTTTCCTCTGTTTCTTGCTCCAGTACCATGTTTTATGGGTGATAAGTATGCTTTGTTCTTGGCGAATAACCTCAAGAACGGTAAGAGTTAGAAACAAACTGTTTTTTTTTTCAGATAAAAGCCAGAGAGGTGAATCTTTAATTTGGGCCCTTGGTGTTTTACATCGTCCTAAAATATGAATTTAATGTCTGTGGCACATCAACGTTGGGTCAAATCACCTGAATTTGCTGCAGAAATGCACTTCTCAAATCTGAAAATCCTGGCAGTCCAGTGAGTTAAGGTCCACGTAGTGTATTTTGACATGACGCACAAACATATAACATACACAAAAACATATAACAGTACACAAACATATAACCCATACTCGAGAGGCCTGTAATTTTAACTTTGTTATATTTTGTTTCCATGTCCAATACAATTGTCCTCATAGAGCTATTTTATAGTTCTAACGTTCAGAGCCAGCAGAACATGCAAAGCTTGAGAGATTTTTCCTAAAATGATCCATTTCCAAACTTTAGTGTGTTAAACACCAGTGGTCTTTACTCGGCGCTGTGTGCACAAACTGTGTCCCCCTATATTTTTAATGAGCTCTTGTTACTTTAACAAAAATCTCATGCACGTGCAATAAATGTTTTTCCCTTTTTTTTTAAAGCCAGTTCGGATTCCTTAAAAAATGTAAATTGTTTTCAAAACTTTAATACTTCATCACCCTTGTTTTTAACGTTCATGTGGAGAAAAGACCATTGTCCTATGTTGTTGTTTGTGTACTTGCACCAATCATGTCACAGATAAACTGCCAACAGTTATATCCAAGACATAATGTCCTAATTGTTTTCTAATATTAGCTTGTTGGAAGAGAAACATGTCATAAAAGATTTCAAAAAATGTCCCCAACATCTTTGTTTTCAACCAATGATCAGTGTTTGCTCTATGTGGTTATCAGTTATGGATCCAATATCACCTTTTAGCCAAAATTCAGATAATGCTTTAAATCATTTTTCAAGACTTTAATTGTCTAACTAAACCATTTGTAACTAAATGCAGCGTCCTTAAATAGCTCATGTTTATCTTTCTAGCACCCAAGTTTTTACTGTGCATGTGACTGTGTTTTAATATAATTTAACGAACCAACACGGTTCAAAAGGTTGAAAAACACTCGCTTTAAATATCCGTATTACCAAGATCATATGCAGTTAAAATCGAATAATTCCTAAAACTTCTCCGCGTCTATATCTTTAAATAATACTAGTTTCAATAACTAGAGCTCCTCCGACCTTTAATAGACTGCTGAGTTGCTATAATCTGCCTTGTGTCTCATGCTAACGGCTAGTGTCTAATTAATACTAACGGATAGTCCTGTTTCTTATCATTGCAGCTAAATGTGGTGTTTATGAACGAATGACCTAGCTAAATGTGTAAATATGACTTAATATGTCTCTGGTGCGTTTGTTGCCTGTCTGTCAATTAACTTCTGTGTGTCTTCATATTTAGGCCACCACGTCTCAATGTCCGTTAATGTGCTTTCTTTTAACATCATGGGCGTCTTTTCAATGTCTTTTGTCTCAAAGTGTCCAATGTCTTTGTCTCGGTGTCTTTTTCTCTTCTTCTTTTAAACAATCACTTTCTTTCTTCTCTTTTTCAATAATCACCTTCTTTCTTTCTTGCAATCACTTCTCAGGTCCTTTCTTTGTCTCAGTGTGTGTCCTTCCGTCTTCTTGTTAGGTTTTGAAACACCAACGTTCTTCTCCTCACGTGCACATAACTCCACTTCGGTTTGTGCAAAAGTCTGGTTCTTCTCCAGGAAAAGAGGCCGGAGAGGGTCTTCCTTCGAGAGTTCCTGTAGCTGCTGCAGCCAATTGCTGCAGTCTTTTTGCTGCCCCCCTGTGGGTGGGAACCGGGGGAGACGCAGATGGTCCGTGCTGATGGCGCCCGAATGAGGTCTTGTGGGCAGAACGAATTTTTTGGCCAAATGAACAGACAGAAGTTTTCTTTCTCGGAAAAAACAGACAAACAAGAAGCAGCAAACAAGTGTGTTAATTACCATCACAAACCATTGATTAATTACAATTCAAAATAACCTATGAAATAATTAATATTAAAAACATTTTAAACTTTACATTCTGACAACCAATTCTGCCTTTCAACTGACTATCCTAAGCCCTACTTTTTCCAAAAGTATCAATGCTCTCTAAATCAATCTAACTTTTATGTCACCCAAATGTAGGGAAAAAAAACTTGTTCCAGATAAAAAATAAAATAAAATAATGCCTCTTTATAATCTAACTCAAAGTTCTGTGATCCGATGACTCCATTCTGTAACATTATCGTGTGTATATATGGTAATTTCTACAAAAAATTCTGTCTTCACGAGAGAGAGAGAAAAGACAGAGATAAGAGAGAGAGAGAGAGGAGAGAGAGAGAGAGAAGGAAGGGGAGAGAGAGAAGGACAGAACGAGGGGAGGAGGGCCGAGTGCTTGTTATGCCTCAAGCATTTTTCAGAGAGGGAGCCGAGGAGGGAGAAGGAGGGGCTGTGTGGTTTCTCAAACAGAGGAGTACATGTTCGACTGAAATACACCACATTCATGAACATCCCCTTTAAAATTTGCTACATTTTCCTCGTTGTTTTTTAATCGTGACAATGTTGTTAACAGTGTGAGAGTTCTCTCACGTCAAACGACACTTACATTTTATTTAAATACGGTCAGTAAAGGAAAACATTACAATTTGCTACCTGATTAATGTTTCGATAGTTACAGAGAATCAGGAAATAAGATTCTGCTGGAACCACCGCGATACATTAAGCAGGTAACTAATTGTAATGTTTTTCCTTTACTGACGTATTTAAATAATGTAAAGTGTCGTTTGAACGTGAGAGAACTCCACCACTGATGAAACATTGGTCACGAAAAAAAAACTGAGGAAAATGTTAGCAAATTTTAAAGGGGATTTCCTTGAATTTGGTGAATTCAGTCGGACATGTACTCCTCTGTTTGAGAAACCACACAGCCCCTCCTTCTCCCTCCTGGCTCCCTCTCTGAAAAATGCATGAGGCATACAAGCCACCGGCCCCGCCCCCTCTCCTCGTTCTGTCCTCTCTCTCTCCCCTTCCTCCTCGCTCTCGCTCTCATCTCTCTCTCTCTCTCTCTCTCTGTCTTTCTCACTCTCTCGTGAAGAAAGAATTTTTTGTATGATAATTTACATATATGTACACACGATAATGTTTACTGACATGGACATGGGGATCACAGAACCTTTGAGTTAGATTATAAAGAGGCATTATTTTTTTTTTTATTTTTGTATCTGGACAAAGTTTTTTTTCACCTACATTTTTGGTGATATAAAAAGTTAGAATGATCTTAGAGAGCATTATACTTTTGGATAAAAGTAGGGCTTAGGATAGCAGTTGAATGAAGAATTGGTTTTTCAGAATTTAATATATGTTTAAAATGTTTAATATTAATTATTCATAGGTTTATTTTGAATTGTAATTAATCATTGTTCGTATGGTAATTAACACACTTGTTTGTGCTTTCTTGTTTGGTCTGGTTTTTTTCCGAGAAAACGCTGTCTGTCTCATTTGGCCAAAATCGTCTGCCACAAGACCTCAATCGGCGGGCATCAGCACGGACCATCTGCGTCTCCCCTTTTTCACCCTCAGGGGCAGCCAAGACGCGCATCGGCGTGCAGCAGCTAACAGGAACTCTCGTAAGAAGACCTCTCCGCCTCCATTTCATGGAGATGAACCAGACTTTTGCACAAACCGAGTGAGTTATGGCACGGAGGAAGAACGGTTGTGTAAACCTAACAAGAAGAAAGAAGGACACTCACTGAGACAAAGAAAGACATGAAAGAGTGATTGAAAGAATAAAGAAGGTGATTATGAAAGACAGAAGATAGAAAGTGATTGTTTTAAAGAAAAGGAAAAAGACATGAGACAAAGACATTGGGACACTTTGAGACTAAAGACATTGAAAGACGCATGAGTAATAAAAGACATTAACGGACATTTGAGACGTGGGCTGCCTAAATGAGACACAAAGAAGGTAAATATACAGACAGCAAAAAACGCCACAGAGAACATATTAAGTCATATTTACACATTTAGCTAGGTCATTCGTCAAACACCACATATAGCTGCATGAAAGAATACAGGACAATCGTTAGAATTAATTAGACCTCTTGCTTTAGCATGAACACAAGGAGATTAGAACAGCAGTATATTTAAAGGTAGAGGATCTCTAATATGAGAACCTAGTATTATTTATAAGTTATAGAACGCGGAGAAGTTAGAATTATTGATTTTTAAACTGCAGATCTTGGTAATCAGGATATTACAGCAGTGTTTTCAACCTTTGGAACCGTGGTCTCGTTAATTATATAAAAACAGTCACATGCCCATTGAAACTGGTGCTATAAAGAGAACTGGCGCTTTTAAGAGACCTGCATTTAGACGAAAATGGTTTGTTCAACAATTAAAGTTTTGAAAAATATTTAAAGCATTTCTGGAATTTTGGCTAAAGGGTGATATCTGGATCATTTCTGAAAACACCATAGACGTCAAACCACTGTTCATTGGATTGAAAAGCAAAGATGACCTGGAGCATTTTTGAAATCTTTAGACATGTTTCTCTTCCAAATAGCTAAATTAGAAAACTATTAGGACAATTTATGTCTTGATATTACTGTTTGGCGTTTATCTGAGACTGATTGGTGGCAAGTACAGACAACACACATAGGACACTGGTTCTTATTCTCCACATTGAACCGTAGAAACATGGTGAAGAATTAATGTTTGAAATCTAATTTAACATATTTAAGGAATCCGAACTGGCTTTAAAAAAAAAAGGGAAAAACATTTATTGCACGTGCATGAGTTTTTTGTTAAGTAACAAGAGCTCATTAAAAATATAGGGGACAACAGTTTGTGACAACCGAGTAAAGTCCAGCGTGTGTGTTAAAACACTAAAGTTTTGAAATGGATCCTGTTATGAAAAAATCTCTCAAAGCTTTGCATGTTCTGCAGCTCTGAAAGTTTGGCAAGCTATAAAGATGAGCTCATGAGACAATTGTAAGGGACATGGAAAAATATAACAAAAGTTAAAATTACAGGCCTCTTTGTGTAAGTTAGATGTTTGTGTATGTTATATGTTTTGTGTATGGTTATCATGTGTTGTGCGTCAGGTCTAATACACTACGTTGACCTTAACTCAATGACTGCCAGGCATGTTTCAGATTGAGTAAGAGTGCATTCTGCCAGCAATTCAGGTGATTTAAAACAAACCCAACTTTGAAGTGCCACAGAATATTCAATTTTTAGACGATGTAAACACCAGGGCACCAAATTAAAGGTGAGATTTCACCTCTCCTGCTTAAACTCTGAAAAAACAGTTGGTTTCCTACCTCTTACCGTACTGAGTTATTCGCCATAGAACAAAGCATACTTTCACCCAGAACACCTGGCTAGCAAGAAACAGAGAAACGAGCTGTCTGTATACAGGATCATATCAAGCAGAAAAGAGTATTAGATCAATTTTTGCTGCTTTATGTAACAACTCAAAACATCTTCACACTGTGTTCCATTTACAAAAATTATAAAAACATGACTCTGAAATAATACTTTTGATGGCAAATGTTGGCAATTTATTCACAGATAGAAAAGTTAACTTTCTCTATAACATCAACCAAACGTCAAACCAAAACAACACAAAGGATCAATAAAACTATAGATGTATAAAATAGAATGAAGCATTGAATTGGAGTGTGTGTGTGTGAAGTCAGTGTCTGCGAGTGTCGTGGGAGTGAGTGTCAGTGCGATGGTGTCCTGTGCGAGTGAGTGTCTGTGTGTGAGAGTGTCAGAGTGGCGAGTGAGTTGTCTGTGTGCGTGAGTGAGTGAGTGAGTGCGGTTGATGTTTGTGATGTGTCCCGATAAATCATGATCAGGTTTGCTGAACGAAGCCCGAGCAATCAGTATCGACAGCAGCTGATACGCTGCGAGAGGCGGAAGGTGTGTCTCCGCTCGGGCTCTGGCTCCGCGCAAATAGCTGCAGATACGGACCTCCACCGGGTCTCCCTCTCAGCCCCTCTCGACCTTCACTCACTGATCCGCGAGTCAATCTCTGAAGCAGTGTATACTGCTTATAACTATTCTTTTTTGCCCATCACTCATTGCTATACTATCGCTAAACTAGGATCTGATTCCGTCTTCAATAGCTACAGTACGCTACATCGCTCTGCACAGCAAGCACGCACTCACAAAGACCCCACACACCTCCTCCTTCTCTCCCTGACTTATGACCTCTCCTGTTGCTATACTGCATCTACTGTTGGTGATTTATCATTACAGTAACATTTGCTCTATATAGTCAGTGTTGTGGGTCATTAACAAGGTGCGTCCAGACATTACTGGGCACCTCCCGTGTAATAACCACGAAAAAGGGTCGTCTAAGTCGTCTTGGGCAGTGAAGCGTCACTATACAATAAGAAACGACAATTTGTCGTCATGGCATGAATGAGTTAAGCAACGGGACCAATACTAACGTGGGGTGTTGGGAGTGTTGTTTGTGAGTGTGTTGTGGGAGTGAACTGAGGAATGCTGAACGGGATTCATGGAATAACAAAAGTTTTCTGAATGTTTAATGGATCATGGAATAATTATTTTTTGGTCAACAGACATACGGTGTAAGTACTAGAGATTCCAAGATGACAACTTTATTGAACGTGTATAAGTGAGAGTACTCTGGATGAGTACTCTGAGAAAGAACTCTGCGGAAATACTCTGAGATGAAATACCTCGCTGAAGGTACGGGGAAGCCCTCCCTACTGCGTTTGTCCGGACAGTGATTCGGTTCCAACCGCATGAGCGGTCATTGGAGGAGGACAACTTTGGTTTGTAACTCACATTTTAGGGGAAGTGTGAAAATTAGAAAACTTACCATATTGTATAAGTCGTATTTGGCTACAGCTCTGGCCCTGAAGTCACACACAGTCTGTCCCATGCAGTTATGTTTGTGCCCAATTGGATGATTTGACAGCCGCACCATGCGACGAAGGAACGTGGGCGTTTTTCTTGTGTTCTAATGTTTTGTTTTTTCAGTGAAAGATAAACTGCACCTGGCTTCAGGGATGACCGTAGTAGAATTAAGGAAAAGAGCTCTACTTGGCACCAAAGCCCACAATATTGAATTAGGACGATCCGGGAGGAGCAACAGGATTGGAACAGTAGAACTACACACACGATACGATTGCGATTTTTTATACTTTGGACCACCGACCACAGAGGGGAGTATTGTAATGGTCATAGGTGGTCCGAAGGTCCTTAACCTTCTAAGATCATTAGAAAAGAAGTGTAAAACATATATTTACAAGAACAAATAAAGATTAGAAAGGCAGCCTAAAAAAGCAAAAAGGAAAATTATTAAGTAATTTTTCGGAGTTGCCAAAATAAATAAAATCACTATATTTTGATTCTGAACTTAAACTTAAACATGAAGCGTGCAGGTGTAGAGTATGGTCAAAAAGGCACAACACTTAATTTTACCAGTAACCCAAGTTGAAGACTGCATCCGCTTGATTGGTTTAGGTGCAAGGAAATAGTGCAGTAATAAAGTCTGCGAGTGATAAGGAAATGGAACAGGTACATTGATGTTCATATTTCACAAATAATTATTTGAGTAATGTCAACACATAATTGTTACATAAACTTAATGGGCTAATAATACATAGAGGCAAAATGATTTTTTTCACCATTTCATGATGTGAATGAGTCATTTTGGTTTGACGTAATACAGATGACGTGGGACCGATGTACGACATGAAAATCATGTAAATTCACACGATTTTTTTTTCCAGATGATCAGTGGGCTCGTACAGGGTGGTATAGGAGACTGAAATACAAGACCAGCACGCTACGCCCAGGTTGATTCTTTCCATCCACCCCGCGCAAGTTAGCTAGTAGAATTAGTAATCTTTATTTATATACCGCCTTTTCACTGCACATCGGAGTCTCAAAGCCGGTTACAATTGTTTTATTTATTTTAATTTTTTTGGGAGCGGGGGTCGCCAGTACAGGAGGCACATGCCAGAACTATTGGACATATTTTTAGTGGTAGGGGAAACCGAGCACCCGGAGGAAACCTATGCAGACACGGGGAGGAACATTGCAAACTCCACTCAGAAAGGCCCTGGTCCGACCGGGATTCGAAACCCAGGACCTTCTTGGCTGAGAGGCGAGGAGATGCTATCCACTCAGCCACCGTTGAATAGTGTTCGTAATAAATCCCGCAATGCAATGAAGAAAAACACATTTACCCAGCGGAGATATGGACCTAAGCGGAGATATCGGCACCAGCTGGAAGATCAATGGACCAGCGGAGATATGGGTGTCAGGACAAGGGGAGCTGGAGTTGTGGAAAGAGTAGACCCTGTTCCATAAAGACCACCGTAGTTGTACCACACCAAGAACAAGTTATTTCAGCATCAAATGCAATCACTTCTTCACAGACAAAAGACAAGTCAGGTAACGTCCCGTTAAAGCTCGGGGACATAACTTTTTTTCATCATAAAAATGTACTGCAGAAAATAGTAAAAATACAATGTTGTGCAACAAACCAAGCTGTGTTCAACTTATTTTAAAAAAACATGTTGTACTTTGCATACTTTTAAGAAAAAATAACAAAAAGCCACAATTTGACGCTTTGGGCTTAGAGCCAAGTTTCATGCATTTAAAAACTAGTTGAGTAGGAACCAAACCAATGTGGACGCCAATTAATATAAATAACGGTTTTTAAATGTTTAGTCCCAATTTAATTGCAGTTTGGAAGGGGCACCCCAGTCTTTCCAAAAACTTTTTTTGTCATTTATGAACCACTATGTTTTTGGTTCCAACTGAAAAGTGCCCAACAAACAAATCAGACAAAAGCTGTGTGTATATATATTATATACGCATAGTATTTTTTTAATCCTTTGTATCCTTGAAAAGAATGAGCCCAATGACACACATTTCTGGCTGATCCTAAAAAAATGGGCGATAACGGAGTTGATGGATGGCAGTTGACAAATAATTTAATTGGTTTTGGTTTTTTAGTGAAGACGGTTTTTAGAATGTAATGATATGAAGATATGCTGAATGGAAATAAACAATCTATATGTTGTACAAAGTATTTGACATCAACTCAAAAGTCGTCTCCTTCTATATGTTCTCAGGAGCATCACAAACAATTCCATTTTCACTTGACATTTGGGGGAAACAAAACACCTCATTGATTAGGGGGAAGAAGTCATCATTCTGAGAGCGACCTACATGGATATTAATAAAAAGTAAACTAAATTGTGGCGTTGAAAGTCGGGTTACCCAGCTTCATCCTAATATAAGTCATTTTTTGTGTCTTTTTTTTCTCTTCTTGTTTGTGTGGGTTACAGTTAGGTGCTCAAAAATTAAAGCATGCATAAATTATAATAGCTGTATATTTGTATTGGAAGTGCATACACATTAAACTGAGATGTGGTTTATTTAATTTTTTTTTACATTTACCGCTCTAGGATAAAATGTTACCAATATTACAATGCGATGAGTTTTAGACATATCACCTCACCTTGAAAATGAATGCAAAACTCAAACAAGAGAGTTGGCCCTTTAGACCTAATTAATTTTATTTATTTGATAAAAGGGGGAACAATATCATATTATGTGACCATTTTTTCCAAATGTAAAAAGCCAGATTATAGCCTTAGGCTAATTTCCAACTGCATGACCCCTTGGCAGGTTGGTGTTTACACACACGTTAGTAAAAACTAACCAGAGAACACAATTTATATACAGAGAGACAGGGACAAGTGATCACATGTTAGAACAACCAGCAAGAGTGGACAGTAAAGCACAATGTAGAAAACAGTAACAGAAACACATCATCTGTTATCACAACACCCGAGTAATTGCACAATGGCCCAGACCGACCTGATATTACACAGGAAACCCATATGGCACCACACTATATTGCACTGCATCCCCTATTGCACCACTCTATATTGCACTGACCAGTATTGCACCACTCTATATTGCACTGACCCATATTGCACCACTCTATATTGCACTGACCCATATTGCACCACTCTATATTGCACTGACCCATATTGCACCACTCTATATTGCACTGACCCGTATTGCACTAACCCGTATTGCACCACTCTATATTGCACTGACCCGTATTGCACCAGTCTATATTGCACTGACCCGTATTGCACTAACCCGTATTGCACCACTCTATATTGCACTGACCCATATTGCACCACTCTATATTGCACTAGCCCTCATTACACTAACCCGTGTTGGACCACTCCTTATTGCACTGACCCACCTTGTATGGACCTGTATTGCACAGCCCACTGATGACCGTTTCCCGCACTGCACCAGCTCTATCTAAACATGGTCACATGTTTGAGTGTCCCTCAGACATATTTTTAAATGACTCCTGAAGGCAGACTGGTTCTTTCCCTCACTGACACCGGAACACTGTTCCAGAAGCTCACTCCTGATATGACAGGACGTTCTGTGAGAAAGCGGTCCTCCTAAATGTCAGTTCACAGTCGCCTCTCGCAGTGGTTCGAGTCACTCGAGAACTGGCAGTACTACTAGACTTTGGTTTAATAAAATCGCTCATTGGTGGAGGCGCTAGACCATGTATAACCTTATAGATTAGGCATGCTGATTTAAACAATTTGAAATTGTCAAATTTTTATAATTTATATTTGTCTAAGTGTCAAGAAATGTTATGTGTATTATCATATTAATAAATGTGTGTAGATTAGTAGGGTCTAGTCTAGTTAACCAACTCATGCATTTGAGGGTGGCGAGAATGCAGAATTCTCCCAGCCCCGAGGCAAGAGTAAACAAGAGCAGAGTAAACAAAACAAGCATGAAGCCAGAAGACATCTGGGTTGTGACAAGAAGACACTTCTCCTGACAGATGAGAGGAGATTGGTTTTCTCACCTAGAGTTCGATAGGTCGTATTGTCACCATATTGTCACATGTGTGTTTTAGAACTTTGGTATAAGAAGGCAGGCCTAACTATCAGCGTGGTCTTTGTGCTTTGCTTCTCGTCCGCACAGACCCAGGCTCTTCTCTCTGCCTGTCTTTTATATGTATTCTGTTTTATATATTAAACCTTCTTTTATATCTATCTAAGTTTGTAATTCCCTTCCTTTCATCGGACGACTGTTTAAGGAAACCTGGTGAACCAGCATTAACACTAAGATTTGACAATGGTGGTATGACGAAGGTTTCTTGTCTAATATTTTCAAAGCTCTTTTGTAACATACTTCGATTGGCCCAATGGCAGCATGACTCGTATAAGACCAGCCTGTGATACAGTACTCAGTATGAGCCAGTATCGTAGAGTGCATGAATGTAAATGCTGCTGTATCCGTTAATGATGTTCGGATATGTCTGAAGTTCCGTAAATTAACATTTACAGTTTTCATTATTTTTTTCACGTGATTTTTGAAGGATAATTTCGAGTCTATTAGCACTCCCAAATACTTAAATTCCTCAACATTAATTAATTCTTTTCCACTCAAGCAAACTTTTACTGTGGCCACGGGTGTTTTAGGTTTAGTAAAAAACATTGGCAAGTCCATTACTGTATTATTGCAACAAACACAGATTGTTTATAGTGTATTGATAGTATATTCAATGGACCTGAGCTGGAGGAAGTCTGTGTGAATGAGGAAGTCTGTCATTCTTTTTTTTTTTTTCTCTTTTGTTTTTTTACTTTACAATACTCTAACATACAATACATGTTCATCCATAATCCAAAATTGACTCTTGAAAACGTTTACTCACTTATGCACTCCCACACCTGTATGAATCATTGTCGATACTACTCACTGTAAAATGTGTGTTTTTATTTCCAGAGTGTGATGATAGGGAAAGACTTCAAGTGGGAGACAACCCATCGTGTAAGTCCTTGGTGTTAGAATACTACTGTTGATATTATTATTGAAGTAAGATTATGACATTTTTCCCCACCAGTTGATAATAATGTTCTTCCACCTGGCATCCATATATACCCTTTTCAGTTTCCCATGCAGTAAGTATACTATAACTACTTTGTCTTCTCGAAAATATTATTAAAACCAATAATACTGTAAATGTCATCTCTATTATTTTTGTCAGGCACACACCCTCCTCCTTCCACGCTAACACTGGTAAAATTGTGTATTTACTTGAAGCCAAGTTGAGTCGATCAATGAGGATTCCCAAGAAAGATACGACAAAGCTCAACTATGTGACGCAAGACACCATGGACAACAATCCGGAACTCAGGGTAGGATTTTATATGGACATTCTTCACATTCCAACATCTGCGATGCCAGCCTCGAGCCTCAGCCAATCTCACAGCTCAGCCAATCTCACAGCTCAGCCAGCCTCGAGCCTCAGCCAATCACACAGCTCAGCCAGCCTCGAGCCTCAGCCAATCACACAGCTCAGCCAGCCTCGAGCCTCAGCCAATCTCACAGCTCAGCCAGCCTCGAGCCTCAGCCAATCTCACAGCTCAGCCAGCCTCGAGCCTCAGCCAATCTCACAGCTCAGCCAGCCTCGAGCCTCAGCCAATCACACAGCTCAGCCAGCCTCGAGCCTCAGCCAATCACACAGCTCAGCCAGCCCCCCTGCCAACCACTGACAGCAAAGCCGGCAGTTAAAAAGCAGCCACTTGCTACTAACCAGCCCTTCCTGAAGCTCTTGACACCCACCGCCTCCCCAGCACCTCCCCAGCACCTCCTCAGCACCTCCCCAGCACCTCCCCAGCACCTCCTCAGCACCTCCCCAGCACCTCCCCAGCACCTCCCCAGCACCTCCTCAGCACCTCCCCAGCACCTCCCCAGCACCTCCTCAGCACCTCCCCAGCACCTCCCCAGCACCTCCCCAGCACCTCCCCAGCACCTCCTCGAGCTCCTGCTCTGGCTCCTGCTCCGCCTACTCCCCATTCACACCATGCTTCTAGCCACCACCAGTGCTTGACCCCAGAGGATCTGAGATCATCTCAGCAGCAGTGATCTCCCTTCTGCAAGTGTCACTGCCGGGGTCAATGCGCCAAACAATAAATCTTTCTAAATGCATTAACGTGTCTGTCTTGGTCTCTCCAGATTGAATTGGTTTTATCAATAGTTTTTACAAGCTATTATTTTTGGATCAGCTTTTCCAAACAGAAAAGAGAGTGCAAGCTGATAAGCTCATATATTTATTTCTGTTGGGACAAAAATATATATATATAAAACAGTAATATTTATAGAGGCATGTTTTGTTGAACTGTATAATTTAATTTTTCAGGTGCCACAACATGAGACAAAAGACAAGAAACTAAAACTTCTGAACTCCGGTACGGTCTCTATGGATGTAGATATTGATAAAGTCGGGTACTATCAAGGTGAGTTTGACAATTGATTGACATTTTCTGGTTGGCATTCTTTCTTTCTGTCTCAATACTTTTTTTCAGGGGAGAGCATTCAAGTCTTTGCTACCATTCAAAACAACTCCTCTCGAGATATCCGGCCCAAGTTTTGTCTTTACAGTAAGCAAAGCTTTTTTGCAAGAAGACTTCTCACCAAAGACCTGGTCAAAGAGGTCCAGCAGAAGGTCACCCAGGGGTCAGCATCCCCTCCGACATGGAGCCCATAACTGTGACACCCTCAAAGTGGAGCACAGGCTGAGGGTAAGGGCTTCACCTTCTGCACTATGAACATAGGTTTGTTTGAATTTAGTAAGAACCAAACCATGTTTTTTTTAAAACTTGTTTCCCTTTTATTTAATTCTCTAAAATTGTCTAATTTGAACATGTAAACTTATACAATAGGGTTTACATGCTCAAATCTTAGATGGGGGTTAGGAGTAACATATTAGGGTTTGAGTACACTGTGTCATATATCCATTAGTCCTAATGTTTTAATGGCGTAAACTTTGGCATGAAGTGAACCGTGACCATAAATCCAATGGACTAAAATGATAAATGTATTCTGCAGGTCTACCTGGATATTAAATATGCTTCAGACCCAAAAATCAAATTACCCATTGTGATTCTGCGTGCTCAGCCCGTCTGTGGCTCCACCTCCAGCTGCTTCAGACTTTGGAGTTGGAGCCTATGGAAATGCTCAGCCTCCAATTTATTGCCCCATGCCCTACGCCCTACGCCCCACAAGGACCACAATATATCCCTCCACAGCCAGGGGCCACGACTCCTCTTTCAGCTCCAGCAGTAAACCCCTCGGACCCCCCTCCTCCATATACAGCTTATGGACTGTACCCTACTCTACCACAGCCTTAGCATCATGTTTTGTTTATAACATTATTATCAGTGTTGGGTTAATATGTCTCAAAAGTAACCAGGTTGCATTACCTTGGGATTGTGTATGTGTGTGTATGTGTTCGTTCGTGTGTGTGTATGTGTAATTATACTCCCACTAAATGCAAGATTAAAAACGGATGGTATACAGGCGCAAATTAATATATTTATTAATTAATTATATATATATATATAGATATAGATATATACATGTGTGTGTATGTATGTATGTATGTATATATATACTGTATATATATCAATTAATACATATATTAATTTGCGCCTGTATACCATCCGTTTTTAATCTTGCATTTAGTGGGAGTTATACAATAAAAATGTTGTCCTTCATTTCAAACTAATTTTGAAGTCATATCTTTATTACCTTTTATTCTGCTCCATGAGTCAACAATCCATTATGATGATGCCACTAGAAAAGCTTGCGTATGTGCACATGGGACCGACCACATGACTGCTACAAACTGGTGAAGCCAGTTTAGCAGGAAGCTTTTGTTGTTCATTAAACACATTAAACTTATACTCTGCAGTCCTGAGCTCGACTGAGGGTGACACAATGACGATCCAGAATTTCTCTATCGAATATGATGCCATCAACAGCAAGAACATCTTTTCAACTGGGGACAAAATCAAAGGAAGAATTGTTCTAGAAGTATCGAAGAAGATTCAGGTCCAAGCCCTGATTTTCAGAGCACAGGGACAGGCCAAGGTCTGCTGGAGTGAACAACGCGGACAGTACGTACACATGGTCTACATGTCAAAAGAAAAGTACTACAATGTGGAGCAGCACATCCTGCCAACCAGGCCTCACGGTAAAGTTGAATATCTGCATTAGTTGTTATTCAGGAAGATGAACATATCATTTCTGTATTCTTTATTAAAGGCACTGATGTGATTGGCCCAGGGAAACATGTGTTTCCCTTTTCTTTCAAGATTACTGAAAGGTAAGTTAAAGGAGAAGTATTCCATTTATTCTTAGCTATTAAATTATTTATTTACCTGATCATTTCATGTTTTACAATGTGAAATATAATCTTCAGTAACCTCCCATCAACGTTTAAATCCTCGGTTGGTAAAATCGTGCACAAGTTGAAGGCAGAGCTGAAGCAGTCCATGAAGATGACAAAAACGGCCAAAACGCACATCACATTTGTCTCCCCAGCTGACATGAATATCCCTGGACTTCTGGTAACGTTCATTACTTCACTCAAATCACATAATCACTCCGAAAATTAATGTTGTGTTTTTATAGGAACCTCAGCATGGATCTAAAGATAAAACCATCAGTGCTTTTGGATCCGGAACTGTGGCCATGGACGTCAACATAGAGAGGCTGGGATATTGGCAAGGCAATACTGTTGTGGACTATAACGACCAAAAAATAACATTGATATTTCACTTTTACTCAATCCACAGTCAATACTTCTTACTTCACTATAAATTACAGGAACTGGTACTTTTTTATTCAGTCCATTTTCAACTACAGTTTTTTTTCTTTTGATGAAAATGGATCTGTACAGAAAATTGGATCCGCCCAAAGTGGAGTAAACACTATTTTGATAACACAAGAATATTATGCAATCCAACTACCTATTGAGAATTGTAAACAATATTTTGCATTTATGTTCAAATCTGGTCTGAAATCAAGTTTTTTTTTTTTTGCTTCTGTATTTTTATGTAAAAACATTGAGTGCTTCTTCCACTGCTGAGTTTTAGGTCCACCATTATTGTCTTAATGTTATTTTCATTATATTTATCTAAAAATGGTGGGGCACAAAAATTTCAATAAATATATAAAATTAACCAGTTTTGGATGAATTGTATAGGCTTATTTTTATTTTATTTTTTCAGGTGAAGCTCTAAAAGTTACTGTTGAAATCCAAAACCAGTCGTCCCGAATGGTGAAGCCGAAACTGATCTTTTATAAAGCGAAGAGTCATTTCGCCCAGGGTAGAAGGAGAATGACCACGTCCAACATTTTAAAGGAAAAGTGTGACCCGGTGGAGTCTGGCTGTAGCAAAACTGTGAGAAAAACCATCACCATCCCACAGGAACTGCCCTGTTCTATACTGAACTGCAGCATCATCAGGCTGGAGTACCGGCTCAAGGTAAGACACAGAGCATCATCAGGCTGGAGTACCGGCTCAAGGTAAGACACTGAGCATCATCAGGCTGGAGTACCGGCTCAAGGTAAGACACTGAGCATCATCAGGCTGGAGTACCGGCTCAAGGTAAGACACTGAGCATCATCAGGCTGGAGTACCGGCTCAAGGTAAGACACTGAGCATCATCAGGCTGGAGTACCGGCTCAAGGTAAGACACTGAGCATCATCAGGCTGGAGTACCGGCTCAAGGTAACACACTGAGCATCATCAGGCTGGAGTACCGGCTCAAGGTAAGACACTGAGCATCATCAGGCTGGAGTACCGGCTCAAGGTAAGACACTGAGCATCATCAGGCTGGAGTACCGGCTCAAGGTAAGACACTGAGCATCATCAGGCTGGAGTACCGGCTCAAGGTAAGACACTGAGCATCATCAGGCTGGAGTACCGGCTCAAGGTAAGACACTGAGCATCATCAGGCTGGAGTACCGGCTCAAGGTAAGACACTGAGCATCATCAGGCTGGAGTACCGGCTCAAGGTAACACACTGATACAGGGCACTTCAACTACAGTTTTTTGAGCACCTGATAAATATTCCTGTAAAGTGGCACGGTCATCAGAATGTTTTTGTGATTTCTACAGTGACGTCATTGTCCTTTTGTTTGTTTTCTATGACTTTTTCATCTAACTTCAACAGTTTGATCACCCACTGTGTCCATGTCTTTGTGTGTGGTTAGGAGACACACACAAAGATAGATTTGTTACTATAAAAAAAAAAACTCAAGGTAAAAGTCGACATCAACACTGCATACAACAACAACTAGATTTGAAGGATGGACAGCGCCCACATTTGGCCCCAGGGCCACAAGTTGCTCTAAAAAAACATGACTATTCTTAAGTATTTGAATGTAAATGTATAAAACACTTTAACCTTATAAACATGTGACTGTCCTGCCTTTACAGATCCGACTGGACATCAAATTTGCGATTAACCCTGAGATTGAATTACCCATCGTTGTTTTACCTGAAAAAAGCAGCCACATGGCACCTTCAAATAAGTCAAAGGAAGATGAGACTTTGGCCCAACCCACTTCAGGCACAGCGAGCTCTCTCAGCCAGGCCCCGGCTGGGCGTGCCCAGGCCCCGGCTGGGCGTGCCCCGGCCCCGGCTGGGCGTGCCCCGGCCCCGGCTGGGCGTGCCCCGGCCCCGTCTGGGCGTGCCCAGGCCCCGGCTGGGCGTGCTGGGCGTGCCCAGGCCCCGGCTGGGCGTGCCCAGGCCCCGGTGCGGTACCCTCCAGCTGCTGCCTCAGCCTCAGACGACCCTCCTCCCCATGGTGCAGACGCCCTGTACCCATCCTACTCCCACGTGGACCGTCACAGCCTTTTGTAGCCCTCTCTCCTGTTAAAGCAGCATGCTCCTCAACAGCAGCTACAACACCTCTGCTACTGTTCTACTTTTTTTTCCTATTGTTAATAACTTTTAGAATTATGTATTTTACTGTTTGTATGGCTGGATGTGTTTCTGCTGCTGGACACCTGAAATGATCTATTACAGTAAGATTTAACCGTCCATCAGGAGTTACACTCTGCAGTTAAAATGATGTTCTTGTGTCGCTGCTCATGTTAATAATCACTGTGGGGGTGACGTCGATGAGTTTTGAGTTACACCAATTCATATATTGTTTTGTGGCTTGTTGTCATTGTAATATTATTTTCATTGTATTACTATTATTGTAAATGATAAAAAGTAAATGTCAATCTGTTTAGACTGAATGTATCACCAGTTGTGAGCCATAAAGGGAAGAGCCGCACTCTGGACTGCTCAAAGACTAATTAACTGTAAACTAATAGTTGATTGAATGCCTGGGTATGTTTCTGTGAGAGCCATAGATTACAAAAGTAGAAATAACAATCACAAACGCAAATAAAGGGACAATATTGATTTAAATATATGGGTCTGGAAAAGCTGTATAGATATTGACCATCCCTGGTCCCATTCTGAAATGGTTCCAATAGCCACAGTGTTTATGACAAGGGTCCAAAGTCTAATGTGACACTTTAAGATTGATAGTGTTTTTCTCTTTCTATATCTCCTGCTGCATTAGTGTCTGTATTTGCCTTTTATCTGCTACAAGTTTTTCTCTCACAACATTTGATTGAATCTATATTATATATACATGAGCTTCACTTGAAACTCTTTATACATATAGCGCTACAGTGAGGGTGGCAGAGCGAAGGTGGAGGAAAAATAAAACGACAATCACGAAATGTATAAAAACCAACAGCAAATTTACAACAACACAATCAGGAAAAACAGGAACAAATACTTTGCAAAACTAATCAGCCAGAACAAAAATAATCCAAAAATCCTCTTTTCAACCATCGACACCATTTTAAACCCTGATTTTAGCATGTCTCCTTTAACCCCCACAGACTCCCTCTGTGAGGAGCAGTCCATTTCACGGGGAAGATAAACACAATCAGATGTAACATTTTATCCAACCGCACTACTGTTTTTAACACATCTGATTGTTTGTCTTCACCAGAGGAAACACTGGACAGTTTTGTCCTGGTTGATGCTGAGATGCTTGATAAAGTTTTCTCCTCAGTGAGGCCCACCACATGTCTTTTAGATCCAGTCCCCACTCCATTTTTTAAGTCATTTTATGAATCTTTTAGAGAGGAGCTTTTAAACCTGATGAACTGCTCTCTTCAGACTGGGGTCTTTCCTGCAGCCTTCAAAGCGGCTGTGGTGAGACCCCTTCTGAAGAAGAGAAATTTGGATTTTAATGATTTTAACCACTACATCCAACTTGTTTTTACCCAGCTCAATGTCATGAGGTGAGATGATGTAGGACTCAAAATTGCAGGAATGCCAAAAATAAGGGTTTATTGATAAAAAAAGTCCAGATGAAACCAACTCAAAATCCAAAACCAAAACAGGACCAGGAACAGGACGGAAACAGACAGAGACATGAACAAGACAAGACAGGACGTTGACAAGACAATGGACCAGCACAAGGGGGAGAGGAGCACAGGTACAAATAGACACAGACACAGGTGAAACACATCAGGGCAGGGCAAACAATCAAGACAGGGGAAACAGGACAGGAAGTCAAGCTAAAACTAATTCACAGATAAGATGTCAAAATAAAACAAAAATACAAAAATAAAATCCACACCATAACAGTACCCCCCTTCCAAGGGACAGCTCCCAGATGTCCCAAGAAAAGCAAGCCAGGGAGGGCGGAGGGGGTCCGGCGGAGGGACCAGAGGCAGCTTAGAGGCTGCATAAACCTCAGGTCCCAGGCAGAGTCCAAACTAGGGGCAGAGGCTGAAGCCCAGCGGTGACCTTCCATCAGGGAACTGGCTCACCCCGGACGGACACAAATGCCCGGCGGTGACTCAGACAGGACAGAACCACCCCAGACGGAGAACCATGTCTGGCGGTGGAAACAGGAGAAGGGTAGGAGAGGGCATCGAAGTGCAGCAGCAGACACAGGCGAGGAAATCCAAGCAGACATAAACCATCCAGGCAAGAGCAGAACGTCACTGTAGACCTCTCAACAGGTCAGGGGGGGACAGAGGACCACCCCGGGCGGAGACAAGTGCCCGGCGGTGGTACGGAGGGAACACCACCCCAGACGGAGGTACTTGTCTGGCGGTGGTACCAGGTAACGGGTTGAGAGGTTGGCAGTGATGAGATGGTGAAAGAATAAAAATCTTACAGGTTGCGATGAACAGGGAGCAGGTGTGTGGTAAACGGCATTCCGCTGAGTCCTCTTGTTGGCTGGTCCATTCTGTCACGGGGTGGGAAGGAGGAGGACTCAAAATGCGAGAATGCCAAAATGAAGATTTAATAAAATAAAGTCCAAGGTAAAAACAAAACTCAAAATCTAAAATACGGAACCAGGAACACAAAATAAGGAACAGGATGAAACAGAAGTAGACAATACAATGGACCAGCAACAAGAGGAGAGGAGCACAGGGTAATTATAGACAGACACAGGTGAAACACATTAGGGCGGGGCAGGCAATCAAGACTGGGGAAACAGGACGTCAAAGTCAAACTAAAAAAAGCACAGAGAACAGAATATCAAAATAAAGCTAAAGTCCAAAATAAAATCCACACCATGACAAGTGCTTTACAAAACAAGATTAAAATCATAAATAATCACAGTACATTAAAAAGTACAATACCTCAGTTATAGCAGTTTAACAGAACTGTTTTTAACCTGGATTTGAACATTCTCAGAGAAGACTGTCTCACATTTTCAGGAAGATTTTAGCAGCATGAATCTGAAATGCTGCCAGGAGGCCAGTCCTTGTGCTCCTCAGAGTCCCAGCAGGAGGCCAGTCCCTGTGCTCCTCAGAGTCCCAGCAGGAGGCCAGTCCCTGTGCTCCTCAGAGTCCCAGCAGGAGGCCAGTCCCTGTGCTCCTCAGAGTCCCAGCAGGAGGCCAGTCCCTGTGCTCCTCAGAGTCCCAGCAGGAGTCCAGTCCCTGTGCTCCTCAGAGTCCCAGCAGGAGTCCAGTCCCTGTGCTCCTCAGAGTCCCAGCAGGAGGCCAGTCCCTGTGCTCCTCAGAGTCCCAGCAGGAGGCCAGTCCCTGTGCTCCTCAGAGTCCCAGCAGGAGTCCAGTCCCTGTGCTCCTCAGAGTCCCAGCAGGAGTCCAGTCCCTGTGCTCCTCAGAGTCCCAGCAGGAGGCCAGTCCCTGTGCTCCTCAGAGTCCCAGCAGGAGTCCAGTCCCTGTGCTCCTCAGAGTCCCAGCAGGAGTCCAGTCCCTGTGCTCCTCAGAGTCCCAGCAGGAGTCCAGTCCCTGTGCTCCTCAGAGTCCCAGCAGGAGTCCAGTCCCTGTGCTCCTCAGTGCATCTGAACTAAAGCTGGGGTTGTTATGGAGTTTTCTTTTGAATCGGTTTGACTTTGTTTCCTGTTCTGTTGATCGTCTGCCTCGCCCTAAAGTTCATCTGTGTCTCAATCTCTGGGAATTTGGAAAGATCAATAATAATAATAATGATAATAATAATAGATATTTATGGGGGTGAAGTTGCGTATCCTAACCTGGAATCAGCCTGGAATCAGCCTGGAATCAGCCTGGAATCAAGACTCGACTGGTTAAGTTTTAGGCGTCTGAGTAAGATGGTTAAGGTTAGGGTTAAGGTGGTCTGAGTAAGATGGTTAAGGTTAGAGTTAAGGTGGGTCTGTGTAAGATGGTTAAGGTTAGGGTTAAGGTGGTCTGAGTAAGATGGTTAAGGTTAGGGTTAAGGTGGTCTGAGTAAGATGGTTAAGGTTAGGGTTAAGGTGGTCTGAGTAAGATGGTTAATGTTAGTGTAACCTGGTTAATTTTTCTGAGTATTTTCCTTCTAATCTTCCTTTCCTAATCTAACAAGTCTAGAGTGAGTCTGATCTGAGTAGATTGAGAGAGTCGTGATTGAGAGAGTTATGGGACCCCAGGGTCTAACAGAGTCTTTCTGAGGTTTGGGATCTAAGGTTCTTTGTTTATACTTTCTGAAAATACCTTTAAGAGAAACGGAGCTGAGAAGACTTTATAAAACTCTGAGGTTTACCGTCTGTACCTGGTGAGTCACAAATACATTTCTCCTGATTTACATGTTAAAATCATTCACACGCATCAGTGAGATTTATGACTTTATCTGTTTTTATAAAGGTTTTCACCACAAGTAGAAATGATTTTTTTATCTTCTGTGACCATCAGTGGGAAGTCTGTTATTTTTAGTTTGCCTTTGTTTCTGTTAATCTTCTTCAAACCATTTTACTTAAGATCGAATAAAAGCTTTATCGATGTAAAGTTTATCTAAATAAACTTTACATCTGGTGCAGTGGATCAATGATGATAAACCAAATAAACAAAAACAATGGTTTATGAAAATGAATTTAAAAACATATTTACTAGTCTCAAGTACAAATAATGATAATCCTGATCAGTTTCATTGTGATATAGATCCAGATAATAACCTTTATAACAATATAAGCAAGTGAGGAGGAGGAGGAGGGTTTCCGGTGTCATGGTGGCAGCGTAGACAACACGCTCTCCCCAGTACAAAACTTTTCATGTAATTCCTTGGAAATGGGATAAAGCCGGTGCTAACACGAGACAATACTGCCAAAGTGCATATTAATGAGGAAAACGAGACAAAACACTGCTGCGAAGCAAGCCATTATGACGGACTTAAACAAGGAACTTGGCGTGGAGAATTCCGCTCTCGCCAAAGTAATTGAAGAGACTATGGCAAAATTCTTCAAAGAAGCGGACGACAAATCCGAGGCCCGTAGTAACAGATTAGAAAAGCGCATTGAAAGCATGCATTCCATTCTCTGCCGTCATACTGACGAAATCAAAACTTTGCGTGCTGATACAAACATGCTGCAGGAACGTATCACGCAAACTAACAAGCACCAAAAGTCATTGGAGGCAAAAATCACCGAGATGGAAGACAGATCTCGCAGAGACAACCTTCTTATATTCAACCTTAAGGAGGGAACGGAAGGGCCAAACGCTCGGGCTTACTTGATGGAGAGCTTCCCGAAGTGGTTCCCGGCTCTGGGGGCTGCCCCTCTGGAGATCATGAAGGCGCACCGTCTGGGCCCGCCGCGGAGATCCACTGCTTCAGCGGACACTGGCCATAGTCATCGCCCGCGTCCTCTTATCCTGAAGTGCCTGCGCTACACCGAGAGGGACCTGCTGCTGAAGGAGGCTCGCAAACACGCACCTGAAGTCGCCGGGATCCAGTTAATGTTCGCCGCGGACTACAGCGAACCCACGACAGCCCGCCGTAAATCATGCTACAAAATAATGCATGATGCCCGCACTAAAGGATTCGACGCGTTTCTTCTCTACCCCGCTACAATCAAGCTCCAGCGAAGCAACGAAAGCTATGTCTTCAAGGAGTCCACGGATGCTGAAGAATTCCTTGCGGCTGATAATCGTGACTAGCACAACAATGCAGGGTAAGACTGTCTATCTGATGGGTCCTTTGTTTTTGTTTTCTTTTTTGTACATGAATGGGCCAGATGTAAAGACTTTTTTTTCCCTTCTCTTTTTTCCTTGTTTTTCTATTTTTATTCATTTTCTTTTATGACTTTCCTGGCTATAATAAGACATTGCACGTTGGGACAGGTACGACAAAGCATCCCACCTTTTGTTATTGTAATGGGGAGATGGTCTAAGCTCAGATCATGGTTATCGGAACTGTCTTTTTGGGGGAATGGGTCTTTTTTCTTTGCGTTTTTTCAGGGGGGATTTTGATTTTCTTTCTTTTAATTACTTGCCATTGTAATCCTTTTTTATTTGTTTGTGTGTGTGTGTGCGTGTGCGTGGGGGGGTATTGTCTAGGTATCTTTTTGTTTCTCATGTCCTGTCACATACTACATATATATTAAATGGATAAAATTAATGTTCTTTCATTGAATGTACGTGGGTTAAATTTTCCACAGAAGCGCCTAAGCACTCTAGACTTCTTGCATAGGAGGAGCATCGATGTAGCTTTTATTCAAGAAACACATCTTCTTCAAATAGACACGCATAGACTAAACAATAAACACTATGAGGTTATTGCCTCATCATGCAACGAAAAGAGGAAAAAAGGAGTTCTCATAGCCATCCGTCGCAAATCTAACATATTCCAATTTAGGCACTGGCAGCAATGCAGGGGGCCGGATAACATTCTGTAAAATCATCTTAAATGGAATTAAAATTGCGCTCATGTGCGTCTATGCACCAAATAGCTATGATCAAGACTTCTATGACTCTCTAAACTCTATTCTTCTTGATTTGACTGATTATCGCCTCCTTATTGGGGGGGACTTTAATGCAGTATTGAACCATAGCACTGATAGAACAGGAGCCAAAGAGAGTAACGACCAAAGACTAGCTTCTATTGCATTGCAAACTTTAATTTAGCAATATTGTCTAATTGATACATGGCATTTGATGAATCCATCAGCTCGAGAATTTTCTTTTTATTCCGCACGTCACAAAACCTTCTCCAGGATTGATTATATATTTGTGTCAAAAAACCTTTTTGAAAGTATTTATGCTACAGATATGACGCCCTTTCCATTTTCAGATCATAGAGCCGTCTCTTGCTCCTTCAAAATTAAAGCAGTCCAGACCAGGGCCACACGATGGCGTTTTAATACAACTTTACTTCAGGACGAGGACTTTGTGAAACTATTAACTGAGGATATAACAGATTTTATTGCTATCAATGAACCGTCAGTGAATGACCCGAGAATCTGCTGGGAGGCTGTCAAGGGATGTATCAGAAACTGCTCAATTTCCTATGCTTCGAGATTAAATAGAACTAAAAAACAGAGAATAGCAACTCTCGAACAGGAAATTACTGTGATTGAGAGGGAAATGGTAGATGTGGTCACTCCTGAAAAAATTAATAAGCGCACAACACTTTTTAATGAGCTTAGTGATCTGCTGAGACAGAAGGCATAATTTCAAATGCACAGAGCTCGACAGAACCACTACACAAACAGTGCAAAACCAAGCCGCTTACTTGCTCTAAAAATTAAAAACAATGAGCAGTTAGCCAACATCTCAGCCATTACTACAGAAAATGGCACTGTGACTTCTGACCCTGCTGATATTAATAATGCTTTTAAATTATTTTATGAAAAACTATATAAGTCAGAGGTTACTCATAGCAACAAAAAATGCAATGATTTTCAAAAATCACTAAATCTTTCAAAACTGCCACAAGAGGCTGCAGATTCATTAGGAGCAGAAATCACTTTTGAGGAACTCACTAATGCGATTAAATCAATGAACACAGGTAGATCTCCAGGATTAGACGGAATCCCACCCGAATTGTATTGTGCCCTTTGGCCCCAGTTGGGACCGTTGCTCCTAAAAATGTTACATTTTTCGATTAATAATGGCTCTTTCACTGACAGCTCCAATATAGCAATTATTTCACTTCTACTCAAAAAAGCTACTTATGGTCTGTGCTTAAGCATATTGGTTTTGATGAAAATTTCATCTTAATGATTAAAACTCTTTACGCCAACCCCAGTGCAGTGGTTATGACAGGCACTTCTTGCTCTCCTAGGTTTCCTGTGTCCCGCTGTTCACGCCAGGGCTGCCCACTGTCACCACTGTTATTTACTCTCTCTCTAGAACCGATAGCACAACTCATTAGACAGTCAGGTGAAACTGAGCCGATCAAGATTCAAAACAGCGTTCATCATATTTCATTATATGCCGATGACATTCTAATCTATACTAGCAATCCAGTAAAATCAATTCCATTTTTGCTTGACACTTTTGAGCAGTTTGGCAAAATAGCGGGCTACAAAGTAAACTGGACAAAATCTGCTTTGATGCCTCTGAGTCTTGTCACAAATGATATGTCTGTTCTGAATATTCCCATTGTTAAAACTATGAAATACCTTGGTATCCAAATTCATCCGAGAATGAGTACTATGATTAACGAAAATTATAATAATACCTTGAGAACTCTAAAAGATGACCTTCAGAGATGGGGAAAACTTCCAATGTCCTTTCAAGCTCGCTTATCTGTTATAAAAATGAACATACTACCTCGTGTCAATTTTATTAGCTCCATGCTGCCCTTAGACCCACCAAAAGGATATTGGAAGAAGTTACATTCTCTTACTAATACCTATTTATGGAACAATAAAAAGCCCAGAGTGAAAGCATCTACTCTTCAAAAACCTAAAGAATCCGGGGGTCTCAACCTCCCCAATTTTGAATGGTACTCTTGGTGCTTCACTCTGCGAGCCCGGGTCTCATGGCTTGGAACTGGGAATGCAGCATCGTGGAGCCCCATTGAAATGGAGCTAGTCAAACCATATAACTTGTCAAGTATTATCTACTCCAACATTCCAATGAAAATGATAAAACAAGACCATGGTCCCATCATTACCCACCTGGTGACGACCTGGAACAGGGTGAACCGCTTCACTAAAAACAGTGATATATTTCACCTACAGTCACCAATTTTTAACAATCATCTACTCTTAATAGGCAAAAAAACAATATCTTTCCCCCAGTGGGAACACAAGGGAATCCATTCTTTGAAAGACATCACAGGGCCAGATGGACTAAGGGAATTTCAAGATCTTAGAACTTCTTACAATTTACCAAGCTCGTCATTCTTTTTTTATCTTCAGCTACGGACTGCTATGCAGGCTCAGGGGGTCCCATGGGGGTGCTACCTCCCAGACCACCCATTCCATTCTATCCTGGGCCAAGGGAAACTCAATGGTATTGTCTCCAAACTATATAAATGTATCTTAAAATCACAATGTAATCGTCTGCCAATTGAATCACTTTGGAAATCAGATTTAAATGACTATACCGTTTGGGACTGGTCTAAAATTTGGTCCAACTTATCACTATCATCGAGAAATCCAAATCACCAAATGATTCATTATAAATGTATTCACAGGTCCTACTTATTTCCAAGGCAATTACATAAGATGAAGCTAAAAGAGAACCCTTACTGTGATTACTGTGCAGACAATACCATTGGAACGTACCTTCATATGATCTGGGAATGTCCTGAAGTCCATCAGTTCTGGAACACAATCTCATCGTGCCTCTCTGACATCACAGGTCAGAATATTCCCCACACCCCGAGGCTTTTGATATTGAATGACACATCAGACCTGAATCTAACTGTTAATGAGCATCGAACACTGTTTGCTGGTCTCACCGCTGCAAAAAAAAATATAGTGTGCCGTTGGAAAACTAAACAGCCTCTGAGTGTGAGGGAATGGCTCTCCTCGTACAGAGAGATCGCTCAATTAGAACTGTCAGCAGCCCGGGTTCATAAGGCCAAAGCGGTAAATGTAATCTGCTGGTCTAATTTATTGACCAAACTTGTATAGACTATACACCAGTGTATTATACACAGATCTATGTAAAACCCATAACTATTGTTCTTTATTTTCATTTACCCTTTCTGTAAGGCTTTGTCTTTTTTTTTATTTTTATTTTTATTTTTTATTATTGTTTACATAAGACTATGTAAACACTGCGGCTTCTGTGGATGTTCATAACGGAGGAAGTTCGCCATATTATGTGTCTGTAAATAATGAAATGTTATTGATGCCTGGAGAATGGGGTGGGGGGGGTTAGCGGGGCTGGGTGTGTGCATGTGTGTGTGTGTGTGTTTGTGTATTTATGTTGGGATGGGTGGACCCATGGGAGGGAGGGGACAAAAATGTAAAATGTTCGCGCATTTGTTTTCTGTTCCGTGACCATTGTCATCTCTGTATGCAGCGCAACACAATAAATACTTGATCAAAAAAAAAAACAATATAAGCAGTAACTGCAAGTATTACACAGACGAAACTTTCAAATGTGTGAAAATGGAAAGAGCGTTTACAATAATTCATATCAACAGCAGAAGTTTGTTTATCCATCCATCCATTTTCTACCCTTTAATCCATTTCTGGGTCAGGGGGGTGGCAGTCAGAGATGCCACCCAAGTCTCATAGCACCAGCCCCTCACTGACCCTCTGCAGGTGGTGAGTCCACAGGAGGACGGCTGCTCTCTGACTGTGAGCATAGCCTTGATCTTTCAGTTGGGGCTTTGGGCAAAGTGGGGTTAAGTGTCTTGCCCAGGGACACAACGACAGGAGTCATCAGTGGGAGTCGGTGGAGAAGGTGCAGGGGTGGGAAGTTTGTTTAAAAACCATGAAAACATCAGACAATCTGGATCAGTTCAAAACATTCAGCGTCATTTCAATTTCAGAAACGTGGCTTGATGACGAAAAGAGTTGATAAATCAAATTGGATGGTTACACATTATTTACTACACACCGGGTTGGGGGCAGCACTCTTTGTAAATAGTGATTTAAACTGTAAAAAGATTGACAGTAGATCTACCACCGTAGACGGAGAATGCTTAACGGTGGAAATCGAGGTTAAAAAATCCCGGAAGATAAATGTCAGCTGCTTGTATCGAACGGTCATGTTTAGACACATTCAATCAAAGTGTAGATAATCTATTTTGTAAGACAAAAAAGCTCCAAATTGTGTGTGGTGATTTTAATATCAATCTTCTAAACCCCTCAGAGAAGAATGTACAGTAACAGTTTATTCCCTCTCATTACAAAGCCAACCAAAACAAACAAATGAGACCCAGATAACAGCAGGAATACTCCTTAATGAGACATTTACCTGTTTTCAGTATTTTTCACGAACTCTCTGACAAGAAAGGAAAAACACAAACTGACCATTAAAGGTTTTGTAGACTTCGAGAGCAGAGACTTTGGCAGATTTCAAAGCTGACCTGTGTTTACGGGACTGGAGTGAGGTGCTTCTACTGATCCACATGAAGCCTGTGATATATTCTTAAACATCTGACACTCTATGATAAGCACTGTCCAATTAGAACAACACATATTAATGATTCCACGAGACAAGTGAAACCATGGATCACAAAAGAAATACTAAAATCATGTACAAAGAAAAATCACCTTTATTCAATGTTTATGAAAAACAGAACCTTTAGATACAAAACATATAAAAACAAATTAACCAAAATAATTAAACAGAGCAAAAAAACATATTACTGTAACTTACTTCAACAGCATAAGCTCAGTATCCAGGGCATGTGGAAAATAATTGATTAAACGGCATCATTAAAGGCACACAAAAAAATATATCCCAAGTATTTTATAGAGGATAACCAAACAATACAGAATCCTAAGGGAATAGCTGACCTATTTAACAATTTATCTGTGAATGTTGGACCAAATCTTGCAAATAAAATTGATCAACCTAGAGATACTCAAGAATTTGATGAAAGCAACATTCAAAACAACTTGGAGTCACTCTTCCTTTCACCTGTGTGTGAAAATGAAATACTAGCAACTGTAAAATCATTTCAAAACAAGAGATCAACCGATTGTTGTGATATAGATATGTGTCTGATCAAAGAGATTGTTGTGATATAGATATGTGTCTGATCAAAGAGATTGTTGTGATATAGATATGTGTCTGATCAAAGAGATTGTTGTGATTGTAGCCAATAATTCCCTTTGGCTGACGTGTCCACAATTTGGTACAGAAATCAGACTAAAGATTCTCCAAGGTTAACATCTGCATTTAATTATCTTTACAATCAGATACAGAATGTTCAACAAAAAAGTGCTCCTAAAACTAATATGTCCCTTTCTCTGGCCCTCGGCTGATCCTTCTGTGTCTTCCCAAGCCAGAGCATTATCAGTCGATGTTCAGGGAGCAGGGGGCGTGCCGTATCAGGCAGGTCTTGGGCCCAGGGTCCGATGACGTCACAGGTCTGGTCTCTGGTCTGGTCTCTGGTCTGGTCTCTGGTCTGGTCTCTGCTTAAGCAAACAATGCCCCCACCCGTGCGGCGCCTAACGTGGGGCTTAGACAAACGCAGCTGCTGCGGGGGGCTGCGGGCGAATCCATAGGTCAAAATTGCCACACATGTGTTTATTCTGGGAGTCAATAATTGTCTGGCTCTGTAAGCTGGTCCTCCTTTATGATTCCCGTACTATCTTGTGTCCTTGGGGTTTTTCCTGAGTGCACAGAGGTCTTTCTGGCTATGATGTTCAAATGGTCAAATATTAAAATATACAACAGTTCCCCTCTGTTGACCTATATTAAACCAATTTAGGTCACAATCTTTCAATATCCCTTCTGGGTGCCAGGACTGGGGAACTCGTCCATCATCGCCTTGGTTCTTGGTTCTGGCTCGTTATCTGTGAAGAGTTAATACAGAAAGACAAACAACACACAACCACATTCGAAACATTCCTTCACTAAACTCTTTGATGACCACTGCTGTCATTCTGATTCTTCTTCAACCTCGTCTGTAATGTATGCACTAAAACTATTCACTATAGTTTAAACTATTCTAATCTATTTTAGCAGGTTTCTCTGGGGTTAGTCCCTATACAACGGTATTTTGATTCTCTAATCTGTTGCTGACAAATCGACAGCTCTTAAAATTCTCAAAAATACCTAAAGATCTACTTTTGTGCTATACCCAAATACATTAAAATGCTTTCAAATGTTTTTGAATCTGTGTTGGTTCTAGTCGATCTCATTAATCTATCTCATTAGCTTTTTGCATTGTCAACATTCACCTACAGTATGTTTGAAACAAGTGAATTTGACAGTATCTAATAAAACTGTGCATAAACTGTAATGAACTTTATCTACCTTTGAAGTAAATACTTTTAGACATAATATGAAGGAAATGGTCCTTTTACCGTTTGATATTAGCCTTGGCTAAAAATAATCTCCATTTTGAAAGCATCTATGGTTGATGCATTTATCTATTCCTATTTTTACTCTATTGTGACTCTAAAGCTCGGTTGCAGCTTGAGCAAAGGCATATTCCTTGTTTGTAACTTCTGTCACTTTTAATATCTCTAACATTATTCTGATTCTAATATTATCTGCTCTATCAGAGATAACATTGTATGGTACTATTTTAACTCTGATGTGGAAATGTGTTTATGAACAACAAAGGAAGGACAATTCTACTTTTTTACTATTATTAAAACGCTACAATACTCATACTTTATCATTTTAAAACATTTTAACTGTTGCTCAGTCTCCCAGACTAAAAAGTCAAAGTTTCTGTCTGCCAGACTGAACCCTTAACATTTTATTGCATTTGGTCATAGTTGTGGTTCTAATTGTAACAATTGCATTGGCAATAGATGATTTTTCATTGGCTGGTTCTTGTTCTGCCAATCACTATTCTATGTATTGTATTTCAGACAATTCCAAAAACAACACAGTCGTTCTCCAATATTAAAGACATACATCTAAATCAAGTTGCCTGAAAGGGATTTTAACTATTTTAAAACGTTCTCTACGATTATAAGGCTATGAAATTAATTATTTAATAAACAAAAGCACATTCATGGCTTCTGTCCGCTGCTTATAACTGTTTAAAGAGTTGTCCCAAACTTAATATGTGTAAATACATCAGCTGTTTGTAATAAACAATAACATTTAACCTGTTCTCCAATGGAGCAGCTCAGAGGCCGCGTCAAGAGCAATGTTATATTTGAGCTATTTTTAGATTTAAAATTTTGTTAAAGCCTGTCGTTCTATGTCTGCATTTTAATACTACTCTCTACAAACACATCTGCACTAGTTCCTACAGATGTGGAAAACAGAAACATCTAAAATCTGACTCCATTTGATTCCTTTTTACTTTAGTTATTAGAACAATTTGACCTTATTGATACTTATTTCCACAATAGAGCTATTTTGATTATTCCCTCCGGTGGACTCACCACCTGGAGGAGGATCAGTGAGGGGCTGGTGCTCTGTGTACTGGGTGCAGCTCTGACTGCCCACCCCCCCCCCCCCCCCCCCCCAACCCAGAAATGGATTAAGGGGAAGAAAATGGATGGATGATTATTCACTAGTCTAACTATTATTACTATTGTTTATTCTGACACCTCTTCTTAGCGACACTTTAACCTATAGCTCCTTGAATCCAATGACATTATAGCTCCAGACTATTTCATTCTATTCTATTATTATCTTATTATTATATGATCTATTATCTTAAAGAGTAGATCTGTTTGATGTTATAAGCGCTATTATTTCTCCTTTTGAATTTGCACAACACTACATTTAGAATGACCCCTTATGGGACAAATATAGAATTTTATTCCATTTTGGCAACTCCGAAAATTACTTAATAATTTTCCCATTTTGCTTTTTTAGGCTGCCCTTTCTATTATTTATTTGTTCTTGTAAATATATGTTTTACACTTCTTTCTAATGATTTAGAAGGTTAAGGACCATGACCACCTATGACAATACAATACTCCCCTCTGTTGGTCGTGGTCCAAAGTATAAAACATGCATCTGTGTGTGTGTAGATTACTGTTCCAATCCTCTCCAGATGCTTTTCTCCCGGATCGTCCTCGATTCATATTGTGGGCTTTGGTGCCATAGTAGAGGCTCATTTCCTCATGATCCATACTACTGTCATCCCTTAAGCAGGGGTAGTTTATCTTTTATCTGAAAAAGAAACATTAGAACACAAAAATGCCCACTTCCCTGGCATGGTGCAACCTGTCAATCATTCCAATTGGGCAAAACATAACTGCATTGACAGACGGTGTGTGACATCAGGGCAGAGGCTGTAGCCAAATACAGACTTAACAATATGTATGTTTCTAATTTTATACTCCCCTAAATGTGAGTTACAAACCAAAGTTGTCCTCCGCCCAATGACCACTCACTGCGGTTGGACCGAATCACTGTCAGGACAAACAGCAGAGGGGGGACTCCCAGTACCTTCAGCAAGGTATTTCATCTCAGAGTACTTTCCGCAGAGTACTTTCTCAGAGTACTCATCCCAGAGTACTCTCACTTTTACACCTGTTCAATAAAGCTTGTTATCTTTGAATCTCTAGTACTTACACCGTATGCTGTTGACAAAAAATAATTATTCCATGATCACATTAAAACATTACAGAAAACTTTTGTTATTCCATTCTCCGTTCAGCACTCCTCATTTCACTCCTCATTTCACAACACACTCACAACACACTCACATCACACTCACATCACACTCACAACACACTCACATCACTCACACAGGCCGATTCCTCACGTTAGTATATTTGTCCAGAGTTTGTTAAGGTCAACGTAGTGTACTTGACATGACGCACAAACATATAACACACACAAACATATAACACACACAAACATATAACCCACACAAACATATAACATACACAAACATATAACACACACAAACATATAACACACACAAACATATAACACACACAAACATATAGACAACACAGGAGGCCTGTAATTTTAACTTTGTTATATTTTTCCATGTCCAATTACAATTGTCTCATGAGTTATTTTATTGTTGCAACTTTCAGAGCCTGCAGAACATGCAAAGCTTTAAGAGATTTTTCCTACAAGGATCCATTTCAAACTTTAGTGTTTACCACGTGGTCTGTACTCGGGCTTATCACAGATTGTGTCCCCTATATCTTTAATGAGCTCTTGTTACTTTAAAATGTTTTTTCCTTCTTTTTTCTTTTTCAGTAAAGCCAGGTCGGATTCATTAAAAATGTAAATTAGTCTCAAACTTTAATACTTCACCTTTGTTTCACGTTCATGTGGAGAAAAGACCATTGTTTTATGTGTGTTGTTGTACTTGCACCAATCATGTCTCAGATGAACTGTCAACAGTTGTATTAAAGACATAATTGTCCTAATTGTTTCTAATTTAGCTATTTGGAAAAGAAACATGTCATAAAAGATTTCATAAAATGTCTCTACATCTTTGTTTTCAACCAATGAACAGTGTTGCGTCTATGTGTTATCAGAAATGATCCAAAATCACCTTTAGCCAAAATTTAGAAATGCTTTAAATCATTTTTCAAACTTTAATTGTCTGAACAAACCATTTTGTACTAAATGCAGCGTCCATTAAAAGCTGCAGTTCTTTCTAGCACCAGTTTCATCTGTGCATGTGATTGTTTTTAAATGAGAAACGAGCCACGGTTCAAAGGTTGAAAACACTGCTTTAAATATCCGTATTACCAAGATCATGCAGTCAAAATCAATAATTCTAAACTTCTCCGCGTCTATAACTTTAAACAATAATACTAGTTTCAATAATAGGGCTCCTCTACCTTAAATATACTGCTGTTCTAATCTCCTTGTGTCTCATGCTAAAGCAAGAGTCTAATTAATTTTAACGATTGTCCTGTATTCTTTCATGCAGCTAAATGTGGTGTTATGAACGAATGACCTAGCTAAATGTGTAAATATGACTTAAATTCCACATGTCTCTGTGCGTTTGTTTGTCTGTATATATTTACCTTCTGTCTGTCTCATTTGCCCGGCCACGTCCTCCTCAAATGTCTGTTAATGTCTTTTTATTTTACTCATGGCGTCTTTCAATGTCTTTTGTCTCAATGTCTTTTTTCTTCTTCTTTCAAGCAATCACTTTCTTTCTTCTTCTTCTTTCAATCAATCTTTCTTTTCCTTCCGATAACTTTTTCTCATAATGTCTTTTTCCTTTTCAATCACTTTCTTTCTTCCTCCGACAACTTTTTCTCATGTCTTTCTTTGTCTCATTTTTTGACGCACACCAGTGTGTGTGTCCTTCTTCTTCTTGTTAGGTTTTCCGGCGGCTGGCGGCCTATTTTTCGCATTATCGCCACCTTCTGTTCCGCAGATGGGACAACACTCAGTTTGTGAACAAGTCTGCGGTCTTTTCTTTGCCTCCTCACAGGCAGGAGGAGTCTTCTTCGAGAGTTCCTGTTAGCTGCTGCAGCCGATGCTGCCCCCTGCGACCCGCAGGGAGAGGGGGAGACGCTGATGGTCCGTATTGATGGCGCTTGATGGTGGTTTGTGGCCGAGACGATTTTGGGCAAATGAAACAGACAGAAGTTTTTCTCGGAAAAAACAGACAAACAAGAAACACAAACAAGTGTGTTAATTACCATACAAAACCAATGATTAATTACAAATCTAAATAACCCTATGAAATAATTAATATTCAACATTTTAAACATTAAATTCTGAAAACCAAATCCCGCATTCACCTGCTATCCTAAGCCCTATTTTTCCAAAAGTATAATGCTCTCTAAGATCATTCTAACTTTTATATCACCAAAATGTAGGGAAAAAACTTGTCCAGACGCCTTGGAGATAAAAATAAAAAATAAAATAATGCCTCTTTATAATCTAACTCAAAGTTCTGTGATCCTATGACTCCATGTCAGTAACATTATCGTTACAATTACGCTGACGACACTCAGATCTATGTCTCACTGACTGCAGGAGAACATGGACCACTGGATTTGCTCCTTCACTGTATCCAACAGATCAGTGACTGGATGCAAAATAATTTCCTCCAGCTAAATGCAGACAAAACCGAAATCATTGTCTTTGGTCCCCAGAAACAAAGAGAGGGCGTCATTTGTCAACTTCAGTCTCTCTCCCTACTTCCTTCAGACAAGGTCAGAAATTTGGGGGTAATACTGGACTCAGACCTAAATTTCAATAGCCACATAAAATCAATAACATCAACAGCTTTTTACCATCTGAAGAACATTGCCAAAGTTAGAAATATAGTGTCCAGGGCAGACTTGGAGATTCTTGTCCATGCATTTGTCTCCAGCAGGCTAGACTACTGCAATGGCCTGCTTACAGGTCTGTCCAAACAGACCTGTAAGCAGCTGCAGTACATCCAAAATGCAGCAGCTAGAGTCCTGACAGGAACCAGGAAGTATGACCATATTAGTCCGGTCCTCAGGTCTCTGCACTGGCTTCCTGTGGCTCAAAGAATAGATTTTAAAACGGCTCTGCTTGTGTACAAGTCTCTCCATGGCCTTGCACCAGAATACATTAGTGACATGTTGGTGTCATATGAACCGGCCCGGACTCTGAGGAGCACAGGGACTGGCCTCCTGCTGGTGCCCAGAGTGAGAACCAAACATGGGGAGGCTGCGTTTCAGATCCATGCAGCTAAGATCTGGAACAATCTCCCTGAAAATGTGAGGGAGGCGTCTACTCTGTCAATGTTCAAATCCAGGTTAAAGACTGTTCTGTTTGCCTGTGCATATAACTGAAGGATTTTATCTCCATTTTTAATGCACTGCTGTCATTTATTTTTTTTTTTTAAATTTCTTGTGTAATTTTGAAAGTTTTAATGGTTTTATTCTTTTGTGTGATTTTACTGTTTTAATTGTGTTTTAATCTTTTGTGTGATTTTAATGTTTTAATTGTGATTCTGGTGTTTGTTTTATGTGATGATTTGTGATGTGGACTGTGAAGCGCTTTGTGTTGCCATGTGTATGAAAGGCGCTCTACAAATAAACTTTGATTGATTGATTGATTGATCGTGTGTATAAATGTAATTTTCTACAAAAAAATGTCTTTCTTCACGAGAGAGAGAGAGAGACAGAGAGAGAGAGAGAGAGAGAGAGAGAACGAGGAAGGGGAGAGAGAGAGAAGACAGAACGAGGGAGGGGAGGGGCCTCTCGAACAAAGGAACACATGGAGTCTGAAATACTTTCCTCGTTTTTATCGTGACAAGGTCTTAATCAGTGGTAAAAGTTTTTCTCACGTCAAACGACACTTTACATTTTATCCTTAAATACGTCAGTAATGGAAAACATTACCATTTGCTACATGATTAATGTATCGAGAGTTTCAGCAGAATCTTTTTTTTTTTTTTTTTTCCTGATTCTCTGTAACTATCGAAACATTACATCACAATACAAGAGAAAAACTCCCAGACTGATCTTTTGTCATTTCTTCACATGAAACTCATAGTTACAGCCAAGTGGCTCCTTCTTTTCTCATTCATCAGATCATTATTATCAGAATCCACATTTTAAATACTTGGCTTTTTTCTGTTTAAATGTACCCTTTTTCCCCGCCCTCCGGGGGATATGGAGTTTTTATTATCCTATAACTTCTGACCCTAACTGTCCCTATTTTCTAATCCTATTTATCTAAACACTTGTGCCTCTTTTGCACTCTAAACGGTGTGCCTCTTTTGCACTTATAACCCTGTGGCTTTCCTGTATATTCTTTTTTTGAGGTGACCAATGCTTCCCTCAAGGTTCAAAAACGTCGAAAAACCTGACTATTGTTCTATCGCGTCCGATAGAACGCCCGTCACGGCGGTCGTCTGGCCACGCTGCAGTCCGCCGAGCCGAATTCTCTCTCTCTCTTCCATTTAAAACAATGTGCAGATTTTCAAAAGTAACGATCCGCTTACCTCTTTCGATGAGAAGAGAGAAGAGAAGAGAGAATTCTCCCGGCCGACGGACCCAGTCTATATCTGAGCTCATCTTGCGTCTTCTTTCTGTATCAAATCACGTCTCGGGTCACCAAATGTAGCCAATAATTCCCTTTGACTGACGTGTCCACAATTTGGTACAGAAATCAGACTAAAGATTCTCCAAGGTTAACATCTGCATTTAATTATCTTTACAATCAGATACAGAATGTTCAACAAAAAAGTGCTCCTAAAACTAATATGTCCCTTTCTCTGGCCCTCGGCTGATCCTTCTGTGTCTTCCCAAGCCAGAGCATTATCAGTCGATGTTCAGGGAGCAGGGGGCGTGTCGTATCAGGCAGGTCTTGGGCCCAGGGTCCGATGACGTCACAGGTCTGGTCTCTGGTCTGGTCTCTGGTCTGGTCTCTGCTTAAGCAAACAATGCCCCCACCCGTGCGGCGCCTAACGTGGGGCTTAGACAAACGCAGCTGCTGCGGGGGGCTGCGGGCGAATCCATAGGTCAAAATTGCCACACATGTGTTTATTCTGGGAGTCAATAATTGTCTGGCTCTGTAAGCTGGTCCTCCTTTATGATTCCCGTACTATCTTGTGTCCTTGGGGTTTTTCCTGAGTGCACAGAGGTCTTTCTGGCTATGATGTTCAAATGGTCAAATATTAAAATATACAACATGATATAGATATGTGTCTGATCAAAGAGATTGTTGTGATATAGATATGTGTCTGATCAAAAGAGTTGTGATATAGATATGTGTCTGATCAAAGAGATTGTGATATAGATATGTGTCTGATCAAAGAGATTGTTGTGATATAGATATGTGTCTGATCAAAGAGATTGTTGTGAATAGATATGTGTCTGATCAAAGAGATTGTTGTGATATAGATATGTGTCTGATCAAAGAGATTGTTGTGATATAGATATGTGTCTGATCAAAGAGAGAGTTGTGATATAGATATGTGTCTGATCAAAGAGAGAGTTGTGATATAGATATGTGTCTGATCAAAGAGAGAGTTGTGATATAGATATGTGTCTGATCAAAGAGAGAGTTGTGATATAGATATGTGTCTGATCAAAGAGATTGTTGTGATATAGATATGTGTCTGATCAAAGAGATTGTTGTGATATAGATATGTGTCTGATCAAAGAGATTGTTGTGATATAGATATGTGTCTGATCAAAGAGAGAGTTGTGATATAGATATGTGTCTGATCAAAGAGATTGTTGTGATATAGATATGTGTCTGATCAAAGAGATTGTTGTGATATAGATATGTGTCTGATCAAAGAGAGAGTTGTGATATAGATATGTGTCTGATCAAAGAGATTGTTGTGATATAGATATGTGTCTGATCAAAGAGATTGTTGTTATATAGATATGTGTCTGATCAAAGAGAGAGTTGTGATATAGATATGTGTCTGATCAAAGAGATTGTTGTGATATAGATATGTGTCTGATCAAAGAGATTGTTGTTATATAGATATGTGTCTGATCAAAGAGAGAGTTGTGATATAGATATGTGTCTGATCAAAGAGATTGTTGTGATATAGATATGTGTCTGATCAAAGAGATTGTTGTGATATAGATATGTGTCTGATCAAAGAGATTGTCGAGTATGTAGCTGTTCCCTTCACCCACATTTGTAATCTTTCTTTTATAAATGGTGTCTTTCCAAACAAAATGAAAACAGCAAAAGTTATTACTGTCATTACTGCCACAATTCTCAAAGATTTTAGAAAAACTTTTTGTGTCGCGATTAAACAACTTTATTGATAAACATAATCTGATAAATGAGCAACAATATGGTTTTAGATCCATGGCAGTAATGGAGTTGGTTGAGGAGATAACACTGCAGTGGATAAAAGAGAGTGTGTTCATAGACCTCAGGCCTTTGACACCAAAGATCACACAATACTTTTAAACAAAATGCAGAGGTGTCAGAGGTCTTGCTTGTGATTGGCTAAAGAGTTATCTTGGTGGCAGAGAGCAGTATGTTCAGACTCAGATAAAAGGATCTTAACACACAGAGTCCCTCAAGGCTCTGTATTGGGACCTAAGCTATTTCTAATGTATATTAATGATGTATGTAAAGTGTTTAAAAAGTTAAAATGTAAACTGTTTGCTGATGACACAAGCCTGTACTGCTCTGGGCCAGATCTCAACAAACTCATTCCAACAGTCAAGAATGAACTTGTTATTCTTAAACAGTGGTTTGATACAAACAAATGATCCTGTCACGATCCGGTCCGGTCCACTCCACATTTTCCCCCTTTCCTGGTCCTCCTGCCTCTGCCACTCTACTCACCTGGGTCTCATCATGCCATTAACTGCAGTACAAGAGGAGCAGCGCTGCAGCCACTCCTCGCCAGTTTGTTTGTCTACTTACACTTGTCAGTAGTACCTTTTGGCTATATTTTTCAAAACCCATTTTTGGCTCTTAAAGAAGTTTTTGTGATTTCAGTCCTGCCTGTCTGCCTGTCTGCCTGCCTGCCTGCCTGTCTGCCTGCCTGCCCGCCCGCCCAACACATCAGCCTGCCTGCCTGTTATTCCTGTTTTTCTTAATACATTTGATTGAAATCCAATTCAGTCTGCCTTTTTGAGTCCTTTTCTTCAACTGTGACAGAACAAACTGGCCACCATGGACTCAGCAGACTTAGTGGAATTGGAGCCTGGCAAGTCCGAATCACAACCGGATCCTTTGGTAAGAGCTATCACAAACCAAGGGTCCATAATTGGACAGCATGACCAACTCTTGCGTGGTTTAGTGGAAAGCCAAACATCCACAGCCAATCAATTGGCACAACTCAACGCTATGATGCATGAGCTAGCTACTAACTTCTCTGGATCTGCCACTGCCCATCCCCCAGCCCGGCCTCCACCACAACCTGCACACCTGCTGCCTGATCAGCCTTTCAGGGAAGCTCATGTCCCGGACCCCGACCATTACTCAGGTGATATGGGGAAATGTGGGGGGTTCCTGCTTCAATGTTCATTGCTTTTCAGTCAAAAGCCTATCACTTATGCTACTGATAGTTCTAAGATAGCTTTTATTATGGGCTTATTAAAGGGCAGAGCCTTGGATTGGGCTGCGGCTACGTGGCAGACTAACCCCTTCATCCGCAATGATTTTGATTCTTTTGTGAGTGAACTCAAGAAAGTTTTTGATCACCCTGTCCAGGGAAGGGAGGCATCTAAGAGGCTGCTTTCAATTCACCAAGGGGCACGTAGTGTAGCGGAATACTCTGTGGAGTTTAGAACACTGGCAACAGAGGCAGGGTGGGACGACAATGCACTACAGACTGTTTTTGTGAATGGCCTATCTGAACAATTAAAGGACGAGTTGGCGCTGAAAGACAATTTGAATAATCTTGACTGCCTCATCTCCACAGCAATAAGACTTGATAATCGGCTGCGCGAACGGCGTCGTGAAAGGACTACTCGCCAGACTGCCTCGTCACCACTTCCCCGCAATACCCCACTACCCCGTGCCTCAACAGCCTTCCCAGTGCCAACACAAGCCCTTTCCCCAAGTAACATTTCCCCAGCTGCTCACGATGAGCCAATGCAGCTGGGCCGGGCCAATCTTGCACCCGAGGAACGTTTCAGAAGAATCAGAGCGGGTGAGTGTCTCTATTGTGGTCAGGTCGGTCACTTTCTCGCCAGATGTCCTGTGAGACCAAAAGACAGGGCTCACCAGTAAGCATGGGGGCACTGGTGAGCCACAATCCCTCTTCCACTGACTCCCATACTAAAATGTTACTTCCGGCCACCATTTGTTACCAAGATGTTACCCTGCCCCTCTCTGCTCTAGTCGACTCTGGTGCTGAGGAGAATTTCCTGGATTCTAAACTAGCAAGGCAGGCTGGTTTCAAGACCATACCTCTGGACACTCCATTGATTGCCAACGCTTTGGATGGTGGAGCTATTGCTAAGATTACACATCGCACAGAACCATTACGACTCATGATCTTAGGAAATCATCAGGAGGAGATACAATTTAACTTGATTTCATCTCCTCATACACCAGTTGTACTCGGCTTCCCATGGTTAAAGTTGCACAACCCACACTTTGATTGGGCAGATGGAAGAGTGTTGCATTGGAGTTCCTTTTGTCATTCCACATGTTTGAAATCTGCTCTTCCCCCAGCTGGTGCTGCTTCTATACTCCCTGTCCCTCCAGACCTTTCATCGGTGCCGGAGGAGTATCACTGTCTGGGTGAAGTATTCAGTAAGGAGCGAGCCCTTGGTCTTCCTCCACATAGACCCTACGACTGCGCTATTGACCTTCTTCCAGGTTCCAGTTTACCTTCTAGTCGGCTATACCGCCTGTCCCGCTTAGAACACGAAGCAATGGAGAAGTATATCAAGGACTCTCTAACTGCTGGTATTGTCCGCCCTTCTTCCTCTCCTGTGGGGGCTGGTTTCTTCTTCGTAGAAAAGAAGGATCGCTCGCTTCGTCCTTGCATTGACTACCGTGGGTTAAATGAGATTACGGTCAAAAACAAATATCCTTTACCACTCATTGACTCCGCTTTTCAACCATTGCATGAAGCCACTATATTCTCCAAATTAGATCTCCGAAATGCTTATCATCTGGTCCGGATCCGTGAGGGGGACGAATGGAAAACGGCATTCAACACCCCACTCGGACATTTTGAATATCTGGTTATGCCTTTCGGACTCACTAACGCTCCAGCTGTTTTTCAGGCACTTGTTAACGACGTCCTCCGCGATTTCCTCAACCGTTTTGTTTTTGTCTATCTCGATGACATTCTGATATTTTCTCGTTCCCCAGATGAGCATGTCTGCCATGTCCGCCAAGTTCTCCAGAGGCTCCTCGAAAATAAACTCTATGTGAAAGCGGAGAAGTGCGAGTTCAACGTCAAAAGTGTGAGTTTCTTGGGCTATATTCTTGGCGACCGGCAAGTGAGACCAGACCCAGGAAAGATCCAAGCTGTTACTGATTGGCTTCGACCTGTTAATCGTAAGCAGTTACAGAGGTTTCTTGGGTTTGCTAATTTTTATAGACGGTTCATAAGAAACTACAGTACAGTGGCAGCCCCGTTGACACGTCTTACCTCATCTAAGCTTCCCTTTGGATGGTCCCCAGAGGCTGAACAGGCTTTTCAGGGTCTTAAGCTGCTTTTTAGCTGGTGCTTCCTGCTTCTCGAGAGAGCGGTCGTGTCTCTCTGCTCTGCTTTTGCTTCGCCTTTTAATCTCCCTGAATCATTTTATTTTATTTACATTTTTTGTTTCTCCTTTAATCATTTTATTTACAAAACGAGGATTACTCCTTCTACACACTTCAGCTTTGTGGAATTTATCAACATTAGTCATGTCGGGACGGAAGAGACGGAGAAGCGTCTGCGGTGGCTGTTGTGCTTTGGAAAATCAGCTTAAATCTCTTCAAACACGGATATCTATTGTGGAAACAGAAATGGGACTTAACCCGACTCTTCCAATGAGTGAAAATGGGATGAATGGACAGACTGGAAATGTAAGTTATGACGTCATTTCTTTTCCCAAAATCAACAATGAGAATTATTGGAACAATTGTGGAGCCAAACCCAAAGTTGACAAAGCTAAGAATGACAATAGGAGTGAAATAAGGCCACAACTAAATGTTCTGAAGACTTCAAACCGCTTTTTACCCCTTTCTGAAACAACAAAGCTGCTAAAAACTGCAGCGCCTCCACCAAGGACAAACTGTATCCTTATCGGAGATGGCTCGGTGAAAAATGTAAACATGGAGTCCATGCTCACCGTCTCAGTTCACTCTGCTAAAGTTGCTGAGATAAGAACTCTTCTGCCTAGAGTGTTATCTGAGAACAGTGGTGTGCGTACATTATTGATCCACACGGGGGCGGTAGATATCTATGAGAAGGCAAGCGAGAAGTTACGAATGGATTTAACGCTGTTACTGGATGACCTCAAGAAAATGGACATAACAATTTTTCTTAGTGGCCCACTGCCAAATATAGATGGAAAAATGGAGAAGTTTAGCCGTCTGTATCAGCTAAATACATTTCTACTCAATGAGTGTTCACGCAGAGGACTTGGCTTCATTGAAAACTTTAATCTGTTCTGGAATAGGCACGAGCTTTTTGAAGAAAAAGGCCCACATCTGAACAACTACGGAGTAAAAGTGCTGATGGATAACTTTGCATCTGCCCTAAGACCTCAGCCTGCGCAGCGCGTGCAGCCGTTGAAAGGGAGAAAGAAGAAGCAAAGGGCACAGACATCACGACCATCTCCACCGACTCCCGAGGTCTCTGCACCCCCACCGCCTCAAAAGAACTCCACACCTCCACGATTCAAGAAGAACTCAACACCTCCAAGGTTCCAAAAGAACTCAACACCTCCACGGCTTCGAAAGAGCTCAACGCCTCCACCCCCAGCATCATCAGCAGCTGCCACATCTTCATCAGCGCCATCAGCATATACAGCACCACCAGCAGCAGTGGATACAGCCGCAGCAGTGGCTGCTCCATCATCTTCAGCAGCAGCAGTGGCTGCTCCATCATCTTCAGCAGCAGCAGTGGATACAGCAGCAGCAGTGGCTGCTCCATCATCTTCAGCAGCAGCAGTGGCTGCTCCATCATCTTCAGCAGCAGCAGTGGATACAGCAGCAGCAGTGGCTGCTCCATCATCTTCAGCAGCACCTTCCCCACCTACAGCTCCCGTGAAGCTTCCCCCATTACTCCAGGCTACAGTCAGGCCTGTACTGGGGGTTCCTCAACCACCTCTGTCTCCACCAAAGACTCCCTCATCACCTTCCATGGACCCGGCTTGGGTCCCCCCCGCTACATCCACTCCATCTAGGGAAAATGAGGACGATCTTTCCCTTTGTTTTCTATCCCCGCCTTCACTACTGGATTTACCGGAACACTCTGCAGGCATGATAAGATCGGCGATGAAGACTATTCCTCTCACACCCACTGTAGCCAGATCAAGAGTCCTATCTAACATTCAAAACTACTCCCCATACGTACCTCCAAAGCCACCTAGGGCGTCCAACTCAAATTCTCCCACAAAATCCACCCGTCCCTCCTCTAACCCCATAAGTATTCCACCCCCCCCTCCTGCTCATTTAGCCCCCCTCCCCCCCCCCTAACTCAGCACCAAGAAACCCTCCACCTCCACTCCCCCCTCGTCCACCACCCAACTCAGCCTGCCCCTCCCCTAACCCATCACCAAAAACCCATCCACCTTCAACCCCTCCCCGTCCAACTCCCAAGAACCACCCGCCTCTCCATCCTCCTCCCCCGCCTTCCCCTACCCCTCTTTTCTCTAAACACTAGGATGCACAGGGTCTCTGCTTCGCAGCCACTGGCAGTCTAGTTAGAGGAGAGACCCGGCTGGGGCCCTGTCGTGAAGCCACCTGTGCCATTCCCTTAGTGATAACACAAAGAATACATAACAGAAAAACATCTGGAGTTAATCAGTCTAATCAGGAAAATCTAATTCTTGTTCCGTGTAAGAATCAGCCGACCACAACCGCTGATCCTGAAACTTTGAAACTTGCTATGCTAAATGTCAGATCTCTTTGTAACAAGTCTTTTTTAATCAATAATTTTGTTTGTTCTTATAATCTAGATCTTATGTTCATGGCTGAAACATGGCTTGACCAAAATACAGAAAATGCAGTTTTAATAGAAGCATCACCACCAAATTTCAAATTTGAATCTGAAATACGGGAAAACAAAAAAGGAGGAGGCTTAGCTGCCATTTTCAGAGACCACTTTGTCTCCCATAGAATGTCTCTTGGGAAGTTTCCGTCTTTTGAATATGTGTCTTTTAAAATACAACAAAAACAATCTCCTCCAATACTTTTCGTTGTCCTATACAAGCCACCGCAGTCATGTCACAGTTTTATTGATAATTTTACAGAGTTGCTTTCAGTTGTATGCACAGATTTTGATAGTTTAGTTATTACAGGTGATTTTAATATTCATGTGGATAATGTTGATGACAGAAATGCTAAAGAGCTGAGTTCTCTTCTTGAAACTTTTGGTCTCACTCAGCATGTGAGTGGCCCCACCCACAGCAAAGGGCACACTCTAGACCTGTTAGTTACAAAGGGGGCGAACATTTATAATGTAAACGTGGTCGATGTTGCGCTTTCGGATCATTTTTGTATATTTTTTGACATGTGTTTCACTAACAAACCACCAGTGGACTCTGCAACTGTACGAAGAAGACACATAAATGAAAATACGGGTGAACTATTTATGGGAATGATAAACTTTGAGAATGCATCGTATTCTACTGTAGATGAACTGTTTAACTCTGTCACCTCTAATGTTTTGAAAGTTCTGGACACCATCGCTCCTGTGAAGGTTAAAATAGTGAAAAATAAGCAGAAGGCGCCGTTCTAAAGTCTGTTCTGAGCAGTCTGTTACCTTCACTCACACAGATAGTAAACATGTCCCTTGATTCTGGAATATTCCCAAAGGCCCTGAAAACTGCAGTCATCAGGCCCCTGCTAAAAAAGAGCAGTCTGGATGCTACGGTACTTAACAACTATCGTCCCATCTCAAATCTGCCATTTATGGGGAAAGTCCTTGAGAAAGTTGTCTACCTACAGCTTACTAGATTTCTTATAATCAACAACTCATTTGATATGTTTCAGTCCGGCTTTAGACCCCACCACAGCACTGAGACTGCTCTCGTTAAGGTTACAAACGATATCCGGCTGAACACTGACGCAGGCAAAGTCTCAATCCTAATCCTGTTAGATCTAAGTGCTGCCTTTGATACTGTCGACCATGAGATCCTCTTACAGAGACTAGAGGACTGGGTTGGCGTCGCTGGCACCGCCCTAAGTTGGTTTAGGTCTTACCTTGAAGACAGGAAGTACTTTGTGGAGATTGGAAACTGTGTCTCAGATCATATGGCCCTGACCTGTGGAGTCCCACAGGGGTCGATCCTGGGACCTCTTCTGTTCAATCTCTACATGCTGCCGTTAGGTCAGTTAATACGCAGAAACAAAGTTTCCTATCATAACTATGCAGACGACACTCAGATCTATGTCTCACTGACTGCAGGAGAACATGGACCAGTGGACTCACTCCTTCACTGTATCCAACAGATCAGTGAGTGGATGCAAAACAACTTCCTTCAGCTAAACGCAGACAAAACTGAAATGATTGTCTTTGGTCCCCAGAAACAAAGAGAGAGCGTCATCTGTCACCTACAGTCTCTCTCCCTAAAACCTTCAAACAAGGTCAGAAATCTAGGGGTAATACTGGACTCAGACTTAAATTTTAATAGCCACATCAAATCAGTAACATCAGCAGCTTTTTACCATCTAAAAAACATTGCCAGGATCAAAAACATAGTGTCTAAAGCAGACTTGGAGATTCTTATCCATGCATTTGTCTCCAGTAGGTTAGACTACTGCAATGGCCTGCTCACAGGTCTGTCCAAACAGGCTGTAAAACAGCTGCAGTACATTCAAAATGCAGCAGCTCGAGTCCTAACAAGAACCAGGAAGTACGACCATATTAGTCCGGTCCTCAGGTCTCTGCACTGGCTTCCTGTGGCTCAGAGAATAGACTTTAAAACAGCTCTGCTTGTGTACAAATCTCTCCATGGCCTCGCACCAAAATATATTAGTGACATGTTAGTCCCATATGAACCAGCCCGGACTCTGAGGAGCACAGGGACTGGACTCCTGTTAGTGCCCAGAGTCAGAACTAAACATGGGGAGGCTGCTTTTCAGATTCATGCTGCTAAAATCTGGAACAATCTTCCTGAAGATGTGAGACAGGCCTCCTCTCTGACAATGTTTAAAACCAGGTTAAAAACGGTGCTGTTTAGCTGTGCATACAACTGAGGGATTTTATATTTTTATCTTTCGTTTTAATGTTCTGTAATTATTTATGATTTTAATGCTATCTTGTTCAGCACTTTGAGTTGCCTTGTGTATGAATTGTGCTATACAAATAAACTTGCCTTGCCTTGCCTTGCCTTTTACAACTGCCCCAGTTCTGGTTCACCCTGACCCTTCCCTTCAGTTTATTGTCGAAGTGGATGCTTCAGATATTGGCATAGGAGCTGTGCTATCCCAAAGATCATTGTCTGACCACAAGTTGCACCCCTGTGCTTTCTATTCTCGCCGCTTGACTCCCACAGAGCGCAGCTATTCCATAGGTGACCGCGAACTCCTAGCGGTGAAATCGGCCTTGGAGGAATGGAGACACTGTTTAGAAGGTGCTGACCATGAATTCATTGTGTGGACGGACCATAAGAACCTTTCCTACATACAGTCTGCCAAACGTTTGAATTCCCGCCAGGCTCGCTGGGCAATGTTTTTTGGCCGTTTCAATTTTACTTTAACATACAGACCAGGGTCAAAGAATGTCAAGCCGGATGCTCTCTCTAGACAATTCTCTTCCACAGACTTGCCGGAAAAGGAAGAAAGTATCCTACCTCAGTCTTGTGTAGTGGCGTCCATATCCTGGGAGATTGAGTCTAAAATCAAAGAGGCACAAGAAACTGAACCAGACCCTGGCAATGCCCCCCCTAACAGTATGTATGTTCCTCGATCTGTTCGCCCACAGGTTCTGCAATGGGTCCATACTTCCCGCTTTGCATGTCATCCTGGAACAGGCCGTACGTCAGCACTTCTTCGCCGATATTTTTGGTGGCCCACTATGGAGAGAGACACTCGGGAGTATGTTAAGGCCTGCACTGTTTGTGCCAGAGGTAAGGCCTCCAATCAAAGGCCATCTGGACGATTACGGCCTCTTCCAATCCCTAGCCGGCCATGGTCCCATATTGCCATCGATTTTGTTTCTGGGTTACCCGTCTCTCAAGGTAACACCGTAATACTTACAATCATTGATCGCTTCTCCAAATCCGTACATTTTGTGGCCCTTCCCAAGTTGCCCTCTGCCCAGGAGACTGCTGAGGTTTTGGTCCAACATGTTTTTCGACTTCATGGAGCACCACTAGATATTGTATCAGATCGCGGACCCCAATTCGTCTCTCAGGTCTGGAGGAGTTTCTGCCAAGCTCTTGGAGCCAAGGTTAGCCTCTCATCTGGTTTTCATCCACAGACCAATGGACAGTGCGAAAGAGCAAATCAGCATTTGGAATCTGCCCTTCGATGCGTTGCTGCCGAAGATCCTTCGAGTTGGAGCCAGCACCTTCCCTGGGTGGAGTATGCACATAACTCCCTGCCATCTGCGTCTCTTGGTATGTCACCTTTCGAATGTGCCCTTGGTTACCTACCCCCTTTATTTCCTGAGCAGGAGGGGGATATTGCAGTGCCTTCAGTAAAGGACCACCTCAGCCGCTGTCGTAGGGTTTGGAAGTGCGCCCGCGCTGCTCTACTTCGCTCGGCACAACGTAACCGGGAAATTGCTGACAGGCGGAGGCATCCGGCTCCCCCTTACCAAGTGGGTCAAAAGGTTTGGCTTTCCACTAGTGACATTCCTCTGCAAGTTGACTCTAAGAAACTGGCACCACGTTACGTTGGGCCATTTGAAATTGAGAAGATTATTAACCCTGTCGTTGTGAAGTTGCTTTTGCCTGCTTCCATGAGGATTCATCCGGCTTTTCATGTCTCTCATCTGAAACCTGTCCATGACAGCCCGCTTTGCCCGCCGGCCGTTCCCCCTCCTCCCCCCCGGATCGTTGATGCTCATCCGGCCTACAGTGTGCGTCGGCTTTTGGATGTGCGGCGCCGTGGTCGTGGTGTCCAGTACCTCGTGGACTGGGAGGGGTATGGGCCGGAGGAACGTTCCTGGGTCTCTCCGTCCCTGATTCTGGACCCGGACCTTGTCTCGGAGTTCCACCGGGCTCACCCTGACCGGCCGGGCCGTCCGCCTGGTAGCGTCCGTTGAGGGGGGGGTGCTGTCACGATCCGGTCCGGTCCACTCCACATTTTCCCCCTTTCCTGGTCCTCCTGCCTCTGCCACTCTACTCACCTGGGTCTCATCATGCCATTAACTGCAGTACAAGAGGAGCAGCGCTGCAGCCACTCCTCGCCAGTTTGTTTGTCTACTTACACTTGTCAGTAGTACCTTTTGGCTATATTTTTCAAAACCCATTTTTGGCTCTTAAAGAAGTTTTTGTGATTTCAGTCCTGCCTGTCTGCCTGTCTGCCTGCCTGCCTGCCTGTCTGCCTGCCTGCCCGCCCGCCCAACACATCAGCCTGCCTGCCTGTTATTCCTGTTTTTCTTAATACATTTGATTGAAATCCAATTCAGTCTGCCTTTTTGAGTCCTTTTCTTCAACTGTGACAGATCCATACATTTGAATAAAACTAAATACATAATCTTTGGAAACAGAAATGTTGACACACCACATACAGATATCTGATGTGGACTTTGAAAGGGTGTATTCTACTAAATTCAACATAGATCATGAATTAAATTGGAAGCTGCACATAAACATACTGAAGACAAAACTCTCAATAAGTATACGTTTGTTTTACAAAATACAAAACTCTGTAAATCATGATGCACTTAATATGTTTTATAATTCCTTCATACTGCTATATCTCAATTACTGCATTGAAATATGGGGTAATAATTATAAATCTAACACCAAATCAACTTCCACACTCCAAAAGAAAGCCGTCAGAGTCGTACATTATGCTGATTATTATGCACACACTAATTCCTTGTTTATTAAATCTAAAACACTAAACTTTTACGATCTTGTTGATCTAAACACTGCAATTGTAAAGTATAAGGCCCATAATCACCTGCTGCCTCAGCGTATCCAAGACCGGTTCAAACCAGGAGAGAACGTACATCTCAGAGGGTCACTGAGTATCTGTGAGGGGGGTCCAGCTTTGGAATGGCCTGGAATGGCCTGGATGAGGCTCTATCTCTATTCAACAATTTAAAAAAACCTTCAAATAAATGCTCTGGAAAAATACATTGAACAAAAAGAAACTTAGTACCATAATAATAAAAATAGTAATATTTAAAAATAATATCAAATAATACATAATAATATTCATAATTAATAATATGTAGATATGTACGTATGTGTATCTATATATGTATGTATATGTACATGTGGGTATATGTATGTGTGTATATATGTGTGTGTATGGATAAATGTGTATTATATTAATGTACGTATGTGTATTATGTATATATCAAGGTACAGTGTAAGTGTTATGCATTTGTTTGGCCCAGATCAGCTGTTTCAGCTTCTGCCAACTCCCTTTTGGGCTATTTGTTTTTATTTTTTTCTTCTTCACATTATTATTTTTTTTCTCTTGCCCAAATAAATAAACAAACAAATATAACTGAGCTTGTTGAGACCAGTTTATGGATTAGATCATTTTATTCTTTTTTAAGTTTTTCTCCAGTTTTCATAAATAACGTCCTCAGTTCATATTTGAGAAGTTCCCAATATTGTTGAAATTCACCTGAATTCTCAACCATTTTAGAGTATTGAGATATTTTATTGTTTACCAATTCACAAAGTTCATCATTAAGTAAGAAAGAAGTTTCCAAAAGGACACCATCGAGTGATAAAGTCATTCATAAAGTCATTCATAAAGTCATTCATAAAGTCATTCATACAGTCATTCATAAAGTCATTCATACAGTCATTCATAAAGTCATTCATAAAGTCATTCATAAAGTCATTCATAAAGTCATTCATACAGTCATTCATAAAGTCATTCATACAGTCATTCATACAGTCATTCATACAGTCATTCATAAAGTCATTCATACAGTCATTCATAAAGTCATTCATACAGTCATTCATAAAGTCATTCATAAAGTCATTCATACAGTCAGTCATTCATACAGTCATTCATACAGTCATTCATACAGTCATTCATAAAGTCATTCATACAGTCATTCATAAAGTCATTCATAAAGTCATTCATACAGTCAGTCATTCATACAGTCATTCATACAGTCATTCATAAAGTCATTCATAAAGTCATTCATAAAGTCATTCATACAGTCATTCATACAGTCATTCATAAAGTCATTCATAAAGTCATTCATAAAGTCATTCATAAAGTCATTCATAAAGTCATTCATAAAGTCATTCATAAAGTCATTCAGATAATCATTCATAAAGTCATTCAGATAATCATTCATAAAGTCATTCAGATAATCATTCATAAAGTCATTCATAAAGTCATTCAGATAATCATTCATAAAATCATTCATAAAGTCATTCATAAAGTCATTCAGATAATCATTCATAAAGTCATTCATACAGTCATTCATACAGTCATTCATAAAGTCATTCATAAAGTCATTCATAAAGTCATTCAGATAATCATTCATAAAGTCATTCATAAAGTCATTCAGATAATCATTCATAAAGTCATTCATAAAGTCATTCATAAAGTCATTCATAAAGTCATTCAGATAATCATTCATAAAGTCATTCATAAAGTCATTCATAAAGTCATTCATAAAGTCATTCAGATAATCATTCATAAAGTCATTCATACAGTCATTCATAAAGTCATTCATAAAGTCATTCATAAAGTCATTCATAAAGTCATTCAGATAATCATTCATAAAGTCATTCATAAAGTCATTCATAAAGTCATTCATAAAGTCATTCAGATAATCATTCATAAAGTCATTCATAAAGTCATTCATAAAGTCATTCATAAAGTCATTCATAAAGTCATTCATAAAGTCATTCATAAAGTCATTCATAAAGTCATTCAGATAATCATTCATAAAGTCATTCATAAAGTCATTCATACAGTCATTCATAAAGTCATTCATAAAGTCATTCACCTTTTGTCTGTTAGGATCCCTGTCAATTTCATCATCAAATGTACAGAATTGTCTTTACATCTGGAAACCTCTGAATAACACTTTCTCTTACATTAGTATAACCACACACGTCCCTTATAGAAATATCTGATTACTATGTGCAAATACCAGTAAAGAATAATGACCAGTTAAGTCTGTATGTGTAGAAATAACCTTTCTGCTGATTCTCATGTGACATCCAGAGGTTATAATCTTCATCAGATGAGTGGGATTCTGGGATTAAAGAAAAGTCTGCACCAAAGCTTTTATCATAAAGGAGCCTCGAGCATTAACAGAGAAAAACTTCAGATACATTTTTAAATAACAGAAGAAAACGAAACAGAACAGTTTCTTCTTTAAATTAGAATGAAAAAACATGAGAAGTCAGAGCTTTTTCTCCATAATTGAAGATCAGCATCTTAACGAATTCTTTGTTGTCAATGAAGGCTGTTCCCCGACAAAGGAGGCAATCTTCTTTTCCTCCCGAGCCTTTTGAATGAAGGGCCACAGACGGTTTCGTTTTCCTTGAAGCGCAGAAGTTGTTGTTTCAGGTACTCGTGGTTCTTTGACAGCTTCCAAATGGCGTCGCGGTAATGCCTCATAGAGAACTGGATGATAATATCTCTCGGTTGGGACCTGGTTGAAGTCTTCCAAGCACCGAGTCTATCACATCCTCTAACGTGTCCTTGTATCCCGGGTTCGTAGGTTATAACGTAGGTTCCATCTACGCTTGTACTGCACCAGTTCAACCACTTTGTTTTCGAGCAGTTGGATAATTTCTTTGGATAATTTCTTCAGCTTTGTCCATTCTCTGCTCAGTGTTCTTTACAGTTCCTTGTCTTGTACCTCTGCAGAGAGGAAATCAACAGAACGTTTCAACTCGTTAATGGCTTTGCCGATGGTGGATCCTTGCTCTTCGATAGCTAGCTTTAGCGCCGCCACTATGCTGTCCGCAGTTTCTTGCTCCATTTTACCTTTTTTGTTGTCGGGAGATTGAGACGGTGTCACCGGAAGTTTGTTGTCACTTTTGCGCTTGGTCGAGTGGTTACTCATCAGAAATGCGTGCCTTTAGTTGAAATGAAAGATGCTTTTTTCTCTCAAAAATCGGGAGCTGCTCCGCCACAGTGCTTACAGTCTCGCCGCCATCTTGGCTCCGGCTTTTCCAGGGTCATTGATAATTCTTAGAGCTTTGTTTAAAAGTGTGGATTTATAAAGAACCTCCAGAACAGGAAGCTCACAGCCCACAGTCCTCTTAGCAGAGCGGAGCACCTTGTTTAGAGCTCTCTTTTCTTTATCTGTGATGTTTCCAAACCACACAGACACAGAACCAACAAGTAAACTCTCAATGGTGCAGCCATAAAAGTTAAGCACAATCTTAGAGTTAGTGGTAAATTCTCTAAGTTTACGCAGAAAGTAGAGACGCTGACGAGCTTTCTTAACGACTCGGTGTTTTTAACCCATTTCAGGTTAGACAGAGTTAAACCCAGAAACTTGCTCCTCTACGATCTGCACCTGGGAGTTGTCGATTACGACAGACAAATGAGAACTATTGTGACTGAAGTCGTGACCAGTTCACATGTTTTGGATGCGTTCAACTGGAGGTTGTTAGTTTGACTCCACTGAACCACATTTTGTATCTCTGCTCTATAAGAGGATTCATCAGTGTCACTGATGAGACCGATGATGGTGGTGTCATCAGCATATTTAATGATCAAGTTAGAGTCAGGCCGGGGCCACACCGCCTGCGTGCGAAGCGCTGCGTAGCTGGCAACCGTTGATTTTTTACTTAGCTCTAATTGAAGCGGATTGGAAGTGGCCACACTGTCCGCGCATACCACGCGCGAGGCACAGCGCGCTAGTGGCGCCACGCGTTGAGAAGATAGAATCAATCCTATTTTTGGGGGCGTGCGTCAAGTGCTCGTCTAGTGTCCCGAAGGAAAGACTTCTAAAATTGATGAAATATTATAATTCTGACATATACATGGGCATATAACTTTGTTCGTAGTCTAAACTAAACAGCTAGCAGGAGAATGACATTTTAGACAATATCAATAAAACTTCATTGATATAAATATTTGTATTAATTTATTTATAAAACGCTTTTCATAGGCTACAACATAACATTCAAAGTGCTTTACAGATTAAAAATGCATTTAAAAAAGAACATTCATTTACACCCCCAACTCCCACCCCCCACAATATATTGTCTATGGCCTATATTTAATAGTGAGTAAACGTCTTTTCAATATTGTTTGTGAATTTATTCTTTTGGGAAATAGGGAACATTGAACATGTTCGCTACTTGCACATAAACAGTTTCTATAACATTTATGAAATATAAAGTGTTAGTTTATTATCAGGGATTCACTTCGACCTGTGCGTGACCCCGTCGTTAGAGGTAGTGACGTAACTAACCTGTTCAGAGAAGAAAGACGAGAAGATGGAAGAGCAACTTATCGAGGCTGTAGAGCGATGCCCCGAGCTATACAGAAAGGTGGATTTCCATGACAACAGTAAACAACTTTCCCGAACTGTGTTGTAATTACATTTAGTTAATAAATCACCGTTCAATAGTCACTCAAACAATGTTAATACAGGACGAAAGCGAGCGTTGTGATATTATATAAATTAGATATGCCATATTTCATAAATGTGCATTGATTTGAAAGGAAGCCTGTTCTCCTTTGTGGGGCGGTACAACGCTGCTGCTGCTGCTGCTGGTGTGGCCACTCTTGCGTCATCGCCCCACTCTGTTGACGAACGCAAGCAACGCGTTACTTCGCACGCCGGCGGTGTGGCCCCTACGTCAGAGGAGGACACACAATCGTGAGTGTACAAAGTAAAAAGCAAAGGACTCAAAATACATCCCTGAGGAGAACCAGTGCTCACAGAAACAACATCAGAAAAACACTCTCTGAGATCTGTCAGTTAAAAAGCTATAGATCCATTTACACATGGCAACACTTAAACCCAGAGACATGAGCTTTTCAATCAGTTTACCTTTGGACAAGGCAGTTTACCTGGGACAAGGCAGTTAAAAGCAGAGCTATAATGGATGAAAAGCATTCTGGCCACAGATTTCCTATTGTCCAAGTGACTGTAGACAGAGTTCAGAGCAAAGGAGATGCATCCTCCACACTCCTGTTCTGTCTGTAGCAAACTGGAGCGGGTCAACACTCCTGTTCTGTCTGTAGCAAACTGGAGCGGGTCAACACTCACAGGGTTCTGGCTCTTAATGAAGTCCAGCACGAGCCGCTCAAAAGTCTTCATAAGAACAGACGTGAGGGCCACAGGACGATAGTCATTGAGACATGTCACTGGAGACTTCTTAGGAACTGGAATAATGGTGGACCTTTTAAAGCTCACCGGCACCGTACAGCTCCTGAGTGACAAGTTAAAGATGTCCGTTAAAACAGGGGCAAGTTGCTCAGAGCACAGTTTCAGGACGCGGGGAGGAATGCAGTCCGGGCCTGCGGCTTTCCGGACTGTGGTCCTGGACAAGACCCGCCGGACTTCCTCCTGAGTCACTGTGAAGGCACCTGACATTCGGGGATCAGCAGATTCAAAGCGGCAGTAAAAGTCGTTGAGCTCGTTTGGCAGAGTTTGGCCAGCAGCAATTTTCCCTGCACTTGGTTTCCAGGACGTGATAAGACTGATCCCCTTAAGGCGCGTTCAGACCAAAAGCTTCAAAAAGCTTTTGACGCGCTTCAACTGACGCCGGGATAGTTTTGTCATTTTGGTGCTTGAAGCTTTTGACGCGAGTGACGCGCCTGACGCCGGTGGGAGGAGCTTCTCTGTTGTCTGTGGGAGGAGCTTCTCTGTTGTCTGTGGGAGGAGCTTCTCTGTTGTCTGTGGGAGGAGCTTCTCTGTTGTCTGTGGGAGGAGCTTCTCTGTTGTCTGTGGGAGGAGCTTCTCTGTTGTCTGTGGGAGGAGCTTCTCTGTTGTCTGTGGGAGGAGCTTCTCTGTTGTCTGTAGTCAGGACAGCGGTGGATTTTTCAATGAGCAGCGAGCCTTTATTTGTTATATAAAGCAAAATAATGTTGTTGTAGGGCTTCAACAAAACATGTTCTGGGTTCACCACAGACTTGAGAGGCTGCAGTGTTTGCAGAGTTCCGTCATTTACTCCAGGAGCTGCGTACGGAGGAGTTTCGCTTTCAGCGGTACTTCCGCATGTCACTCGCCCAGTCTGAGTTCTCAAACCCCGGAGCTCGCCTCTCCCCGCCTCGCTCGCCTCTCCCCGCCTCGCTCTCGCCTCTCCCCGCCTCGCTCTCTGCCTCTCCCCGCCTCTCGCTCGCCTCTCCCTGCCTCGCTCTCTGCCTCTCCCCGCCTCGCTCTCTGCCTCTCCCCGGCTCTCCGCTCTCGCCTCTCCCTGCCTCTCCCCGCACACGCTCGCCTCTCCCTGCCTCTCCCTGCCTCTCCCCGCACACGCTCGCCTCTCCCTGCCTCTCCCTGCCTCTCCCTGCCTCTCCCCGCACACGCTCGCCTCTCCCTGCCTCTCCCCGCACACGCTCGCCTCTCCCTGCCTCTCCCCGGCTCTCGCTCGCCTCTCCCTGCCTCTCCCCGCCTCGCTCTCGCCTCTCCCTGCCTCTCCCCGCCTCGCTCTCGCCTGTCCCTGCCTCTCCCCGCCTCGCTCTCGCCTGTCCCTGCCTCTCCCCGCCTCGCCTCGCTCCGCCTCGCTCTCGCCTCTCCCTGCCTCTCCCCGGCTCTCGCTCGCCTCTCCCTGCCTCTCATCGGCTCTCGCCTCTCCCTGCCTCTCCCCGGCTCTCCCTGCATCTCACTGCCTCTCCCCGGCTCTCGCTCGCCTCTCCCTGCATCTCCCTGCCTCTCCCCGCCTCTCCCCGCCTCTCCCCGCCTCTCCCCGCCTCTCCCCGCCTCTCGCCTGCCCGGAGCTGCCTTGCTCTGAGCCAGACTCATCGTCAGCCCTGTTCTTATATTAAATAAACTACGTTTACTACACAGCATGTGTACAATGATTTTGTTACTCAGAACGTTACTACTCATACAAAATATATTACTAATAACAATAAAACAGCAGCAGCATGACTTCTCTTCATGACAGAGACAGACCCTCTGCTGCTGCTGCTCCTCGTCTCCTGATTGGTTGAAGCCCGCGTCAAAGCTTCAAAAGCTCAGCTTTGCTCAGCTTCGGCGTCAAAGGGATTGTTGTGATACGCGAGCGTTTCGCGCGTCAAAAGCTTCAAGTGAGCGCGTAGTACGCGCGACTCTTGAAGCTTTTGACGCGCGTCAAGTGACGCCGGGGCTCTCGGCTTCACCTGACGCGCTTCACCATTCACTTTCAATGCAAACCTGACGCTTTTGACGCCGAAGTTAAGTCCGGTGTGAACGCCCCTTTACACATGCGTCGAGGGTCCTCTTCCCCAAAGAAGCCCTCTAACCTGTCCCCATAGCAACGCTTAGCAGCTTTTATAGAGCGTTCCACAGCGTAGCAGGACAGCTTGTAAGCACCCTCGTCACCGGATTGAAACGCCAGTGTCCTCATTCATTCTCAATTTGACGTCAGTGTTCATCCAAGGTTTTTGGCTGGAGTGTTCTTTGATAACTTTATAAAGACACAACAGTCAATGCAAAAGTGTATGTAACAGCCTCGCAGAATTCATCAACATTCTCAGAGTTAAACACAGACCAGTCTGTGGCATCAAAGCAGCCCTGCAGCTTCATGTTAGCCTCCTCAGACCAGTAGGTTTGTGCTGTTTGTTCCTCTGTGTGTAAGAAGGAAGAAGGAGAACAGAGGAGTGGTCAGACTTCCCAAAAGCAGGTCTGAGACTGGACCTGTAAGCTGCCTTCACGTTACTGTAGCAGTGATCCAGGATGTGAGCTCCCCTGGCAGGCTGACTCACATGCTGATAAAAGTTTGGTGATACAGACTTTAAGTTACATTTATTAAACACGGGGGAGGCGCCCGGCCTCATCGCCATGTTCCCGGTCTCTGTCGCGGTCCGCACGCCGCTCTCCCCGAGCTGGGCACTTGTCAAAGCCATCACACCTCAGAGCAGGCAGCACTGGCTCACAGGCTAAGTCCCGGATGTCCAGGAGAGTCTGTCGGTCGTAGACCACAGCGGCTGTGGTGTTTTGTGAAAGGATAGAGACAGCACATACATCATGGTGCACAACAGAGCTTTTGCAGCGGCGCCCTGGCACGGCGCCATCTTAGCTCACTTTAGTTAGCATATGGCTAGGAAGGTAAGACTCAGGGAAGGCTTTATAACCGAAGAAACAGAAGAGGCTCCTCATCAGGTGATTTCATCTTGATCTGTGATGTATTTGAAATGTACATGTTTCCAGAGTGTTAAGAGTTTTAAACATGATCAATGAAAACACAGCTCATAATGTTTCCAGAGCGAACATGTTTATTGTTGTCCAAATCTTGACTTTCATCGTGCTTTGTCGTGTTGTGATGAAGGGTGAGATGAGCGTACACATTTACACCTCCTCCAGACCTGGTGTGTATTCTGCACCGTACGCTCACGTCCAGATCCATAAATGCCCAAAAGTGTAAATATTTTGCGTATGTCACAGGGTAGACGCACAGCGCACTTTGTTTTTATGCATGCTTTTATTTTGAAATGTGTTTTGTGTGCCGCACTGTGTGTTTTACTTCCTGTTTTTTTATCCTCACACCTGTGGCAGCTTCCACTGATTTTAACAAATGGACATAGACACTGGGGGCTGGAGCCAATGAGAAAAGGGTTTTTAAACAGACTATGGGGGAGGAAGAGGAGGACACAGGTTGACGACAGGGCGTCTTGGGCGACCGAGGAGAGGAGGCAACGGAGAACGGCAGCAGCAGTCAGCAGTACCTGCACAGGACCCACGGAAAGCCAGAGCGCGACGCGGACTACACGCAGCGGGCAGAGTCTCTCTGCCCGCTGCGTGTAAGTAACATTGTAGTGCTCTGGTCGGGCACACGGCTGCTGCTGGCCGATAGAAATCTGTTTTTAAGGAGTTTTACTGTGGGAGACCCGTTTTTGTTTCAGGGAGGGGCCTGGCCAGCCATTCCCTCGTGTGGAGCCAGAGCACGACGTGACATCACCGCAGCGGGCAGAGTTTCTCTGCCCGTGCATGTAAGTGACCTTTGGTGCTCTGGCCGGGATTCATCCCACTTTTAACCTACAGATTTCTATTTTTAAAAAGAACGTTTCACTGCCTCATGCAGCCAGCGGAAGTTCAATTTGGTAGACGTCAGCCAAAGGTAACCCCTCCAGGCCGGTTCTCATCCCCAGCCTATCGCACGGCAAACGCCCCCTTCCAATCACCGGTCCAGCCAGGCAAGCCGCTTAAAAGCGGAGAAACTCCCACTCTCTGCCTTCTCGAAGCCTGCAATGACTCGTTCTGGAGGAATCGCTTTTGTCTACTCACGCTTACTCCTGCGGTCCCTGCTGTCCTCTGTCTTGCTGCGTGTGGTCTGCTCCTCCGCGTCGCTGCACCTGCTGCGGGTCTTGTGCTGTGGTCCGTGGGTCTTTGCCGCTCTCTCCTTTGCGGGCTCTTTCTGCGGGTTTGCCGCTGCTCGTCTCGTCGCGGCCTGCTGCTGCATACGGCAGGTCTAGCCCGGTGCGGTGGGAGCCGTGCGCATCCCTGCCTCCTCGTGCCGGTACGGCGTGGTCCCGTTGTGTTGTCCCTTGTCTTCTGGCGTCGTGGGTAAGTATGAGATCTGCGGACGGTTTATTCCCCTCGCATTGTACTGCAGGCTCAGTTGGCCCCGCGCTTTGTACTGCAGGCTCAGTTGGCCCCGTGCATTGGTGGGCAAGCTTCAGTTTAAAGCCCTCGCATTGGTCTGCAGGCTCTCTTTAACCAAGCTCCGTTTAAATCCTTCACTCTGACTGCAAGCTCCGTTTATTCCTCACATTGGACTGCAAGATCTCAGTTTAATCCCTCACATTGGACTGCGTGCTCTCAGTTTTAATCCCTCACTTTGGCCTGCAGGCCCTCTTTAAATCCCTCTCTGGACTACGAGCTCTGTTTAAATCCCTCTCTTTGGACTGCATGCTCTGTTTAAATCCCTCTTGGACTGAGGCTCCCAAATTAAATCCCTCACATTGGACCGCGTGCTCTCAGGTTAATCCCTCACGAAACTGCTCATATCTGTAACTGCTTATATCTGGAACTGCTTATATCTGGAACCGTTATACCGTACCTGGTACTGCTTCATGCGGAACTGCTTATACATGGAACTGCTATATATGGAACTGCTATATACGGAACTGCTATATATGGAACTGCTTTTATATGGAACGGCTTATATACGGAACTGCTCATATTGGAACTGCTTTTATATGGAACTGCTCATATATGGAACTGCTCATATATGGAACTGCTCATATATGGAACTGCATATATGGTACTGCTATATCTGGACCGCTTATATATATAAATAAATATAAATAAATATAAATAAATATAAATAAATATAAACAGTGGGCGACAGTAGCTCAGTTGGTAGAGCATTGGCCTTAAGGCCAGAAGGTCGTGGGTTCAATTCCCACCTCTGCACCTTCTCCATCGACTCCCACTGATGACTGCTGTCGTTGTGTCCTTGGGCAAGACACTTAACCCAACTTTGCCCAAAAGCCCCCACTGAAAGATCAAGGCTATGCTCACACTCAGAGAGCAGCCGTCCTCCTGTGGACTCACCACCTGCAGAGGGTCAGTGAGGGGCTGGTGCATCTCTGACTGCCACCCCCCTGACCCAGACATGGATTAAAGGGTAGAAAATGGATGGATGGATAAATAAATATAAATAAATATAAATATAAATAAATATATTTAAATAAATATAAATAAATGAGTAAATAAATAAATAAAAGTAAAAAACTGCAGGCTCTGTTGGATCCCTCACACTGGACTGTAAGCTTTCAGTTTAAACTCCTCACTTGGACTGCGGGCTCAGTTAATCCCTCACTTGGACCGTAAAACCTGTTTAAATCCCTCACACTGGACTGCAGCTCTCGCTTTAATCCCTCACTTGGACTACAAGCTCTCAGTTATAAATCCCTCTTTTAGGACTGCGGGCAACGTCGAATCCCTCACTCTGGACTACAAGCTCTCAGTTTAATCCCTCACCTCGGACTACAGGTCGTTTAACTCCCTCACACCGGACTGCAGGCTCTCCGTTAAACGCCTCACTTGGACTGCGGGCTCAGTTTTATACCTCACTTTGGACTGCAAGCTCTATTTAAATCCCTCACATTGGACTGCAAGCTCTGTTTAGGTCCCTCGGCGTCTCGTGTCCCGCAACCTCTTCCCGGCTCTCCGTGAGCCCCAAGTCGGCACGCGGCTCGGGCGCGGGAGGTGTCCGTGGGCTACGTCATTGGCCCCTTCTCTCCGTCTCGCTCTAACCCGATGGGCATCGCCACCCGCAAGCACTCCGGGAAGAAGCGTCTCATACTCGTCCTCTCCTGTCCCCGCTCCGGGCCCGCCCCGAGCATCAACAGCCCCTTCCCTCCGGCGCCCTTCTCCCTGCGGTCCGCTACCGTGGACCACGCGGCCAGGCCGATGAACACTTTTGGCCCCGGCTCCTGGCTCTCCAAGGCCGTCATCCCGGACGCGTTCAAGCTGCTGCCATCCACCCCGACCACTGGCGCTGTTCGGGGGTCAAGCGGCGTCGGAGTTCTTCTTCGCAGTGCGCCTCACCTTTGACCGCCGGAGTAGTCCCTCTCGTTCAACAATCTCTCGGAGGCGCCGTGTCGGATTCTGCTTAATTTCGCGCGGCTCCCCTCTGTCCTGCATCTCCCCGATGATTTCCTCGTAATCAACCCACCCCCAGACTGCTCCGGGGGCTCTCTCCGCAAGCTCAGGCCCGCCTTCTCTGCCCTCGGACTCCTCCACTCCGGAAAGACCACAGGCCCCGCCAACGCTCTGGAGTTTCTCGGCATCCGCCTCGACACACGCGCCATGGAGGCCTCCCTCCCGCTGGACGAGCTCGAACGCATCCGCGCTTTCTCCCGGTCTGCCTTGGCCTTCCCGTCACTTCGAGGCGTCCTTGCTCTCCCTCCTCGGGCATCTTAAGTATGCCATCCGTATCATTCCCCAAGGTCGTTCTTTTAATTCCAGACTCCTCTCCCTCGCCGGCTCCGTCTCCTCCCTCAATGACGCCGTCTGCCCGGACGCGGGGCGCCGCTCCGACCTGGCGTTCCGGTCCCGTCTGCAGAGCCGCTGGGATGGTGTATCTCTTTTTTTTTACAGTGACGTCATCCTGTCCCAGATGCCCCGCGGTTCTTCTCGGACGCAGCCCCGTCCGCGGGTTTTGGGGGTTTTTCCAGGACCAGTGGTTCGCCGGGCCCCGGCCCGACGCTTTCCCTCGAAGCATTTCCTCCGCGCTCCACGAGATATATCCCGTGACCGTAGCTGCGTGCTGCGGAACCATACGTGGCATAGGAAAAGGATTTCCGTGACATGCGACAACCTCGACGTCATTGAAATAATTAACAGAGGTCGTTCATCCTCTCCCCAAATCACATCCTCCTAGACGCATCACATGGCTCTCAGTCCTGAACAATTTATCATCACTGCTCGTCACGTCCCTCGTCACCTAACTGTCTTGCTGACTCTCTCTCTCGCTTTAAATTCCAGGAGTTCTGATGCCTTGCCCTTCTGCCAATCCATCGCCATGCCAGATCCCCTGCACAGAATCCCTCGCCCTGGTCTAGTCCCTCCGTCTCTCCACCTTCTCTCCTCCGCTGCATCCTACATGAAAATGGGCTTCTTACGCATAAGCGAGTTCACTAACCCCCACACCACCTTCAATGCAGCCCAAGACATTGCCTTCTCCGACCTGTCTTACTATCCCGACTACTTCAGCCTTCACCTCAAGCATTCCAAACGCAAAGGCGCTTGTAATATAGTCATAGCTCGGTCTGACACTTCTCCCTGTCCCTATAGATCCATGATGCATTACACTCGCCTCCGCTCTCGGAAAGGAGATCTCAACGGACCGTTATTTCCTACCCCCGATAACCTCCCAATGTCCTCCAACTGGTTCAGAGCCCAACTCAAGTCCGTTCTGCTGCTTTGTAACATGTCTCCCCATCTCTACACAGCTCACTCCTTCCGGATAGGCACCGCCACGCGTGCCGCGTCCCTGGGGCTCCCCCATTCTGCCCTCCAGCAGCTGGGCCGCTGGTCATCATCGGCCCTCTCCTCATACATCAGGCCTGACACTTCTACCATCCTGGCAGCCCAGCGGCTTTGGCATCTCCATAAAACGCTCGCTAAACTTTCTGGTGGCGGCAGCAGCTGAGTATCCGCAAGTTTGGTCACAGTAGATAGCGGTCACAGTATATAGCGATAGCGGTCACAGTATATAAGCGATAGCGGTCACAGTATATAGCGATAGCGGTCACAGAATAGAGCAGTCTCGACGTCTGTCCCCTCCAAACCAGGCGGCAAAACTCCATCAACTCACAACCTTTTTGGGGATTGTACGCGCTCCATCACAGAGCCCCTCCGATCTGAAGGCCGCACCGGGGCCTAGGGCGCCAAACCTCCTCCCAATAAAATACTCAAAAGCTTCTTGTTTCTCGTCTCTCCAAATTGAAATCTTCTGGTCTCTCTCTGGTCTCTCTCTGGTCTCTCTCTGGTCTCTCTCTGGTCTCTCTCTGGTCTCTCTGGTCTCTCTCTGGTCTCTCTCTGGTCTCTCTCTGATCCCTCTCTCTGGTCTCTCTCTCTGGTCTCTCTCTGGTCTCTCTCTGGTCTCTCTCTGGCCTCTCTCTGGTCTCTCTCTCTGGTTTCTCTCTCTGGTCTCTCTCTGGTCTCTCTCTGGTCTCTCTCTGGTCTCTCTCTCTGGTCTCTCTCTGGTCTCTCTCTCTGGTCTCTCTCTCTGGTCTCTCTCTGGTCTCTCTCTCTCTGGTCTCTCTCTGGTTTCTCTCTGGTCTCTCTCTGGTCTATCTCTGGTCTTCCCTCTGGTGTCTCTCTCTGGTGTCTCTCTCTGGTCTCTCTCTCTGGTCTCTCTCTGGTCTCTCTCTCTGGTCTCTCCCTGGTCGCTCTCTGGTCTCTCTCTGGTCTCTCTTTCTGGTGTCTCTCTCTGGTCTCTCTCTGGTCTCTCTCTCTCTGGTCTCTCTCTGGTCTCTCTCTCTGGTTTCTCTCTGGTCTCTCTCTCTGGTCTCTCTCTCTGGTCTCTCTCTGGTCTCTCTCTGGTCTCTCTCTCTGGTCTCTCTCTGGTCTCTCTCTGGTCTCTCTCTGGTCTCTCTCTCTCTGGTCTCTCTCTGGTCTCTCTCTCTGGTCTCTCTCTCTGGGTCTCTCTCTGGTCTCTCTCTGGTCTCTCTCTCTGGTCTCTCTCTGGTCTCTCTCTGGTCTCTCTCTGGTCTCTCTCTCTGGTCTCTCTCTGGTCTCTCTCTCTGGTCTCTGGTCTCTCTCTGGTTCTCTGGTCTCTCTGGTCTCTCTCTGGTCTCTCTCTCTCTGGTCTCTCCCTGGTCGCTCTCTGGTCTCTCTTTCTGGTGTCTCTCTCTGGTCTCTCTCTGGTCTCTCTCTGGTCTCTCTCTCTGGTCTCTCTCTGGTCTCTCTCTGGTCTCTCTCTGGTCTCTCTCTGGTCTCTCTCTGGTCTCTCTCTGGTCTCTCTCTCTGGTCTCTCTCTGGTCTCTCTCTGGTCTCTCTCTGGCCTCTCTCTGGGCTCTCTCTCTCTGGTCTCTCTCTCTGGTTTCTCTCTCTGGTCTCTCTCTGGTCTCTCTCTGGTCTCTCTCTGGTCTCTCTCTGGTCTCTCTCTGGTCTCTCTCTCTGGTCTCTCTCTCTGGTCTCTCTCTGGTCTCTCTCTCTCTGGTCTCTCTCTGGTTTCTCTCTGGTCTCTCTCTGGTCTCTCTCTCTGGTCTCCCTCTGGTGTCTCTCTCTGGTGTCTCTCTCTGGTCTCTCTCTCTGGTCTCTCTCTGGTCTCTCTCTCTGGTCTCTCCCTGGTCGCTCTCTGGTCTCTCTCTGGTCTCTCTTTCTGGTGTCTCTCTCTGGTCTCTCTCTGGTCTCTCTCTCTGGTCTCTCTCTGGTCTCTCTCTGGTTTCTCTCTGGTCTCTCTCTGGTCTCTCTCTGGTCTCTCTCTGGTCTCTCTCTGGTGTCTCTCTGGTGCCTCTCTCTCTGGTCTCTCTCTCTGGTCTCTCTCCCTGGTCTCTCTCTGGTCTCTCTCTGGTCTGTCTCTGGTCTCTCCCTGGTCTCTCTCTGGTCTCTCTCTGGTCTCTCTCTGGTCTCTCTCTGGTCTCTCTCTGGCCTCTCTCTGGTCTCTCTCTCTGGTTTCTCTCTCTGGTCTCTCTCTGGTCTCTCTCTGGTCTCTCTCTGGTCTCTCTCTGGTCTCTCTCTCTGGTCTCTCTCTGGTCTCTCTCTCTGGTCTCTCTCTCTGGTCTCTCTCTGGTCTCTCTCTCTCTGGTCTCTCTCTGGTTTCTCTCTGGTCTATCTCTGGTCTCCCTCTGGTGTCTCCAGACTCTCTGGTCTCTCTCTGGTCTCTCTCTGGTCTCTCTCTGGTCTCTCTCTGGTCTCTCTCTGGTCTCTCTTTAGTGAACATTTGCTGCTATAAACTCTTCAATCATGTGTCAAATCTGATGTTTTTGTATCTTTTTTTGACTGGAAATTTGAGGGTTTCTCTCACACTGAGGGTTTCTCTCACACTTAGGGTTTCTCTCACACTGAGGGTTTCTCTCACACTGAGGGTTTCTCTCACACTGAGGGTTTCTCTCACACTTAGGGTTTCTCTCACACTGAGGGTTTCTCACACTGTTGCCATGAACTGAGATATTACTGTGTTTTTCTACCAATGATGAAATGTTTTATAGAAAGTTGATTTTTTTTTTTATATACGAAAACTACGCCCTGTTTCCACCAGCCCTACTCTTCTCCACCCTACCCTACTCTAACCTACCCTACTCTACTCTACCCTACTCTACTCTACCCTACCCTACTCTACTCTACCCTACGCTACTCTACCCTACTCTACTCTACCCTACTCTACTCTACCCTACCCTACTCTACTCTACCCTACTCTACTCTACCCTACTCTACCCTACCCTACTCTACCCTACCCTACTCTACTCTACCCTACTCTACTCTACCCTACTCTACTCTACACTACTCTACCCTACCCTACTCTTCTCCACCCTACTCTACCCTACCCTACTCTTCTCCACCCTACCCTACTCTACTCTACTCTACCCTACCCTACTCTACTCTACTCTACCCTACTCTACCCTACCCTACTCTACTCTACCCTACCCTACCCTACTCTACTCTACTCTACTCTACTCTACCCTACTCTTCTCCACCCTACTCTACTCTACCCTACTCTACTCTACCCTACTCTACTCTACCCTACTCTACTCTACCCTACTCTACTCTACCCTACTCTACTCTACCCTACTCTACCCTACCCTACTCTACTCTACTCTACTCTACCCTACTCTACTCTACCCTACTCTACTCTACCCTACCCTACTCTACTCTACTCTACTCTACTCTACCCTACTCTTCTCCACCCTACCCTACTCTACTCTACTCTACTCTACCCTACTCTACTCTACCCTACTCTACTCTACCCTACCCTACTCTACTCTACTCTACTCTACTCTACCCTACTCTTCTCCACCCTACTCTACTCTACCCTACTCTACTCTACCCTACTCTACTCTACTCTACCCTACTCTACTCTACCCTACCCTACTCTACTCTACTCTACTCTACTCTACCCTACTCTTCTCCACCCTACTCTACTCTACCCTACTCTACTCTACCCTACTCTACTCTACCCTACTCTACTCTACTCTACCCTACTCTTCTCCACCCTACTCTACTCTACCCTACTCTACTCTACCCTACTCTACTCTACCCTACTCTACCCTACCCTACTCTACTCTACCCTACTCTACCCTACTCTACCCTACCCTACTCTACTCTACTCTACCCTACCCTACCCTACTCCACCATACTCTACTCTGTTGCAAGTGCCTTCTCTTTGATCCGTGTTCAGAATGAGTTGGAAAAGTATAAAAATGTTTTGCTTTTACATTTGTTTAAAAGTTAAAACTCTGGATTCTTCAATATTTTTATTTATTTCACTTTTCACTGAGATATTTATAAGTGCAATAATAAAAACTGTTACATTCTCAAGAGTCTGTGGTTAATGTGTGACCGCCTCAGTCCTGGGTCTACAGCCTCAGTCCTGGGTCTACATCTGGTCTCTCTCGGTCCTGGGTCTACAGCCTCAGTCCTGGGTCTGCAGCCTCAGTCCTGGGTCTACGGCCTCAGTCCTGGGCCTACGGCCTCAGTCCTGGGCCTACGGCCTCAGTCCTGGGTCTACAGTCTCATTCCTGGGTCTAAAGCCTCAGTCCTGGGTCTACTGCCTCAGTCCTGGGTCTACATCTGGTCTCTCTCGGTCCTGGGTCTACAGCCTCAGTCCTGGGTCTGCAGCCTCAGTCCTGGATCTACAGTCTCAGTCCTGGGTCTAAAGCCTCAGTCCTGGGTCTACGGCCTCAGTCCTGGGTCTACGGCCTCAGTCCTGGGTCTACAGCCTCAGTCCTGGGTCTACAGCCTCAGTCCTGGGTCTACGGCCTCAGTCCTGGGTCTACGGTCTCAGTCCTGGGTCTACAGTCTCAGCAGCCTGATCCTCCTGCAGGAGCTGAGATCTTTCAGTGGGGGCTTCAGGCAAAGTGGGGTTAAGTGTCTTGCCCAAGGACACAACGACAGCAGACATCAGTGGGAGTCGTGAAGTAGGTCTCGTGGTGGTCTCGAACCCACAACCTTCAATCTGTGTCTATATGTCCATCCATCTTCTACCCTTTTATCCATTTCTGGGTCAGGGGGGTGACCCAGAAATAGCACCAGCCCCTCACTGACCCTCTGCAGGTGGTGAGTCCACAGGAGGCTGCTCTCTGAGTGTGAGCATAGCCTTGATCTTTCAGTGGGGGCTTTGGGCAAAGTGGGGTTAAGTGTCTTGCCCAAGGACACAACGACAGCAGTCATCAGTGGGAGTCGGTGGAGAAGGTGCAGAGGTGGGAATTGAACCCACGACCTTCAGGCCTTAAGGCCAATGCTCTACCAACTGAGCTACTGTCTATATGTATTAATCTGAATTCCTCCCAAATCCGGGCACATTCCAGAGACAAAGGAAACCAGACATCTTCCTGAATCATTCCAAACATCTGTCCTGGTTACTATGGCAACAGTCAAACATCAGATTATAGTAAGTTTAGAGGTAGTTTCTCTGAAATCTATGGAACAGTTAAAACAACTTTAACTTCTTTGTCAGCTCGTGTAGTAATTCTGGTCTCTCTCTGGTCTCTCTCTGGTCTCTCTCTGGTCTCTCTCTGGTCTCTCTCTGGTCTCTCTCTGGTCTCTCTCTGATCCCTCTCTCTGGTCTCTCTCTCTGGTCTCTCTCTGGTCTCTCTCTGGTCTCTCTCTGGTCTCTCTCTCTGGTCTCTCTCTGGTCTCTCTCTGGTCTCTCTCTGGCCTCTCTCTGGGCTCTCTCTCTGGTCTCTCTCTCTGGTTTCTCTCTCTGGTCTCTCTCTGGTCTCTCTCTGGTCTCTCTCTGGTCTCTCTCTGGTCTCTCTCTCTCTGGTCTCTCTCTGGTTTCTCTCTGGTCTCTCTCTGGTCTATCTCTGGTCTCCCTCTGGTGTCTCTCTCTGGTGTCTCTCTCTGGTCTCTCTCTCTGGTCTCTCTCTCTGGTCTCTCTCTGGTCTCTCTCTCTGGTCTCTCCCTGGTCGCTCTCTGGTCTCTCTCTGGTCTCTCTCTCTCTGGTCTCTCTCTCTGGTCTCTCTCTCTGGTCTCTCTCTCTGGTCTCTCTCTGGTCTCTCTCTCTGGTCTCTCCCTGGTCGCTCTCTGGTCTCTCTCTGGTCTCTCTTTCTGGTGTCTCTCTCTGGTCTCTCTCTGGTCTCTCTCTGGTCTCTCTCTCTGGTCTCTCTCTGGTCTCTCTCTGGTCTCTCTCTGGTCTCCCTCTGGTCTCTCTCTGGTCTCTCTCTGGTCTCTCTCTGGTCTCTCTCTGGTCTCTCTCTGGTCTCTCTCTGGTCTCTCTCTCTGGTCTCTCTCTCTCTCTCTCTGGTCTCTCTCTGGTCTCTCTCTGGCCTCTCTCTGGGCTCTCTCTCTGGTCTCTCTCTCTGGTCTCTCTCTGGTCTCTCTCTCTGGTCTCTCTCTCTGGTCTCTCTCTGGTCTCTCTCTGGTCTCTCTCTGGTCTCTCTCTGGCCTCTCTCTGGGCTCTCTCTGGTCTCTCTCTCTGGTTTCTCTCTCTGGTCTCTCTCTGGTCTCTCTCTGGTCTCTCTCTGGTCTCTCTCTCTGGTCTCTCTCTCTGGTCTCTCTCTGGTCTCTCTCTCTCTGGTCTCTCTCTGGTTTCTCTCTGGTCTCTCTCTGGTCTATCTCTGGTCTCCCTCTGGTGTCTCTCTCTGGTGTCTCTCTCTGGTCTCTCTCTCTGGTCTCTCTCTGGTCTCTCTCTCTGGTCTCTCCCTGGTCGCTCTCTGGTCTCTCTCTGGTCTCTCTTTCTGGTGTCTCTCTCTGGTCTCTCTCTGGTCTCTCTCTCTGGTCTCTCTCTGGTCTCTCTCTGGTTTCTCTCTGGTCACTCTCTGGTCTCTCTCTGGTCTCTCTCTGGTCTTTCTCTCTGGTCTTTCTCTGGTGCCTCTCTCTCTCTGGTCTCTCTCTGGTCTCTCTCTGGTCTTTCTCTCTGGTCTTTCTCTGGTGCCTCTCTCTCTCTGGTCTCTCTCTGGTCTCTCTCTGGTCTTTCTCTCTGGTCTTTCTCTGGTGCCTCTCTCTCTGGTCTCTCTCTGGTCTCTCTCTGGTGTCTCTCTGGTGCCTCTCTCTCTGGTCTCTCTCTGGTCTCTCTCTGGTGTCTCTCTGGTGTCTCTCTGGTGCCTCTCTCTCTGGTCTCTCTCTGGTCTCTCTCTGGTCTCTCTCTGGTCTCTCTCTGGTCTATCTCTGGTCTCCCTCTGGTCTCTCTCTGGTCTCTCTCTCTGGTCTCTCTCTCTTTGATCTCTCTCTCTGGTCTCTCTCTCTGGTCTCTCTCTCTCTGGTCTCTCTCTCTCTGGTCTCTCGGTCTCTCTGGTCTCTCGGTCTCTCTCTCTGGTCTCTCTCTCTCTGGTCTCTCTCTCTCTGGTCTCTCTCTCTCTCTGGTCTCTCTCTGGTTTCTCTCTGGTCTCTCTCTGGTCTCTCTCTGGTCTCTCTCTCTCTGGTCTCTCTCTCTTTGGTCTCTCTCTCTGGTCACTCTCTCTGGTCTCTCTCTCTCTGGTCTCTCTCTCTGGTCACTCTCTCTGGTCACTACTCTGGTCTCTCTCTCTTTGGTCTCTCTCTCTGGTCTCTCTCTCTGGTCACTCTCTCTGGTCACTCTCTCTGGTCACTCTCTCTGGTCTCTCTCTCTCTGGTCTCTCTCTCTGGTCTCTCTCTCTCTGGTCTCTCGGTCTCTCTGGTCTCTCTGGTCTCTCTCTGGTCTCTCTCTGGTCTCTCTCTGGTCTCCCTCTGGTCTCTCTCTGGTCTCTCTCTGGTCTCTCTCTGGTCTCCCTCTGGTCTCTCTCTGGTCTCTCTCTGGTCTCCCTCTGGTCTTTCTCTGGTCTCTCTCTGGTCTCTCTCTGGTCTCTCTCTGGTCTCCCTCTGGTCTCTCTCTGGTCTCTCTCTGGTCTCCCTCTGGTCTCTCTCTGGTCTCTCTCTGGTCTCCCTCTGGTCTCTCTCTGGTCTCTGTCATTAAAAACACCTCTTCATAAAACCATGAATGAAAGTAAAACTGAGGTTCTTC
>OZ035836.1:40567637-40576768 GCA_964034765.1 Knipowitschia caucasica
AAGCCTTTTTTCCCAGTTCTGTGTGGACAAAGGGAACAGAGAGCAACAAACGGTCACTTGAACGCAGTCAGTAAGAACCAACATCTCTCCATGTGATTAAATGACAGATCTAAGAGGGCAGTAGACCAGGAATCGCCTTATAAACAAAAGTGCACCAGTGTCCTAACCTCCTGGAGAATGGACATGTGCATATTGTGGACAATCTTCTCTGCTGCTACATTATTCCTCTGTGTTACAGCTCATTTCCATGTTTTTGTCGCGAATATCAGAGATAACAACAGAGGACATCAAATCCTCCTTTGCTCCATTTGGGAAAATAACGTAAGCTGATTATAGCACTCTCGCTTCTCAGCAAGAAGGTCCTGGGTTCGAATCCTGATCGGAACAGGGCCTTTCTGAGTGGAGCTTGCATGTTCTCCCCGTGTCTGCGTAGGTTTCCTCCGGGTGTTCCGGTTTCCTATACCACAAAAAACATCCACATTAGGTATGAATGTAATGTGTGAGTTGAGTGGGGCTTTCATGCGCCAGTGTGTTCAGCGACCCGCTTCAGTCATCGTGTGTGGAGAGAATGGAACAACTATCTGAACTCTGAACAATTGTAAAGCGCTTTGTCTGTAAAAATGTGCTATATAAATAAACCTTACTCACTTACTTACTACTAATTATTGGGTGGTCAAAGATATTGCTACAGGAATATCCAGAGGTTTTTTTGTTGAACCTTTATTTAACCAGGAGAAACTCATTGAGATTAATAATCTATTTTCTGAGAGTGTCCTGGTTTGTGCTGTTGAATAATAATTGAAAAAAAACCTGTTGATATAATGCATTGTTTTTATTCATTCTATTGTATCATCATGTTTTCATATCCTATAGGATGCTGAAAATGCCATTCAGCAGATGGGAGGACAATGTCTGGGAGGAAGACAGATCAGGACTAACTGATACTCATACTTATTTCTCTACTTTCATACCACTGTCTTTTACAGACACGGCAAAAACATTGTTGTTGTTGATACAGACATCATCATTCCAAAATATAATGGCTTGATCGGAAATGTTTTCCCTTTCATTCGTGCAGGCATCTTGTAAATCCTAAGATAGGCTAACCCTTCACGCCTGAAAGAGGAAAAACCTTTTCCATCACTCCATATATTTTGGTTTGTTTGCATTGTTTCAGTCAACTCTGTCACTCTGACAAACAGTCAGCGATATGGCGAGCCACAGACAGACTCTGTGACCTGCGTATAAACACTGAGTGTTTGAGAACTGTCTCAGCGTTCACAGTGAAACATATTTAACATGAGCCACTCAGACTCAGCGCTGTGAGAGCAAAACTACAGGATTTCACTCCCACAGCTCCTGACCACACCTGTGGAAGTGTGGTCTGTTAACCTGAGCTAGGGCTGATGTTAAATCGATGTCTCTTCAAAGTAATATTTAGCCATTTTCGACTGGTCAGTGAGACTTCTGAAGCTGACCGTGGTATGGTGTGTCGCAATCCGTTAAAATGTCTTAAATATCGTTAAATAACTCCCTCCCCTCCTCTCTTCCCGCCCCCTGAGTGTGTTGCACCTCGACTCATTTGTTGAAACGAGTCAAGATGCTCCCACTACAGTGATGTTGAGGTGATTACTCCCTGCAACACTTCCACCACCTCCTTCTCTTCTTCTGGCCCCTTTTGTCCAACTCGTTCTGGATCTCTTCCACTTGGAGCTTGGTTTGACACAGCTCATCATTTGATTCCTTCAAAGACGTCTCCAGCTCTTCACATTTGCTCAGGGTAGTTTTGAAGCTTGTTTCCAGCTCCTGCAGAATCTTCTTGTGTTGTGCCTCCTCGGCCGTTTGCTTGTCAGATAGCAAAGTCTTCAGGTAGGCCACAGTTTGATCCTTGGTTTCTGCGTCCCTGTCAGCCTGCTGCAGACTAGTCTTTAGAGCCTTATTCTCGGCTTCAGACTTCTTCAGTTGTATTTTGGTCTCTGCAAGTTCCCCCACATTCTTTATGTTTTCAACTGCGTCTATGATGTGATATTTCTCTGCTTCATCCAGCTCCTCCTGCAGCTCCTGTGTCGAGGTCTGCAGCTCCTGGATCGTCTGCTCTTGCTGCTGTTGGAGCTTTTTCATCTTTGAGATTTCAGTTTCCAGCTTCATATTCCTTGCCTCGTCTTGTAAATGCAGTTGTTCTGCCGTATCCAGTTGTTCCCGCAGAGATAATGTGTCTTTCTGCAGGTCCATACAATAATTCTCCAGATGAAATTGTTTCTCAAGGACTTTTTCCTCATAATCATCCATCTGGTTTTGGAATTCTCGAGCCACAAGCTTTATCTCTTTCTCCCTTTTCTTAATGAATTCCTTTCCGTAGTCGATCAGGGTGTCTCTTTGCTCCAAGAACTCCTTAAGCTCATCAACTTTGAGCTGGAGATCATCGCGTTCTTGAACTATCTGGTCAGCTGTCATTCTCTGCTGATTCAGTTCATATTTCAATTTTGCGACTTCTGTCTTGAGCATCATGCTTTCAAAATCAACATCCATAAGCGTTAGGGCTGTTTGCTCCAGTTGTTGTTGCAGAGAGGCTACGGTTTCCTCCAGGTCCACACAGTGATTCTGGAGATTTATATGTTTCTCCTGGAGGTTTCCCACATAGAGATTGACCCCGTTTCGGATCTTCAGAGCTTCGTTCTTCATCATCTTCTCCCTGTTCTTAATGAATTTTGTCCCAAATTCTATCAGGGTGTCTCTCTGTTCTAGGAAGTCGTTTTGCTCGTTAATTTTTTGGTCTCGTTCTTGAAGTGTCAGTTCCAGCTCCGTCAGTCTCTGCTTCTGTACAGCGTTGACCTGGAGCTGTTCTTCGAGAGCTTTTTCAACCTCGAGGAGGCGAGCGAGCTCTACGTGAACAACCATGATCTGAGTTGAGTGGGGGTAGAGTCTACTTTCTGATGAAGTAGGAGTCTCAAGTAACTTTTCTACTTGAAAGTTCTGTTGCGTCTGAGTTCCGTCCGGTGCTCGTTCTGTGCTCAGAAAGGTCAGATATGAGTTCCTACACCATCTCTGGTCAATGCCTGTCTTTATGACATCATCGTGTTCTAGATGACGTTATCAAAGTGTTCCCATGGTAACAGAATGCTTTGTATTCTATTTGTGGTTGCTATGGTTACATACACATATACATTGGAGTCATTGGTCCAGAGGTAGCCAACTAGACTAATATTAATGTGTTTAATAAACATTTTTGGTACCTATACACCTATAGTAGTCTTTGGCCCCGTCCCAATTCTCACCCTTGCCCTTAAAAAGCATTATTATTATTATTTATCATTAGCATTATTATTATTATTTATCATTAGCGTTATTATTATTATTTATCATTAGCATTATTATTATTATTTATCATTAGCATTATTATTATTATTTATTATTAGCATTACACTATTTATTATCAGCATTATTATTATTTATTATTAGCATTATTATTATTATTTATCATTAGCATTATTATTATTATTTATTATTAGCATTATTATTTATTATTAGCATTATTATTATTCATGATTAGCATTATTATTATTATTTATTATTAGCATTATTACTATTTATTATCAGAATTATTATTATTTATTATTAGCATTATTACTATTATTCATTAGCATTATTATTATTTATTATTAGCATTATTTTTTATATTTGCATTATCATTATTATTATTTAGCATTTTTATCATTATTTATTATTAGCATTATTATTTATCATTAGCATTATTATTATTATTTATCATTAGCATTATTATTATTTATTATTAGCATTATCACTATTTATTATCAGCATTATTATTATTTATTATTAGCATTATTATTATTTATTATTAGCATTATCACTATTATCAGCATTATTATTATTGATTATTAGCATTATTATTATTTATCATTAGCATTATTATTATTTATCATTAGCATTATTATTATTATATCATTAGCATTATTATTATTTATTATTAGCATTATCACTATTTATTATCAGCATTATTATTATTTATTATTAGCATTATTATTTATTATTAGCATTATTACTATTTATTATCAGCATTATTATTTATCATTAGCATTGTTATTATTTATTATTAGCATTATTATTATTCATCATTAGCATTATTATTATTTATTATTAGTATTATTACTATTTATTATCAGCATTATTATTATTTATCATTAGCATTTTTTTAAATTTGCATTATCATTATTTAGCATTTTTATCATTATTTATCATTAGCATTATTATTATTCATCGTTAGCATTATTATTATTATTTATTATTAGCATTATCACTATTTATTATCAGCATTATTATTATTTATCATTAGTATCATTATTTATCATTAGCATTATTATTATTTATTATTAGCATTATTATTATTATTATATAAGCATTATCATTTTTATTAGCATTTTTATTATTTATTATTAGCATTATTATTATTCATCATTAGCATTATTATTATTTATTATTAGCATTATCACTATTTATTATCAGCATTATTATTATTATTTATCATTAGCATTATTATTATTATTTATTATTAGCATTAACACTATTTATTATCAGCATTATTATTATTTATTATTAGCATTAGTATTATTATTATTTATCATTAGCATTATTATTATTATTTATTATTAGCATTATTATTTATTATTAGCATTATTATTATTCATGATTAGCATTATTATTATTATTTATTATTAGCATTATTACTATTTATTATCAGAATTATTATTATTTATTATTAGCATTATTACTATTATTCATTAGCATTATTATTATTTATTATTAGCATTATTTTTTATATTTGCATTATCATTATTATTATTTAGCATTTTTATCATTATTTATTATTAGCATTATTATTTATCATTAGCATTATTATTATTATTTATCATTAGCATTATTATTATTTATTATTAGCATTATCACTATTTATTATCAGCATTATTATTATTTATTATTAGCATTATTATTATTTATTATTAGCATTATCACTATTATCAGCATTATTATTATTGATTATTAGCATTATTATTATTTATCATTAGCATTATTATTATTTATCATTAGCATTATTATTATTATTTATCATTAGCATTATTATTATTTATTATTAGCATTATCACTATTTATTATCAGCATTATTATTATTTATTATTAGCATTATTATTTATTATTAGCATTATTACTATTTATTATCAGCATTATTATTTATCATTAGCATTGTTATTATTTATTATTAGCATTATTATTATTCATCATTAGCATTATTATTATTTATTATTAGTATTATTACTATTTATTATCAGCATTATTATTATTTATCATTAGCATTTTTTTAAATTTGCATTATCATTATTTAGCATTTTTATCATTATTTATCATTAGCATTATTATTATTCATCGTTAGCATTATTATTATTATTTATTATTAGCATTATCACTATTTATTATCAGCATTATTATTATTTATCATTAGTATCATTATTTATCATTAGCATTATTATTATTTATTATTAGCATTATTATTATTATTATATAAGCATTATCATTTTTATTAGCATTTTTATTATTTATTATTAGCATTATTATTATTCATCATTAGCATTATTATTATTTATTATTAGCATTATCACTATTTATTATCAGCATTATTATTATTATTTATTATTAGCATTATTATTATTTATCATTAGCATTATTTTTCATGTGTTTTAACTGTTGATTCTCTGACCTGTGTTGGTGATTTCAATGGTTTTGTTAAGTCTCTGAGATGACTTCTGTTGTGACCTAGGGCTATACAAGAATACATTGTATTGTATTTATTATTAGGATTATTATTATATATTATTAGCATTATTATTATTTATTCTAACATTGATAAAAGTACAGTCTTTATTCACAGCATCAACACATTTATGACCAGAGCAGGTGCAAAGATCACAGTAGTTCTTCAAACTTCTGCTGCAGTAGGACTCTCTCTGGTCTCTCTCTGATCTCTCTTTGATCTCTCTTTCTGGTCTCTCTGGTCTCTCTCTGGTCTCTCTCTGGTCTCTCTCTCTGGTCTCTCTCTCTGGTCTCTCTTTGATCTCTCTTTCTGGTCTCTCTGGTCTCTCTCTGGTCTCTCTCTGGTCTCTCTCTGGTCTCTCTCTCTGGTCTCTCTCTCTGGTCTCTCTCTCTGGTCTCTCTCTGGTCTCTCTCTGGTCTCTCTCTGGTCTCTCTCTCTGGTCTCTCTCTCTGGTCTCTCTCTGGTCTCTCTCTGGTCTCTCTCTCTGGTCTCTCTCTCTGGTCTCTCTTTCTGGTCTCTCTTTGATCCCTCTTTCTGGTCTCTCTCCGATTTCTCTTTCCGGTCTCTCTCTGGTCCCTCTTTGTGGTCAGGACTAAACCAGACACCGCCCTCTTGTGTCCAGACCTGGTACTACCTGCAGCTCAGCCTTTAAACACACAGATTTCCCAAATACACAGCAGAGAGTATTTTCAAAACCCAGAGACGTCAGAACCTCCTGTAGGACTGGACTCGGGTCTGTAGGACTGGACTCGGGTCTGCAGGACTGGACTCGGGGTCTGTAGGACTGGACTCGGGGTCTGCAGGACTGGACTCGGGGTCTGCAGGACTGGACTCGGGGTCTGTAGGACTGGACTCGGGTCTGCAGGACTGGACTCGGGTCTGTAGGACTGGACTCGGGTCTGCAGGACTGGACTCGGGGTCTGCAGGACTGGACTCGGGTCTGCAGGACTGGACTCGGGGTCTGTAGGACTGGACTCGGGGTCTGTAGGACTGGACTCGGGTCTGCAGGACTTGACTCGGGGTCTGTAGGACTGGACTCGGGGTCTGCAGGACTGGACTCGGGGGCTGTAGGACTGGACTCGGGGTCTGCAGGACTGGACTCGGGGTCTGCAGGACTGGACTCGGGTCTGCAGGACTGGACTCGGGGTCTGCAGGACTGGACTCGGGTCTGCAGGACTGGACTCGGGGTCTGCAGGACTGGACTCGGGGTCTGTAGGACTGGACTCGGGTCTGCAGGACTGGACTCGGGTCTGTAGGACTGGACTCGGGGTCTGTAGGACTGGACTCGGGGTCTGTAGGACTGGACTCGGGGTCTGCAGGACTGGACTCGGGTCTGCAGGACTGGACTCGGGGTCTGCAGGACTGGACTCGGGTCTGCAGGACTGGACTCGGGTCTGTAGGACTGGACTCGGGTCTGCAGGACTGGACTCGGGGTCTGTAGGACTGGACTCGGGGTCTGCAGGACTGGACTCGGGGTCTGTAGGACTGGACTCGGGTCTGCAGGACTGGACTCGGGTCTGTAGGACTGGACTCGGGGTCTGTAGGACTGGACTCGGGGTCTGCAGGACTGGACTCAGGGTTCTATCCAGACCGAGCCGGTTCTAAAGTGACAGTGCTGATAGAAGACGTGGTTACCCAGGAATTTCCCAGATACAGGTTTGTTGTAGAGTATTTATTTGTTCAGCACAGTTCACAGTGAGCGACAAACACAGGTCTCTAACTCTAACCCAGAAGTCCTCAGAGACGACTGCGGCTGTGCTTTTAGAGCCACAGGCGCAGTGTGGTCTTTACACAGCTGTATACAAGTCACATGACACAGCAGCAGCTGATTCTGTGACAAAAACAATCATTCTGAAAATAATCACTAACACCTGTGTAATTAGCCTTTAACACCTGTATAATTAACCACTAACACCTGTATAATTAACCACTAACACCTGTATACTTAACCACTAACACCTGTGTAATTAACCACTAAAACCTGTGTAATTAACCACTAACACCTGTATAATTAACCACTGACACCTGTATAATTAACCACTGACACCTGTATAGTTAACCACTGACACCTGTATAATTAAACACTGACACCTGTATAATTAACCACTAACACCTGTATACTTAACCACTAACAGCTGTATAATTAACCACTAACACCTGTATAATTAACCACTGACACCTGTATAAATAACCACTGACACCTGTATAATTAACCACTAACACCTGTATAATTAACCACTGACACCTGTATAATTAACCACTGACACCTGTATAATTAACCACTGACACCTGTATAATTAACCACTAACACCTGTATAATTAACCACTGACACCTGTATAATTAACCACTGACACCTGTATAATTAACCACTAACACCTGTATAATTAACCACTAACACCTGTATAATTAACCACTGACACCTGTATAATTAACCACTGACACCTGTATAATTAACCACTGACACCTGTATAATTAACCACTGTCACCTGTATAATTAACCACTGACACCTGTATAATTAACCACTAACATCTGTATAATTACAAACACCTGTATATTTAACCACTGACACCTGTATAATTAACCACTGACACCTGTATAATTAACCAGTAACACATTTATAATTAACCACTAACACATGTATAATTAACCACTAACACATGTATAATTAACCACTGACACCTGTATAATTAACCACTAACACCTGTATAATTAACCACTAAAACCTGTATAATTAACCACTAACACCTGTATAATTAACCACTAACACATGTATAATTAACCACTGACACCTGTATAATTAACCACTAACACCTGTATAATTAACCACTAACACCTGTATAATTAACCACTAACACCTGTATAATTAACCACTGACACCTGTATAATTAACCACTAACACCTGTATAATTAACCACTAACACCTCTGGGGCGACAGTAGCTCAGTTGGTAGAGCATTGGCCTTAAGCCCAGAAGGTCGTGGGTTCAATTCCCACCTCTGCACCTTCTCCACCGACTCCCACTGATGACTGCTGTCGTTGTGTCCTTGGGCAAGACACTTAACCCCACTTTGCCCAAAGCCCCCACTGAAAGATCAAGGCTATGCTCACACTCAGAGAGCAGCCGTCCTCCTGTGGACTCACCACCTGCAGAGGATCAGTGAGGACCAGGAGGAGTACTAAGGTCTGGAGGTGCTCCATTGAGCTCCGTTTAAAGGTGGGAGGGGTTAACTCCTTTTGCAGATTGAAACCAGTGGATTGGATCCGAGTTTACCGTGACGTATGTAATGCGCCTGAGTGAGTTGTTAGCAT